>BSWB01000002.1:159230408-159552908 GCA_033239125.1 Fagopyrum homotropicum | reverse complement strand
CAAGGAACTAAGGAAAATAACTAAAAACCCCAAACTAACATACCAACCAAGGGAATAGAATCACCCTTTACCGGGTAAGTCTCAGGATAACTCTCACAGATGGAATGAAAGCACACTCAAACCCCAATAAAGGATAAACCTTTATTACCTACACTCATGATCTTGGGTAAACAAGCAAAGGAATCACCGGGTAAGTCTCATCCTAGGCTTGCATTGAACCAGGAAAGGTGTAATAAGAATAGGATTTGGTAAACTAGAAATCTTAACTCTTAGTTTCGGATTAGAAAAAGGTGCACCTCGGTCAGTCGAGTTCCATCTCAGTCGAGATGTTCATCGGCTGAGCGAGATATTCTAGGGTTAAGAAAAAGACTCGAGCTTTCAGGTCCTGTTGGGATTAAAATCATTATATCATCGTCTTTCCCACAGCTTTCAGCAATCACCCTAGAATCGCAAAAGAAACTTAGCCAACAATCATCATGATAATAATAATAAACTTTATAAAGAAGGAATCAATAATCGAACAAGAAGACTTTAATAAAAAAGACTTTAATAACCGAATCAAATATGTGACAAATCAGTGTTTCCCAAGTCACAAATCAACAAGAACAACAAACCAAAAGTAGCCTAGAGAAATCTCACAAAACTCCTTCAAAGGCTAACTTCAATAAGGAATCCTTCCTTCCTTGGACTCTTCCTTCAAACTCCGAAGGGAAATCTTCTGCAATTGCAGGACTTTTGATGCTGTGAATATCTAGGTATTCAGCCTCCAAGCATGGCTTGAATTTGTGGAAAATTCAACCCTTTATATAGGAATATTATCTTTCAAAGATAAAATATCTTAAAAGATATTTTCCTATAAAAATATATCCAAATAAATCAGCTGAATATCTTTTCTTCCTTCCAGAAATCTAGCCCAAAAAAGTAAGATATCTTCTTTCCATAATTAAAAGATCTCAGCCAAAAAATATGATCTCGCCGGCGACAGGGTGTCCACCTCGGTCGGGGCGCTCCTCGAGATCACCTCGGTCGAGGTAGTACTGTAGCTGACCGTGGTGACTCTGATCTGAATGTGAAATCTCTCAAATCTAGTCCAAAGTAAATCTCTATTCCATTTTCATGCCTCCTAAGTTCTTCCTTAAGCTCTAGAATGTAGCTCCCTTATCTCCATTCAATCCAAAATGTGCTTTTTTACCTACAATTACAACGAAACTAGGTGTAGACCTCGATTCCCGCAAAGGTAGATGAAATAGCAATATAATCACAGAATGTTTGCTTATACATGCAGATTTTACGAAGATAAAACGTCTAAACCGGTCTCAAAACATAGACCATAATCAACACCCTATTTTTTTTAATTAAAAAATAAAGATAAAATTGATTGGAATTGGCCGAAAATATGGAAATTAAAGATTTGTTCCTCTCCTATTAATAATCAATTAAATTTTGTTAAATCGGGTAACTTAATATTCTTATTTCAATTACACAATTTTAATTCATAAGTTCAGTTACACTTTATTTCTTAAATTTAAATTTAACCGTTATGTACACATTTAATTAATATGTATTTATCACGCAATTACAAATAAAACTCGACACATTAATATGTGCATATGTACACATATTTCATACTCAACGAGTATTGATTACTGCACATACATATTATTCATGAAAGAAATTCAGTAAAATGTATTTCGTACACAATGTTCAATCCATAAACATGTTGCGGGTACACAATGCAGAAGATAAACATATTGCGGGTACACATTAATATGTACATATGTACACATATTTCATACTCAACAAGTATTGATTACTACACATACAAATTACTCCTCGTTAATTTAATCCATAAAATAATGAGGAGAGATTCTAAGAATATTTAGTTATTATCTCATTCTTTTTTTGACGTAGTAACATATTTCTTTAATTCTGTATTTAGGAAAATAATTTAACTATTATAGGAGAGAGAATGTTGACTTATATAATAATATATTTTATCATTATCTATTTAATTTTTTTTCTTCATAATTTAGGGTGCTTACTTTGTCAACACAAAACAAAAGGTGTCTACTTTATACACAATGATACGTAAACAACCTACTTAACCAACTCATTCAATAATTTATCGATTCTTTCAAAGTTTGAATACTAATAGTTTGAATATTTTTTTATTATCAATTGATGTAGGTTTTGTTCTATTTAATAATTATTATTTTATATTTTTTTTTTGTACATATTTAAGTAATAAAACACAATATTTTAAATCAGATATAATATTCTAAAAATTCAAAATGCAATATTATATGTATTTTAAAACATAATTAATAAAAAATATAATAAATTATGAATTAATATTAGTTGAAATAATGGAATACTTTATATTAACAAATGGCATAAAAATTACTGACAAATATTATAATAAAAATGTATTAATAAATTTGTGTTTCATAAATATTATCTAAAAATAGTGCAAAAAATATATTAACAAAGTCACAAAAACATTGAACTGTTAGTATAAAAATTTTGAACTAAGACCGTAAAACTTATGATTCTTACGAAAAAATAATCAAAAAAAATTAAACAAATAAAAAAATAAATCTTTTACTAGAATATGGTATCAGTTTATTTTTTTTACGCGAATATTTCATTTTAAAAAATGAACGTTTATTATTTATTTATTTTTACCTAATGTTTCATATTTTTATCATATTACAATTTGTTTCTCCTTAATTTCATACCGGAAGAAACTGATTTTCAGGATCACTCTTTTTTCGTTCAAAGTTGCATAAATTTCAAATAGTATCCAAAAATAATATGAACATGTGAATTAATAATAATATAAACATTGAAAATTATTATTCCGTATATAAATTATTGAATAATAAATTAGTTTGATACGATATTACCTCCATCTAAAATACCGATAAAATTGTTTAGTGACTCACCTAATTTTATAAATTCAACTTTTTTTATGAATTGTAAATTATGTGACCTTAACCATCTCACGATAATGATTTCTAGAAAACTAGTTTAATGTCCGCACCTTGTGCGGTTTGTCTAAATAAAAAATATTATAGTTTCACTTTCATGCATCATTTATTTGATATTAATCTATAAAAAATTATTTTTTATTAACTAATGTGACTAACATGTGAGGATTAATTATATTTTTTAATAAAAATAAGAAAATAATTTAAAATCTATTACAAAGATTTTTGACGAGTATTATATTTATATCTCAATATATTATCACTTTTGCTTTAAATTTTGATTTAATTTTTAAATTTAAAAAATGTGTCAAATCTTGTTAGAAGATTTGCGTGAAATTTTCACAACAAAATCGAATTATAATATATCAGTTTATTAATTTTGATTGGCAGATAAGTAGATTTTTTTTTTAATTTTTTTTATTTTACAAAATTGACGTGGCATGATGACTGTTTACAAATTCTAATAAAAAAAATTCTTTTAAAATAGTTAATGGCAAATCTGTAAATACATTGTGACAAATCTGTAAATAAATTGAAAAAATGTTGATGTGGATGGCCTTAGGTATTGACACGTGGACAAAATGGGTGCTACTTTAGTAATATATATAGATTTGACGGATTTTTTTTCTTCGAATAATATCCTTGCGGTTTGAAAATTTTTGAATTTTTTCAAAGGTTTGGAATTCTCCCTTCTTCTATTTTACTTGTACACATTAAAATACGGGGTATATATGTACTTTTGGTAAAACATTATATGAAACGATTATTGAGGTGGCAAATGTAACACCCCGAATTCTCAGAACTCGGGACATTACTGGTTAGGACCTCACAATGGGTCCCGACCTTAGTTTGACAACAATTTTACTAGGATCTTGCAACAAGACACAAATAGGAAAAACCGAAATTCATAAAGTAGTATTTCGAGGGATGAATGCAACAATGTCTAACAGCCTATAGTACTTAAACACGGAAAAGACTAACTGTCTCTAACAAGGAGAAAGAAAAAATAACGTAAACCCCCAACCCCACTCTAAGGAGTACGGAGACCCGACTGACCACTACTTCCGGATCACTCAGATGCTGCTCTAACCTGCGGTAAATCTAAAAATACAACAGAACAACCATTAGCTAGCTATCTAAACATTAGATGAATAATAATAGCACACACACACAACAAAAGTAAACACTCATCATGCTTTCAAGCAATCCATTTATTATCTTCATTTAAGTCATTCACTCTTATTAATGATACTTATTTTGTGACACGAGGAATTCCCAAACCTCGCCTCCGCCTCCGTGTAACCATCAGGAATGGATCCGATGCATCTCACCTTGTACCTGTATGGTCTGGGTATAGAGAACCTCCAGTCTCCTGTCAGAGCTGGGCATTGATGTCACGGCCCATTATACATACACTTGGGCCTTAAAACATAATAACAACAGTCGTCCTAACAAGTTATTATTATAACACACATTACACACACCACTATTATCACCCAACTAACATCCAGAAACTTGCTAAGTAAGTCGCAAGGACTTACCTGAATCAAATCACAAATCTCTAAAATCTCAACTCGGTCTGCAAACGTGTAAACTCAGTCGCCTGTCAAACAAGGAACGTGGATCAGAATCACATCCCATACTCTTAGAAGTTATAAACTTCTAAGATGTACAATATCATGAAGAGGAGTTACTAAAAACCCTCTTAAGGTAAAATGACCATTTTACCCCTGGTCCCGAAATCTCCAAAACACTCTATAACCTAGTTCCAAATTCTTCTTTGGAACCTACTTCCATAATCTAGTCCTCAAGAGATAGTTTGTCAAGGATTTATAAAAGTTAACCAAAATTCTAGATTTCCAAAAGAGTCGCTAAGGTTTGACTTTAGCTCAAGATATGGGGCTCGAATAAAAATATAAAAATTCCGAAATAAATCCTTCGACCCTCTAGGATATCCATACTAATCATAGGAGCAAAGACCTCTCACAAACACTCAACCACAACTCCTATATAAATCTCTAAAGTTGGGTATAACATCTAGAATTTCCATACTTGGTCAATTTTTTCCTCTGCTGGAAAAATAGCCCAACTGCTCTACTTGGAACCCCCATAATTTCTAATCCGACCGTTAATTCATTCTCCAATTTTAACACAGTAAACTATATATATTCATCTACGATATATCCAAATTTCAACGGTGGATGATCGATCTAAAGTGTCAAAATTTAGTCTCAAACATGATGGGTCAACACAGTTTTTCCTTAGGCTAATAAGTAAATGTAAGGTGGTCTAGAGTTCGATTCTTACCTCCTACGTTTTTCCTGGATTATTGTTCAACACAGAGGTCCTTAGTTCGAGTCCTATGATCGACCAAACAACAACACTGTATCAAAGAGATGCCTCTCCTATCTCAGACATAGAGACCAAGGATGGAGTTACTCACCAAGGCCAATCTGCAGAAGGTTTCTTTGGCCAAAGGTGGACCTCAGGCGGACGTGCTTCTGGCGGCTGATGAGGTGGTCTGTCCGGAGGGGATCTGGCACTTTAGAAGTTGCAGTAAGAGAGGCAAACACCGGTGCTACGTAGCGGACAAGGAGCAGGCGGATATGAAGGGTTGTTCTTTTGTGACAGGGATCTAGGAAGGCACAAGTGCAGCCATGAAGTCTATTAAGGAGGCATGACAGTAAGGGAGAGAATGGGAGGGAAGGTGACGGAAGTCACCTTGACAGAAGGGCACTCAGAAACTCGGACTCTCCCGTGTGTTGTACGTGTGCAGCAGGCTCTACTGGTTGTGATTAAAACTGCTGAGTAGTGGCGACTGATGGAGTCGAAGGCTGATGGAAGCAATCCAGAAGGGGGGCAGCAGGAGTAACGGCTGGAAGGCGCAAGAGTAGCAGATCCGGTAGACGTGAATGTTGGAAGAGAGGCGCCTTCTGCTGCGTGATTTACGGAAGCGGTATGTAGGAGATCTTCTCTCATCCAACTCCAATTACAGCGTGGGCAGCGGCGTCCTATGCACTGGGCCGCTTCTTCTGTGGGTTGCGAGAAATAGGGCGCAACTCGCCTTCTTCCTAGGCTGGGAGCGATCTGGGCTGGTTGGAGCAAGGTAGGGCAAGCGTAATCATAACCGAGCTGGCTAGAGGCGCACAGAAATTGGACTGAAACATTCTGGACACGAAGAGGTGAGCTGAAGTAGAAAAAAAACAAAGGTGGGCTGGGTTGTCAAAACTCGTCATGGCCTTGTCAAGCCCATGCATGGCCTTGTCACGAATTTGTCAAGGTCTCGTCATAACTCGTCATGGTCTCGTCTTGATCTTGTCACTAGGATGTCATGATCTTGTCATAGACAAGTCATGTTATAAACTAGAGTTTGATGGATTAGGGTTTGCTATAAAATTTTATCATTTTATGTGAAGTGAGGTTACATAAAATGATAGAATTTTGAGATATTGTGTCTGACTAGATAGACATATAAGGATCAACAATTCGAAATCCGATTTGCTACGGAATTAAACGGGATAAAAATTTCGGATATTACATCAGTACCCCCTTAAGATAAGTTTCGTCCCGAAACTTAGAATATAGTATTTACACAAACTACTCTCTCCATAACTTGTATACTCTGGTCTCACTAAACTAACCTCATTTTCTAGCATGCAAATATTCAGTCATCCTAATTATACAACACGTAAAAAGGGATTACAATCACATAATAAAATATAAACTCATAAATGTCAACCAATACAACATCAGAGTACTAACTCGTCGGTACAAAAGTAGCGGTAACTCCGCAAGGAACTCAGGATAGCTACATCTAATACTCTCCTCGGTCTCACAGGTAGCCTCATCGGCTCCTTGTCTAGACCACTGGCTCCTCAACATCGGTATCTCCTTAGAATGCAGACGTCTAGTACTGGCTTTAGGACGGCTACTGGATATTCCACAAAAGTGTGGTCTGGCTTGACTATCAGATCCTCATGACTAAGGATTGTGTCTCGGTTTCGGTAGGTACTTTCTCAACGGTTTGATTTTCTAAACTTACTTCCAGCTCTTTTGATGACTCTACCAAACTTTTCCTTCCATTGGGCCCACTTGCTTTTTCCTTTCAAAAGTTCCCGACTATCGATTCTGAAATAATGATCTTAAATTCTGTCGGCACTTTACTAAGTGCCTAATGCTCTTTGTAATACAAACTGCTTGGCCCGGTTTCCTCAATGTGACCTAATCGGATCGTTCCTTAATTAATGGGTTTTCACCTACTTCTTGTCAAGCTCTCAAATTTATATAACTCAAAACAAATCACTCACCCAAGTGGACCTTTTCATATAGATCTCTAATTCTTTAACTTGAAATCATAGATAACCTAACATTGATTTTCTTCATCTGTGGGTTATGTGCCTACCACACTTATGTTGTAACACCCATTAGGCACAATGGCGTCTTTCTGAGGGTCAACATGATTTACCCAACTCCCGCCTATACTTCCCTTCTAATACTAGCAAGATCCTCTTCAAACAGACCCTTACTCTCTTACTCAACCGTAGTCTATTCTTAACCAACCAGCAAACAACTTTTAACCCGATTCTCTCCATATCCTTAAATCATCCCAGAAGGTTGCCGTCGCCTACTTGGGGAATCCTCCAAGGCATCGGTAAAGTTATCTCTTAAATCCGCAATCACTAATGTTTCTTCTTAACGGTACCTACTCGTTAATACCAACCAACACTTACACGTCATCGGTTGATGTCGGTCAGTTTATATTTGACTTATCTCAATATCCTGGACTTACTCTCCTCATACTTATACTGACGTTAAATTCTTGGTGAGCATCATCTGCTCGATTAATCCTTTCATACTTCGCTAATTCGTTTTATCTTCCATACTTTTGTTTCCTTAGGCTAACTCTACTTTTCGAGCCCAACTGGGTCATTCATCTTGACCTAAATAGTCATTCCCAGTCTTCAACGATAGATGGTAAGTGTCTTTGTAGTTCTGATGACTTTAGTTATAATCCCCTTGCATGGACCATCGGTGTTGATGACTTAGGTCCTGTGATAATTGGGGTTACCTTGGACTTTCAAGTCCACCAAGGCCGTTCTCATATATACATTCTTTCGCTGGTGTTACCGGCAATATTGCCTTCATGAAACTCCGTTGTTTCCGCTACAGGGCTTCAACTCTTTCATACCAGCATTGCGATTTTAAAAAAACATCAAATATATAAATATTCCGGCACAAGGTTCGGGATATGAACTAATAACCTATCCAAACAGCCACACAAATTTAAATCAATAAAAATTTAAAACTAATAAAAACTAATGGAAGTTGTGATCATCACTGAACGTTCAAACACGCAGATAAAATAAAAAATTGCATAAAAAACAAGTCTTTGAAGTTTTTTTCATCATTAAACATTTTGAAGGGCTAAACAAGTCTTTAGAATTTATTTTGTTGAACATTCATGAGCGATGATCATCATCAACATATTACAGCTTATAAATTTCCTAAATTCTTTCATGTAACACATGAAGTAGGTCGGCTGTGCGCAACCTGATCCGCAGTCATGTTCGATATGTTCCAGCTTTGAATGATCATATATAATTGTCAATGTACACGACATTGATAGAAAGGGTTCTCAGTTTCATATCAGCTGGCATTTGGTAGAAAGGGTTTTAACATTTTCTTGTAAACCAATCTACGCAACGCTAAATCAACCAAAGAAAATCTACACAAGATTTTAAGGAATAAAGAAGAATAAAAAAGATGACAACCGTCGGAGTGAGGAAACAACCCTGCTTAAAATGACAGCAGTTGGGACTTGTGGTCTACGCCGTTGAAGATGAATGTTCCACGCATCGGGATGAACTGTTTCGTGACTAGCTGCAAGGAAGAAACATAAGAGAATGAGCAAATTGAACTTGAAGCAATACCAAGCAAATACAGCATTCCTATGGTTTGTAAAATTAGATTGAGAATCCATTTTCCTCATTTCCTGCAACCGGTTCAATTTAGACAGAAATTTATGTACTAGAAGTTTTTTTCTGTTTGAGAATCAAAGAATAATACAGAAATATAATCAAAAGGAAAAGTGAATAGGGTGTGTTTGGTATATGTTTTTTTGCCATAAACTCAGCCTGTGAGAACTTATGTGTAGTTGTAATAACTAAAAATTTATATAGAAACAAAGAAGAGGCAGATGACAACCTTAATTACTTCTTGTGATGCAATGCCTCCTATATAGGCTGCAACAGCATGGAGCTCCGATGCACCATACCGGCACATCTCATTGATAAGGTCCTCTGACAAAGTGGAACCATTGCAACCCAAATCACTGAGTATGCTAACAGCAATGCTCCTTAACCGAGAGATGTCTTCGTCCAATTCACTGCAAAAGTTGGTGACCTAAGCTCAAACTATGTTACATGGAACATAAAATCATTCATTTAGCTTAAGATCAACTTACCCGTCAAACTGGCCAGGGAAACTATTGTAGTTAGCTGCATACCGGTCAACAGCTCGGAGTAATATGTAAAATCCCACAGCCACACTGCACAATTAGACCAGACCAAAGTCAGCAATTCACAATATATATACAAATATCTTGAAATAAATTTGCTTTATCTTGAAAAGGAGGAACTCTTCATTCAAGACAATGAGTTATAGCATCTACGAAACCAATTGCAATTACCTATAATCCTCATCAGTTAAGTACTTCTGCAACTCAGTTAGATTAGGAGAACTGAATTCCTCCTCAATGGGTCGAAAACGACAAACCTGCAAATGGAGAAATAACACTGACATCATGCAGGCAAAATGATAACAATATTTCAATGTTTAAGAGAAACATAACAAATCCAAATGCATTTTCATAATCATGATTAAGGCATGTTCCAACTATTATTCTTTGCCAACCTGATAAAATACGATGATCATATCAGCAATTTAATATTTGAGGTGTCCCAAAGATGGGGAGAATCACAAAAAGGAGAAGGCAACAACCCTTTAAATATACTCACCGTTAGCTTTTTTGCATTCTTACAAAAACTCTTTATAGTCATTTTGGTTATGCTATTTGGATCGCGGCCAATTTTCTTCAAAATATCTCTTGTCCGTTGCTCCATAACAAGAAAGTCGGCCTCAGCCTTAGCGTGGTAAATTTTTTGTAGACTGACATAGTGCCTACAAAAAATTTATGAATTCGTGTCAAGAATTTGTTTTCACATTCAGTATAAACACAAAATTACCCGTTAATTTTTTTTTTCCAAATAATTAAATCACTAACTCAGTTGATGACGTCATATCAGGAATTGATCCCTCCAGAGGAACCTCTCCAGAACCTTCATTAGCAATAAATTCCTGCACGACGAAATACAAAAATGTCATTATTTAATAAAGAAGAACAAAGCAGATATGTCTGTACTAATGAATTATAACGGTTGCATCAGCAGATATTCTAAACAAGAACATTAAAAAAAAAGATGAAAGTAAGAAGAAACATTTTGTGGAGAAAATATCACCTTCAGTGCAGCCACCATCACCCAAAAATCTGATGAACTCGGACCAACTTCAGCAGAGCTATCATCAAGTATCTGTTGTAAATTAGAAGCTGACAAGTGAAAGTAAAAACACAGTCATTGATCTTTAAGCCAGCATACAATTTAAGAGGCAACAATTACAAAACTAGTAGATCTAAATCAAATCCCAGGGTGTATAACAATAATTAAGGCTGGCGATGCAATTCCATGTAAGTAACTATGCTTTTTCTTTTAGACAAGGTACTACTCTAGATCTCTACCCTCGATCCAAACGATAAAATTCTCTTGATATATGTTTATCTTTCACACGCGGTGGACCAAAAATCTATGTTATCAAAATATTTATTAAAAAAAAAGAAGAAGAAAAGAACAGATCAGACACTCATGATCAAAACCTAAAAAGAAGAGAAGAAAGCATAAGATGTCAAAGAAGCAATCAAGAACCAGATAATGTCTTAAATTATCTCAGTTCACCTTGAAAAGAATGAAAACAAACAGTCAACAAAACATAGAATCATAACAGAAAACCTGATTCATATTTAAAATGTATCGATTACTATTGAATCTATGATGTATATACTCACGTATCCCTTGTGAAGCAAAGAGCTTGTAGGATGCATCGATAGCTTCTTTGTAGTTATCTTCATCAAATCCAATCATCTTTGATTTAAGGAGGTCCTATATGTAAGAAAAATCAAATCAATAAATCTTGAAGAACATAACATAAAGGAACAAAAGTAGACATGCAATAAATTAACCTTAAAATCCCTTTTCTCTTCCCTACTTGATGGAAGATTACCCTCATGTGCTTCCGACCACTCCTGTGCCATCTTTACAAGAATCACAACATAGGGGATGTGCTTGTGAGCAACAGGATCAACCACGTTAATATCAGTGGATTCAACTAACCTGTTTCAGAAACACTGCCCAAATAAATATAGCAAAATATATATATTATTGTGCTAACATGTTTACACGTGTCTTAGTAAACCAGTACATACTGTATTTTAAGACAAATACCGTTTAAGCTCTGGCCAGGGATTATTTAACCGAAGATCATCCAGAAAATGGTCAGGTTTGGACTCGATGACAGCATGTTCCTGATGAAGTCATAAAACAGTGAAGCCAAAGTCTTGAACAAAGAGATTCACGGAAATACAAAGATCTGATATTGCTGAAGTAGAGTCACATCTTATTAGCTGAATTCATAGATTAAACATTTAGGAAAAGAAAAACAGCCAACCTTCATACTGATGCGAACAAGCCCAGTCAGGCCATAAGAGCGAGCAATTACTAACATTATGTTTGCCTCCCTGCAGATTTTATCCAGCCTCACCATCGAATCTTCTCCCAACTGTTGAGAAACAAGAAGTAATTTACTAAGGATCAGGAGGTACTTTTTAGCAGAATTCAAATATATTATTTGTATAAGAACTCACAATTAGCTCAATTTCAAGTTATGTTGTCAGATCTCATTTTTCTAAATTGGATTCAAAGTTCTTAAAGTTTTCTAGTGAGCTTGTATAAACCAATCTTTTATTGGGGAAATTTGCAACAACACAATATGTATTAAATCAAAGGTCAATTTGGCAATACATTTTGCATTCCACATCAGCACATGTTGGTCATAGCGGCTACCATATCAGCGGAGACGCGCCAAACAGACCCTAAAAAGGTTACGATTAGTTCTCCTACTTTTGAAATAAAAGGTTTTGATATAATTAAGGGCGTGTATCCGTTTGAGGAATAGTGGCCATGTAGTTGAAACAGATAAAGATTCAAATTAATCAGCACACCTAGATATAGATAGAAATTGCACAAGGCAAAAAAAAAAATTGCACAAAAAAGGAACTAAATCCTGATAAAAGAAAAACATAAGTGAACACTACAAGGAGAAATTAAGGACTATTAAATTATATATGCCGTGTTGTCAGTGCAACTACCGATAATAAGAACGCCCGACCAAACAAGCAGGATGATCTTCAGGTACCTGTGTAGCTATTACTACTGTGAACTTTGAAAAGAAAGATGGATTTGTCTGGATTAACTTGTCTGGATACTCCTCTATAAACTTGGCTTTTACTGCATCATTGAGCTCCTGAAGCAATGCACATACACACTTCGCCTTCGACTCTCCTAGACTAGATACTTCCACTGTAATTGAAGCAGCAACATCAATTAAAGAAATGTTTTATTTTTTGCAACTTAATTGTCATGATAGTAGGAGGGGAACTTGAGCACAATTGTGTAATGACGGGGTACATAAAGAATAATTTAGACAGAGGAAACACAACAATACCCATGAAGTTATTCCCAAGATCACCAATTTCAATTCTTGAACCATCAACAACTGTAATACTTCCAATCCCACCAAGAACAAGATTTTTTAAAGTCTCGGAACCAGTAGGCCCACAGTTCAGCAAGCAAACACTAGCATTCTCTAGAGCGGCTTGCCCTTGGTCACCCCAAATCCTACACATAAAATGAATAATCAGTCCCCTAAGATATAAAGGATTGATAGGAGTTTTATCGAGCTTACAAATCAATGTTCAGCAAACATATTACGCACACAAGGAAGACAAAAAGATTACACTGTTAATAAAGGTTCAGCACAGTAGCCATAAGTTCTTCCTTCTTACCACTCCTGACTTAACAAATCTAATTTCACAAACTGCCATACAATTGTTAGATTGAGCTAAAGAACAAGGAATAAGATAATGATTTTCCTTCGAAAAAAAAACTCTATGAAATTAGTTACCTTAGAGAAAGCAATCAGCTTAACATGGCATGACATTCAAGACACGCTATTCAAGCAGACACAAAGCATATCCAACATCATAACCAGCTACCTAAAATTTTAACATCCTTCCAAAAAACACTTTAGCATCCTAATCGCTATAATGTTACAAAATTTCACTTCGAAAAGCACTAGACTGACCAAAAGACCGAGGAATCAGATCCTGATTTGCCTTTCCATCAACTTACCATGGCATGAAATTCAAGACAGACTAACACAAGTAGCCTCCACAGCAATCCAACACCGTACCTAGCTAATTCTACTCCACTTTTACCATCTCTTTCTCATAATTAACAATTTTAGCATCCTTCATTTTAAAAAAGGGACCATGTTTAACATCCTTCGCGCAATAATGTTCGAGAATTTCATTTCGAAAACCATAGAAACTTCACAGCAACTGAAACTTGAAGAACAGAAATACAAATTTCTCCAAACGAAGATTTCGCAAAGAATCTGTGTTTGCGCAAGCTACTGCAACTCGAAAAGAGGTTGTAAGGGTTTGAAAGCGCACCTGAGCTGGCGATCGTACTTGACTTTGGGCTCAGCCATTGTCGTTCGTTGGATCGTCGTAGCTTGGGGAATCGCAAGCGAAAGCTTTTTTTAGCGAAGTCGGGCAGCTCGTGCTTCGCTTGCTCGATACGCAGGAGACACCGTGAAGACTGTTGATCCTTCGCTCGATGTGTACTATTTCTTGCTTGAGGAGGATTGACCATTTTTTAAACGTCGTCGTTTCGACCTAGACTGGTACTTCTTCCTTCATTACGATGTCGTTTTGGAATAGCACTAGTGTTTTTTCTTAAAAAAAAAAGGAAATTAGCTAGGAAAGATTATCTTCGCGGACGAGAACACGAAGTTCAGGATATTTAGAAGAAGGTGTGTTAGGGTTCGAAATTTTTCAATCGTTCAGTAATACAGACAATTTCTTTGAACACATAAGTGGTCCTCGACACCATCTCGATGGTGTAGGCAAATAATATTTGTTTGATTTTTTCATTATAAATCAGGTTTATAGGAAATAAATCATTATCCTCAATTATTGATATATTTCTGAAGAAATTTTCAAAAAATAATGAGTTGGTGAGGCTGTGAGGACCAATCCGATGGAATATATATCGCGTTTTTTTGTTGCATTTGACATATTGTAAACGAAATTTTAAATTAGTACAAACAAAGTTTTATATTAAAAAAAAATTACGTGTTAGTTTACGACAATATAAATATTAATTTGTAATAACAATCTATATATGAGATGTTGTGGACAATGAATAAAAGATATTTGGTTGAACCTGGGAGTGTCATGAGATATGAGTCCTCGTAATGTACTTGGGCTAAAAACAGATTCCCTTATGGGATAAGAGCGAGAACTCATATCTCATTGACACCCCAGGTTTTTAGCCTATAATTATTTACTTGCAAATTTAACAAATCTCATGCAAGAAAAATAATACTTTTGAATATAGATGAATGTCATATTTTGTCAAATATACATCATCGAACTAAGACTAAAAGAAAAACAAGAAAAATTAAAAGTATATTTTAACAAATCTCATGCAAGGCACAACTTGTTAAAATATACTTTTAATTTTAAACTAGTGTGTATTACCTGTGCCTTGCATGAGATTTGTTAAAATATACTTTTAATTTTTCTTGTTTTTCTTTTAGTCTTAGTTCGATGATGTATATTTGACAAAATATGACATTCATCTATATTTAACAACATATTTATAAATTTGCAAGTAAATAATTATAGGTTTTAAATTTTAATATAATTTTATCGAGAAAAGTTGACGTAAATTACGACTTTAAATAATACCCTTTTAAAAAATTTGAAAGGATTGGCGGCACAACTTGTTGCCCGTCTTCCTTCTACCTCTTTGTAAATTTGAAGTATCGTTTTAAAAAATATCAGTTTTTAAATTGATTATTTAAAAGAATGTGATTCATATCACGATTATTTGCGGCTTTCATAAATTAATTTAGTTGACCTTATAAATTTATATGGGAATTTTGTTAAAGTAATAATTACATCAAATTAATATATTAAAAAAAATACTCTACAAATATATTAAAAATTTATCAACTTACATAATTAACTAATTTTGTAATAAAAATTGTTTAACTTATTATAAAGAAAAATCTCAAAAAGTAAAATGGAAAAATAAATATATTTGGTAGGTGATTTGTGATTTGGAGAAGAGGGAAGGAGAGAAGATACACTTGTCCTAAAAATTTGGTAAAGAAGGTAGTTTATTTAAGTAATAAATAAAAAAATATAAAGGACCCACTAATTCGATGGAATTCCATCACCAACAAATACGTCAATTGAAATTGGAAAAAAGATAGTTACAATTTTATTTATTAATATATATTAAAAGAAAAATAGTCACCCTTAGTATATACAATTTTAATATACTACTAAAGTATTATACTTAAAATAAATAAGGAAGCAAAATCTATTATTCACACTTTTTTATTTACAAAAATATATTAATTGATAGAAGTTTAATAAAAATAATCTTTTCAATTTTTTTAATAAAATTAAAATACATTAGCATCTAGGGTATTATTCAAGTAAGGCCCATTATTGCGGTACGGCCGTGCGGCCGTACCGCAGGGCGACACGTGTCCCGAAAAAAAAAAAAAATTTTTTTTTTTTTTTTTTTTTTTTTTTTTAAAACGAGTAAAAGTAATAGTTCAAAACTTATTATGGAATAGTTTATAACTTATAAAAGGATAGTTCATGAATTATAATAGAATAGTTCATAGTGTAAAATTTATAAAGGATTGAAAGTAATAGTTCAAAACTTATTAAGTAATAGTTCATAACTTCTAAAAGCATAGTTCATGAATTATAATAGAATAGTTCATAGTGCAAAATTTATAAAGGAGTGAAAGTAATAGTTCAAAACTTATTATGGGATAGTTCATGAATTATAATAGAATAGTTCATGAATTATAATAGAATAGTTTAAAGTGCAAAAATTTATAAAGGAGTGAAAGTAATAGTTCAAAACTTATTATGGGATAGTTCATGAATTATAATAGAATAGTTCATGGATTATATTAAAAAGTAATAGTTCATGGATTATATAGGAATAGTTCAAAGTTTATAGGATAATAGTGCATAAATTATAACATGGTAGTTCAAATAAATTTTCATTAGTTTCCGTAAAAAAAAAAAAAAAAAAAAAAAATCGTTTCAGAAAAGAGGAAAAAAAAAAAAAAAATTTTTTTTTTTTTTCGGGACACGTGTCGCCCTGCGGTACGGCCGTACCGCAATAAAAGGGCCGTACCTGAACATTTACCTTAGCATCTATACATAAATTAAAAAAGTATGTTTAGTATAGATAAATATATGTATAACTATATATATAAAGTTATTTTGGTATAATTTTATCATAAAATAATAATTCTATTAGTATAATTTTAACTATGTTTATGTATATGTGTAGATATATAAAAAGACGTGTTTGGTAAGTAGATAAATATAAGTTCTATTATAGAATAATTATACTATTACATTATTGACTAATTTAAATAGGGTAACTATATATATAATTTTTTAAAAAAAATTTAAAATTCTAAGAAAATGACACGTGGCATAATATAGGCTATGATGAACCACGTTGAAGGAAATGTTTTGGCTTTAATATAGTATATAGATTACAATGTGGAACTCCGCCGAAAATCTCATTAGGAACCCGCTATTAAACTCATCGAGCAAACTAAGGTTGTGTTTAGTTATGTTGTTTCTAGGTTTCTTTTAGTTTAGGGTTTTAAGGGGTTATTATTTGTGCTGTTTAGTTGTAGTTTTGTGGTCGTCTGTAGTTTCTTTTGGGGTGGTTTTTTGGATGTAAAAACTCCATTTTGAGAACCTCATCAGGCAAGATTTTGGAAGATTATCAATAGTTTGTGCCATTGATACCCCTCACCTCTCCAATCGATCCAGAAATTGAACAAGATCGTGCTTGGTCTGAGAATCCATGTCCACAGTATTGAAAGAGGAAGAAATCTTTCATGCATCTTCTCTGTTTTCTCTGCATCTTCTCTATTTGTGAATAAACGAAAGTGAGGGTTGAAGAGGAGATATGATCGGTACAAGAATTCGTCGAAAAACCTAACAGTTGCTGAATATGAGGGATTTGCAGCTTCAGAGCTAGGGTTTGATATGCACGTGAGTATGAGAGGTAAGCACTCTCTGTTTTCTCTTCATCTTCTCTACCCCTCACTTCTCTTCCTTGCATCTTCCTTCTCTGTGAAAAGGAGAACCAAAGCATCAAACCCAATCCAGAAATTGAACATTGATACTCCTCACATCTTTGCATCTTCCTTTGCCATGGTATTCCAATTGATAAAAAATTGATCCAAAACAGATCCAGAAATTGAACAATAACAAGGGTTAATTATTTTTATGAATTGTAGAAAGCACCATCCCAGATTTTTTTTCTTGTTCATGAGCGAAGGCGGGAGAAAGAACAAATAGAAAAAGAACGAAGTCAATGAATTGAAGGAAGAACGGAAGAAGGGATGAAGAACGAAAAGTGGAAACCATGGATCCACCAAGATCCGTCTGGGTCTCAAATTAAGAAGAAGATAGAAATAATTTTAATTGAGAGGGTAAGAGATAGGAATATTTTGGTCTTTATATCAACTCGAAACTAATTTCGAACTACTTAACTAAACACGTATTCAATAGTTTTTCTATAAATCACAAATCTCGAAAACACTCGTAGATAACCACAACCGTAACCACAACCGCAACCACCGAAAACCGTAACCACTTAACTAAACAGAGCCTAAAAGAAACCTAGAAATATAAAATAGTTGAAATTTAACGGGTGGGAATTAATGTATTTGAGGTAATATTATCATGTAAGGACTAATTTAATTATCATTTTAAATCCTTTGAACAAATTAAATTTTAAATTTATAACCGAAAAGTAGGAAAAATATAATTTATTTTGGAAAAATAAAAAATGACTTATTTAGATTTTTTTTTTTTGTTTTGAAAATAACTTTGTGAAAATTAACCCCCTGAAAAAGATTAACCGTAGCCGCAGGTCCATAGTCAAAGCATCGTACATTCGTATATGTGACTAGCACACTCCCTCTTTCTTATTGTGGCTGTTCGTAGCCCTCAAACTCTCATAAACTCATTTTCCTCCAAGTCAAAACGCAAACGAAAGTCTCTGTCGGAATCATTTCTCCGGTCTTCTCCGAACAGCCGTTACTGCCATTTCAAGCTCCACAACACCGCCATCCCAACGAAAAGGAATACGTAGATAGAGAAAAAAAATAATGGGGTTCGGCACATTAGCATCGAGAGCGTCGGCAGCGGCGAGGCGAGGCGTTCTTCAAAGATCTTCTCTCCCAATCTCCTTTGTTCGGCCAATCGTCTCCACAACGGACCTCAAGAGTCCAGAGGCAGCAGCACAGGCTGATCAAACTCCAGATCCGCCTCCTCCTCCACCCCGTCCTCCTGTTGCCGGTGCTAGGGTTCATTTCTCTAACCCTGAGGATGCTATTGAGGTATTCGTTGATGGATACGCTGTTAAAGTCCCCAAGGGATTCACCGTCCTGCAGGCTTGTGAGGTCGCCGGAGTTGATATTCCTAGGTTTTGCTATCACGATAGGCTGTCGATCGCTGGAAATTGTCGAATGTGTTTGGTTGAGGTTGAGAAGTCTCCTAAGCCTGTTGCTTCCTGTGCCATGCCTGCTTTGCCCGGTATTCTTGCATCAAATCAGTTGATTTAATTTGTTAAATTGTTTTTGTTTCAAGGATATTGATGAAGTTGTGATCGCCTTCTCAATGATTCTAGTATGAAAATTTGTCAGAACGTGAAGCTGAATTTATTTTTCTGTTATGTGGGAATTGAAAAGCTGGATTCGAGTGAATGCTGCATATCAAATTCGTAATGAAATTTTAGGGGATTTTTATTATGTTAGTGGACTTTGAGTTTTTAGCTTTTGAAATGAATATGATGGAGAAAAGGATTTGAATTTATTGTAATGTAGGTATGAAGATCAAGACAGACACGCCAGTTGCCAAAAAGGCAAGAGAAGGAGTGATGGAGTTCCTGTTAATGAATCATCCATTGGACTGTCCTATATGCGATCAGGGAGGAGAATGTGATCTTCAAGATCAATCTATGGCATTTGGATCTGATAGGGGGCGATTCATTGATATGAAAAGATCTGTGGTAGATAAGAACCTTGGACCTTTAGTGAAGACTGTGATGACTCGGTGCATTCAGTGTACAAGGTCAGCTTGTATTTTCACTGGCCTATCTTTTCTTATATTGTTCTACGGTATTTTGCTGCCATTTTTTCAAATTCTGTAATATTCCTGTAAGAGTGAAAAAGCACGGGGCAATTGAAAGGAACAGCTTTGGAAATCTCAAGTTCCTGGTAGAAGTAAGCTTCTGGAAACTTATATTTGGAAAGGAGTAAGGAGCAACTGTTAGCTGACTGAACTCTGTGAATCTTAACTCAAAATTCTGTTATATTGCTTTGCTATACCTTCTCAGTTATTGGGCTAAAACTTTGCTTGAAACTGTATTGAGTCTGGTTGCGTCTAGGTTTTGTTTCCTGTGGCACAGTATGGGCCTGTTTGGTAAGGGTGATTATGGAGATGAAATGAGAATTATGAAAATTATGGGAATTAAATTAAGAAATTTCTTTAATCTTCATAGAGATAGATTATGGGAATTATGAAGATGAAATAAATATTTCATCTTCATCTCTACATCACCAAACGGGGCCTATATCTTGGAAAACCTTTCTACATTATTGGTCAATTTAGGTGTTCATGGGGAAAAGTGATCATGTTTCTGTTGTTGACTATTGCTCATATTCTGCATCGGCATCTCTACAAATAGCTAAATTTACTGATGTAGATATATTTGGCCTGGCAGATGTGTTAGGTTTGCTTCTGAGGTTGCTGGAGTTCAGGACCTTGGCATCTTGGGTCGTGGTAGTGGAGAGGAGATAGGAACCTATGTGGAAAATCTCATGACTAGTGAACTTTCTGGCAATGTGATTGACATTTGCCCTGTCGGTGCACTGACCTCCAAGCCTTTTGCTTTTAAGGCTCGAAATTGGGAACTGAAGGGAACAGAAACCATTGATGTAACTGATGCAGTTGGTTCCAATATTCGGGTTGATAGTAGAGGTCCTGAGGTTATGCGCATTGTACCACGTCTCAATGAGGTAATTGTCATGTAGCTGACACTTGTTAATAGCCTCCCCTCCCTTTGCCCTTTCCTCCCCCCAAATAAGCTGAGAGTAAAATGTCCACCCTGTTATTCTCTTCTCTCGGTATACGTGACATTAGAATTTCCCCCTTGCATTATGATTTTAGAGGGAAGGATTTGAGGTTGCACTGAAGTCACACATAATTCAGTGTTGAGTTTATTGAGTCTGAATTCTATGTTTTATCTATTGATTCATAACCACTGCTTTGTTTTGCTCTAAATTTGTGCAGGATATAAACGAAGAATGGATATCAGACAAAACTCGTTTCTGCTATGACGGTCTCAAGAGACAAAGGTTGAATGATCCAATGATACGTGGTGCTGATGGACGGTTTAAAGCAGTCACCTGGCGCGATGCCCTTGCAGTGGTTGCCGAGGTAATGCATCAGGTCAAGCCTGAGGAGATTGTTGGAGTTGCTGGAAAGTTGTCAGATGCAGAGTCCATGATGGCCCTCAAGGATTTATTGAACAAAATGGGATCAAATAATGTGTGGTGTGAAGGAAATGGAAAGCACCAACAGGCTGATCTGCGGTCAGGGTATCTATTGAATAGCAGCATCAGTGGTCTTGAAAAGGCTGATGTTTTCCTTTTAGTTGGAACTCAGGTAAATTTGGGATTGTTGACTTTCTCTGCCTTTGTTTTGCATATAGGAATAGCAGTTTTTAACAAAATACATTTGAGTCATTTGACCATCATTCAAAATTTCCAAACATCATGCATTCCCACTCTAAAAATACCCAATTTGGTCATTGTTGTTGTGAATAAGGGCTTGAAATAGAAGTATTTTGTGGATGCTTTACAATATAATGTTCTATTGACAACAATTCCTCGATTTTAATGGCATGCTGAATGTACTATGTATAATGCATTTCACTTCACACCCAATACTGCTTAGTCAAATTTCAATGCTTGATGCTGCACAACTACGTCATAATGCATGACTTCTTAACAGACCCTAAGAATCTTCATACTGCATTGACTTATGCATACCTAAATCAAAATCGTTATGTCCTTGACACCGTTTAGCTCTCACATCACATCTCAACTCATTCATTTGCCTTTATTCATGCCTTTCTGGCTGTTTCTAATTGCAGCCTAGAGTAGAAGGTGCCTTAGTAAACGCCAGAATCAGAAAGGCTGTTCGTTCAAGTAATGCCAAGGTCGGATATATCGGTCAACCCACTGAATTCAACTATGATTGCCAGCATCTTGGTGATGGCCCTAAAACACTTGCCGAAATTGCTGAAGGACGTCATCCATTCAGCTCAGCTATTAAAAATGCAAAAAACCCTGCCATCATAGTAGGTTCTGGACTCTTTGAAAGGGAGGACAAAGATGCTATTTTCTCAGTTGTTGAAGCCATTGCCAAGAAGAATGAAAACGTCCTTAGACCAGACTGGAACGGTCTTAACGTCTTGCTTCTAAATGCTGCCCAAGCTGCTGCCCTAGACCTTGGTCTAGTACCAGAATCCGACAAATCCATTGAAACTGCAAAGGTTGTGTATCTAATGGGTGCAGATGATGTGAACTTGGATAAACTCCCAGGAGATGCTTTCGTGGTGTATCAAGGCCACCACGGAGACAAAGGCGTATACCGAGCCAATGTTATTTTACCATCATCAGCTTTTACAGAAAAGCAAGGCACTTATGTAAACACAGAAGGTACAACACAAGAGACTATACCGGCAGTACCGACTGTAGGTGATGCTAGAGATGACTGGAAAACAATCAGGGCTTTATCCGAGGTTGCTGGTGTCACACTGCCGTATGATTCCCTTGCGGACATCCGTTCACGAATGAGTAATGTGGCTCCAAATCTTGTAAGCATGGATGAAAGAGAACCCGCGACTTTCTCTATTTCGATAAAACCTGAATCTTCTCAGAAAATGAACGTAGCCGAACCGTTTAAGGCCACAGTTGAGAACTTCTACATGACAGATCCAATCACTAGGGCATCGAAGATTATGGCTCAATGTAGCTCGCAGTTGAAGAAGTAGAGCTATGGTTTTTGTTCTTGTTTTTTTTTTCAAATAACTGAGGCAGGTATCGTTTCTGTACCTACCTACCCTACCCGCCTTTGGATTTTCATTGAGGAATTTTGAGAGGAGAATGATATCTCAAACTAAATGTCTGAGTTGAATTTTCTCATAAACATCAGCTTGTTTAGTTTTTAGTTTGTCACTGTAATTTAGCAAATAATACTGTTTTTTTACAAGAGCTGTTGGCATTGAGTGCTGCTGCATCCATAAAAAATCATGAATATGAATAATTTTCTTATTTAAAAATATTTATCCGACACATATTAGTATTATTCTATGAAAGAACTCATCATATTGATGGAAGAGAATCAGAGAAGAAGATGAAAGTATCATCGTTGATTGAACTGTCTGTTACAGAGCTGTTACATGACTTATATACACAGCTGTCTAATAGAAAGTATTATCATAAAAGAACCCAAACTTCTAACTATTTACATCTTATATCCTAACATTCTACTCAGTTCAGAAACGAATGTTCAAACAATTTAGGGTTGAAATGAACAAACAAATCATATTAATCTGAACGAGTCACATAATTCAGTGTATATATATATATATATATATATATATATATATATATATATATATATATATATATATATTTCTATCGTTGGTGAATGTCTGCATACGGCTCGGCAATGGACCTCAAAGAGTTGATGAACAAGCAGACCGACGTATCCCTCGCCATAGCCCGACACGTGTCGTTGGAGCAGCAGGAGAAGAAATCGAACCTAATTCTATCGCCGCTTTCGATCAACGTGGTGGTGAGCCTGATCGCCGCCGGAGCTAGTGGGCCCACCCTCAAACAGTTGCTCTCCTACCTCAAATTGGATTCCATCGATGATGCCAACAGGCTTTCGTCGGAGATCATTTCCAGCGTCTTCGCCAACGGTAGCCGTGCCGGAGGCCCTAAACTCTCTATCGCTAACGCTGCCTGGATTCAGAAGGACTTCCATTTGAAGCCTTCTTTTCAACACATTCTCAAAAGCTTCTACAAAGCAAGTTCTTATCATGTTGACTTTCCAACCAAGGTAAGAACACCTCTTCTTTGTGTGACTTGATTCGTTAGGGTCCCTTAAGCATGCTTATGTACACGTTTTAACTTAAGGCCATACAACACATGATTGATTGGATCGATTTGTTGATGGTTTTTGAACTTCAATCTTCTCTTGGAATATTTGGTGACCTAAGATTACATTAAGATAATTATTTTAGATACAAAATTAAAGAGATGTAATTGTTTAAGAGGATGAATATGAAAATAAGTGAAATGAGTATTTGGTAAAATGAATATAATTGTTGGTAAAATTACGAAAAAATACATATATAGATGAAAGAGGTGAAAAAAAGAAGAGGGGTAAAATTACGAAAAAAATCTTATAATTAAAATTTTATAAGATTACAAAACTTCCACAACCTAATTCTTTTAATTTTCATAATCTAATCCTTTAATCTTCTTTATTCCCTTACCAATGAGATAGAAAATTATTTCTTCCTTATAATTCTCATAATCTTAATCCTTTTTTTTTTTTTACTATGATTGATGAAGGCCGAGGAAATTGTATCCCAAGCGAACTCATGGGCAAAGAAGAACACCAATGGCCTAATTAAGGAATTTCTTGACCGCGGTTCGGTTAATGCAGATACTAGGCTCATCCTTGCCAATGCACTCTATTTTAAGGGAACATGGGATCAAAAGTTTGATGCATCACAAACAAAAGAGTATGACTTTCACCTTCTTGGTGAGGATTCAGTGAAGGCGCCTTTCATGACAAGTTACGCGAGACAATATGTCAGGATCTTCGACAGCTTCAAAGTTCTACGCCTTCCTTACAAGCAAGGACGAGACAAACGCCAGTTTTCAATGTACATTTACCTCCCACATACAAAAGATGGACTATCTCCCCTGGTAGAGAAACTCGGCTCCGAAGATGGATTCCTGGACAAGTACTTGCCTCGTGTGAAGGTCGAAGTAAATGAATTTAGACTTCCCAAGTTCAAGATCTCGTTCGGATTTAAAGCTTTTGAGACCCTAATGAAACTAGGGGTATCAGATGTCTTCACTGCTAGCGGAGGAGGACTGACTGAGATGGTGGAGGAGAGTGACTTGTATGTGTCCGAAATATTCCATAAGTCGTGCATTGAGGTGAACGAAAAAGGAACCAAAGCTGCTGCATTTTCTTCGGGAATGCTCATGTGGATGTCTCTATGTGACTCTATGGATTTTGTTGCGGACCACCCCTTCATGTTTGTCATTCGAGAAGACGCTACTGGCGTTGTGCTCTTCGTCGGCCATGTTCTAAACCCTCTTCAAGAATGATGCTTCGTGTATGCAACGTTTATAAGTTTGAACCAAATAACTAGAGAGTTGGTCTTGATTTGTATTGAGTGTGCTTGTAATATATATGCACTAGGTCGAGGCCGCGTGTGTTGCACGTAGTTGTAAAAATACGACGATGATACATTTGTATTTCATCAAGAAAATTACTATTTAATGGTACCGTAAGTGATATTTTTATTTATGTCTATACAAGTTTTGAACTCCAAAAATATAAAATATGTCACATAACATCTAATATAAAACCTCATCTAAGTTTACTATAAAAGGAACATTTAGTGACTCAAAAAGTCAAAATTACAGTGCAGTAATATATATAATATGTTATGTATGTGTCAAAGTTATAGATAAGTAATTGGTGTTCATACTTTTATACGTCATTGTTCATGTTTTTATTCGTCAGTGTTCATACTTTTTATGTCATTGTTCCTGTGAACATTATAAACTATTTTTCTATAAGGCATTTTACCGAACAGTTTGCGTGCACATTAAAAGGAGCATATAGATTATTCAATTGGAGCTATTAGACCAACTCAACATATGTATATACATGTATTTTCTCAATCAAACTTATCAAACACAAATGATTCAAACAAATTTGATTTCGAACACAAACATCAATCATAATGAAACCTAAACATTAAGAATGAAAATCTAAACAGTGAGAGTAGAAATTCGAAGAAACAAAACTTGAATCGTCTTGTATTCTCTTTGATTTCACAATTTTTTACATAATCGATCTTTGAATATAATAAACACGATTTTTTTAGAAAAGTATAATTTTCAAAAAAAATGAATACATACTTGTAAAAAAATGACCATCATATTATATTAACACGATTTGAAAGAATAGTATAATTTTTTTAAAAAATCCAAAAAAAGTGTTTTACAAAAATACAAAAATGAACAATTAATGTTAAAAAACGAATAGTTAGTTTTAGGAAAAAAATGAACATTTATTGATAAAAATATGGACAATGACTCTTTTAAAAATGAACACATACTCATAAAAATATGAACACTAATTTTTATTTACAAAAAGAAAAGCTGAAAAAAAAAAAAAAAAAAAAAAGTGACGTGTGGCATGCCACATGTCACCACCTCAATTCTCCTCATTCCTATCTGCAAGGGTCCTCCTCACCTGAACTGAACCCTATATATATATTTCTATCGTTGGTGAATGTCTGCATACGGCTCGGCAATGGACGTCCAACAATTGATGAACAAGCAGACCGACGTGTCCCTCACCATTGCACGACACGTGTCGTTGGAGCAGCAGGAGAAGAAAACGAACCTGATTCTATCGCCGCTTTCGATCAACGTGGTGGTGAGCCTGATCGCCGCCGGAGCTAGTGGGCCCACTCTCAAACAGTTGCTCTCCTACCTCAAGTTGGAATCCATCTATGATGCTAACAGGCTTTCATCGGAGATCATCTCCAGCGTTTTCGCCGACGGCGGCCTTGCCGGAGGCCCTAACCTCTCAATCGCTAACGCCGTCTGGATTCAGGAGGACCTCCCTCTAAAGCCTTCTTTTCAACATGTTCTCAGAAGCTTCTACAACGCAACTTCTTACCAAGTTGACTTTCTCACCAAGGTTAGCCATGCCACCTCTTCTTCGTATCTTTATTCTTTAGGGTCTCTTTGGAATGATTATACAATGACTATTGTACACTCATGCTTATGTGTCGTGGTTATTTGTTGCTACTTTTGGTAATTGGAGGGCCACTTTGTAAAGCCTTGGCCACACAACCCTATAAGCCGATAATCGACTTGAACCCTTGAGCTCCGACGGACCGGCCCTTGCCTTAGCTCCTAATGGAACACACGATTTAGCCATTTGATTTTCGGCCTCTCATTGTTTATGTCCTTCCATAAAGTTAGCTCGGGTTCGGCTCATAGATCGTCCATTTTTTAAATGAGTTGAATATGAATACATTTTAAGGTCGTATACAATTAAGGTTCGACTTATAAACGAGTCTAGTTCGATCGAACATGTTGATCTACTCGGCTGATTTGGCTAAAATAATATTATAGTAACTTTATATTAATTAGCCGAACTACTCGGTTCGATCTCATTCTCTTTTTAAACGAATCGAATATAAATCTCGTTTAAAAATTCTAATTTTGGTTAGTTTATAACGAGTTTGAACATGTCAATGATTCGCTCATATAACAATCTTAGTTTCGAAGATGATTCCTTCCGTAATGCCTATATCTTAGATTGAATCGTCTACAAAGAGGAAGAGAGAAACAAGAATAGAAGAGAGTCTTCTTCTACTTTTTGTAACTAAATTTATTCAAAAGTTTAAATGTTGAGTCGACTCTCCCCGTGAGAATCCATTGAATATACTATCATTTTCGTTATTGCTCTAGAATTTATATTAAAACCTTTTCTTTTGATGGTGATTGATGAAGGCCGAAGAAACTGTATCCCAAGTGAACTCATGGGCAGAGAAGGAAACCAATGGCCTTATTAAAAAAGTTCTTGACCGCGGCTCGGTTAATGTAGCTACTAGGCTCATCCTTGTCAATGCTCTCTATTTTAGGGGAACATGGGATCAAAAGTTTGATGCATCAGAAACAAGGGAGTATGACTTTCACTTTCTTGATGAGGATTCAATGAAGGCGCCTTTCATGACAAGCTACGCGAGACAATATATCAAGGTCTTCGACAACTTCAAAGTTCTCCGCCTTCCTTATGAGCAAGGATAAGACAATCGCCGGTTCTCAATGTACATTTTCCTCCCAGATTCAAAACAAGGTCTTTCTTCCCTGGTAGAGAAACTAGGCTCTGAAACTGGATTCTTGGACAAGCACTTGCCTCACCAGAAGGTTCGAGTGAGGGAATTTAGACTTCCGAAGTTTAAGATCTCATTCGGATTTCAAACTTCTCAGACCCTAAAGAAACTAGGTGTATCGGATGCCTTCACAGACGGAGGGCTAACTGAGATGGTGGATTCGCTCAAGGAGGGTGAAAAGTTATGTGTCCGAAATATTTCATAAGTCATGCATTGAGGTGAACGAAGAAGGAACCGAAGCTGCTGCAGTTTCAGTAGGAGTGGTAGAGCTTATGTGCGCAATGCCCTCCCCACCACGTATAGATTTTGTCGCGGACCACCCTTTCATATTTGTCATCCGAGAAGACGCCACTGGCGTTGTGCTCTTCATCGGCCATGTTCTAAATCCTCTTCAATGTCAAGAATGATGGTGTATGCAACATTTGTTTTAAGAGAGTTTGTATTGAGTGTGGTTAACCTATTGTACGCACAATTTCACTGCTTCGACCAACTATATATTACACATTCTAAGTTACATTTGCCAATTTTCGTTATAAACAAATGTATTAATTAACATTTTTGTACTAAACCTTTTTTCCCATCGATTATTAATTATCAGGCACAATTCACAAAATGCAAAACACCCAAATAATTGATCATATACTGAAGTATTAGCAAAGTTATCACGCATATTTAATAGAATAATCTGATTTTAACATAAGTTCTAAGACGCTTATTACAATGCAACATCTTCATTTTACACTTTCAAATTATTTTATTTGCGTTTGGTGTTACTTCGAGTTCATGTTTTAACTTAATGAATGTCGCAAATTGAGAAGAATTAAGGGTGAGTTGGTTGAGTAGGTTTTTGTTTGTCTATTATTTATTTATAAAGATTAATTGAAATGGTTTATTAATAATTTCAATTTAATAAAATTCAGGATCAATTGATTTAATAAAGCTCATGTTAAATCAGACTCATTCGAGTTACACAAGTAAGACCCAATCCAAAATACAAATCTTGTAGTCATTAAATTTCAAACTCTAGATGACAGGTTATCCCTCTCACTAGCTGAACTAATTGAACTTGTGTATTCTATTGTTGATACGTAGTGTTATTACACAATGTTAATATGCAATGTAAATACAATATTTCAGTTATACAATGTTAATACACAATGTTAAATTACACAATTGTGTTGTTTATATAAGGGTGAGTTACACAAGCTCGGACGAGTTGCACAAGCCCAAAATTCTATCATTTACATTAGATTGAGTTACACCAGCCCCAACCCAGTTGAGTTACACAAGTCAAAGGTTAAGTTATGTAGTTATAAACAATGGGACATGTTTATAATTATAAATCTGGTCTAATTTCTGTAATTATACCTTTAAGGGTATATTTGCAAGTTTCAAAAATGACGTAATTACATAGTATAAGTGTCTTTTGTAATTTACTAAAAGGGTAAGGAATCCCTAGATAGTGATAGTGTGGCTGAGACGACTGTTGGCTTGCTTGACGATAGTTTTGACAGCAAGACCTGTAATAACCGAAAATTTAAACTCCGTTTAATTCGGAGTTCAAACGGATTCCGATCCGCCAAAATTGTTATCCTTCTTACATAAGATAAAACGAGATTAGTATAATCATTTTATGTGACCTAGATTCACATAAAATGATAAACTATGTAATCAGAAATAATTCCGTACCTTTAAAAGAATTAAATGATAACTAAAATAAATTCACATAAAATGATAACTTAAATAATCCCGTAATTTTTCCATATTTTTAACGGTTCCGGGCCGGGCGAATAACGAATACTTTTCCAGCTCGTTTGATTCAAATCATGAGCAATTCGGGCCCAGTTTTCGGCCAGCCCAAGTGGTGAAAAGAGAGTTGGATTGTACAACTTAGTCGGCCCACTTCCCTAGCCCAAATTTTAACCCTAAGCTAATCCCACAATTAACCTAACCCTTTCCCTAATCCTGCCACATCTCTCCCGACTAATCCTGCCGCATCTCTCCCTCTCTACCACACTTTCTGCACGTTGGAAGCAGGCCGCAGCCACCGAGCCGCCACCGAGCCGCCACCGACCGCGCCGCTCCCCGCCGACCGCCGCAGTGGGTTCGGTAAGTACGTGCCTCCCTCTCTTCGCCCTTCTTTCCCCCGTTCCGGATCACTAATCGCCCTGCTCCTGGCCTGCAGTAGCACCGTCCGCCGGATCCACCGCCGCCGAGTCCTGCACGCCTCCAGTCCGGCCGGTAAGATCCCGACTCCCTCTTCTTTCCGTCTCCCTTGCGTTCCGCCTTCTGGTTCGATTCAGAGGACGTAACCTCCCTTCCTGCGCAGCCAGATCTCCGGAGCTCACCACCGCCAATCGCTGCAGCCGCCGGACGCCAGTGCACGCCTGCACTCATCTCGCCGGACCGCAGTTCCGGTAAGTCGACTCCTCCGTCTATTCCGTCCACTGCAGTAGGTGTATGTAGAGTCGAGATGTAGCGTAATTCCTTCCTGCAGCATGTATATACGTATAGATTTATGGGTGTAAAGGACGTATTGTGCATATATATACATGTATACGGGTACGGTGTTGTTATATAGTGTGAAACGTGAGCGGAGATGCAAGATGTGTATGAATAACCGGATTCGGAATACATAAATATATAGGATACATATAAGTACGTATGTACTTTCGAGTACGGAAGATTAGTAAGAGCGGTTTGGTGAACTTATATGTAAGAGTTATGAATGCCGAGTATACACACATACGGATACATATATATATATATATATATACATATTTATATGTATATATATATATGTAAAATGAAATAAAAGAGTACATGTAAGTTTTTTTTTAAAGTCTATTAATATCTTTATAGAAAAGTATATTTATAAACATAATATATAGAATATATAAAAATGCGAGTACCTACACATAAATACGAGTTGGGATTGAGGAAAACTATATAAAAGAGATAAGTATATAGAAATAAGTTGGGATTTCAAGTTATATACATAACATAAGAATAAATATATATATATATACTCAGGACGTAAGTATACCCAACTCCGTACAAGATGAGAAATTAAATATATAGATATATATGTGAGTACAGAATAATTACACAATTAAATACGTGGGGGATAAGAAAGTTTAAGAATAAATTTGAGAAGCCTTCGGCTGAGGGTAAAATGGTCTTCTACCGTAAGAACTTGTTCCGTAATTCCTTAGCATGAGGTTGGACATCGGAATGTGATTTTGATACCCATGCCTTATTTGACAGGCATCTGAGTTACCACGAGTACGGACTTTTGAGACGTGTTAGAGTGTATCTTGACTCAGGGAAGTCCTTGCGACTTACTTAGCCGGTTTCTGAGTGTTAGTTGAGTGATAGTAGTGGTGTGTGCTATTGCTTGATTTATTAATAATAACTTGTTAGGACGACTGTTATTATTTACGTAAGGCCCAAGTGTATGTATAACGGGCCGTGACATCACTGCCCAGCTCTGACAGGAGACTGGGAGGTTCTCTATACCCAGACCATCTAGGTACACGGTGAGATGCATCGGATCCACTCCTGATGGTTACACGGGGGCGGAGGCGAGGTTTGGGAATCCCTCGTGTCACAAAATAAGTATCATTAGAGTGAATGAGTAATTTAAAGAAAGATAATAAAACGGACTTGTTTGGAAGCATGTTGAGTGTTTATGTTTACCTGAGTGTGTTTGTGCTACCATTACTCTGCTAATATTTAGATGATTAGCTAACGGTTCTTGTTGTTGTTGTTTTAGATTTACCGCAGGTTAGATCAGCAGCTGAGTGATCCGGAAGTAGTGGTCAGCCGGGTCTCCGTACTCCTTAGAGTGGGGTTGGGGTTGTTTGTCTCTCCTTTCTTTTGGTTAAGACAGTTGTTCTTTTCTTTTGTTTAAGTACCGTAGGCTGCTAGACAGTGTTGCATTCATTACTATAAAAACAGGGTTTTATGAATTTCGGTTTCTTTATTTGTGTCTTGTTGCAAGGTCCTAGTAATGTTGTTGTCAAACTGAGGTCGGGACCCATTGTGAGGTCCTAACCAGTAATACTCCGAGTTCTGAGAATTCGGGTGTTACAAGACCGTTCGCAACTTTCGGGAATTGCAGAAGAACTTGTTTATTTTCCAGTTCGCAACGATGGAGGACAAGGAACATGTTTTGAAGATGGGTCTCTGGGCTTTCGACAAAGCCCTTCTGCCACTAAGGAATTTTAAGGCTAATTTGGTAACTAAGCCTTTTTTGATTTTTGTTCTATTAATTAGGCCTTTTACATTTTCATATTAATAAATGTACCCCAAATTCCCTTTTTACCGTCCAATAATTTTCCCTCTATTTCTCAACCCTAATTTTCCATTTCCTGCCGTCACCTACTCTAGTCTCCTATTTCTCCTTCTCTTTCATTGTTGCAACCATACGATGAAGCTCCAATCGCCAGGCGTTTTTCCGGCCGGCGTTTCCAATTCTAACCGTCGATGTAGTAACCAATTTCAATCTTCCAACAGAAGATAAAGCTCTTCCGTTGATATGAAGATGGATGATCCTGTCCTCCGTGAACAGGCTATTGTTGTTGCTGCCATTATAATTCAACGGAATCGTCGACAGAGTGGGGGAAGTGGTGCTTCGCTGGTGTTCGATCGATCGGCGTCCGCTAGAGGTCCGTCACGTGTTGGTTATACTAAGAATCAACAGTTTGGTTTAATTAGTTTTACCTACCATTATAGTAAAAAATTTTGAGTTGTAATTTTGAGTTGTAATTATCGTACCATAAATTCCGGTGTGTGAATGTCTGGAATGTAAATGTCCTGTGTGTAAATATCCTGTGTGAAAATCCGGTATGAAAATAAAATATAAAAAGACAAATAAAATAAAATAAAATAAAAAACAAATTCAATAATTAAAAGGGTTAATTAGTTTTACCAGTAAAAAAATATGGAGTAAAAAAGCCCAGTAGGCAAATTCTTTCTTTTAACAATAGGTCATGTGATGCCTCTGGATTTTCATTAAGGAATTTTAATGGAATCGATCAACACGATAACAATTCAAAATTTGACAGATTAAACAATGTAATTATAGAATTTTAACAAATCAAAATTTGAAAGATTAAACAATATAACTATTGAATTTTATTACCGAATCAAAATTTGAAAGATTCTACAATGTATATATATATATTCATATATTCTACCGTTAGAGGCTTAGAGCCTCGGAGGATATCTGCATACTGTTTGGCAATGGACCTCAAACGATTGATGAACAAGCAGACCGACGTGTCCCTGGCCGTTGCCCGACACGTGTCGTTGGAGCAGCAGGAGAAGAAATCAAACTTGATTCTATCGCCGCTTTCGATTAACGTGGTGGTGAGCCTGATCGCCGCCGGAGCTAGTGGGTCCACTCTTAAACAGTTGCTCTCCTACCTCAAGTTGGATTCCATCGATGATGCCAACAGGCTTTCGTCGGAAATCATCTCCGGCGTTTTCGCTGACGGCAGCCTCGCCGGAGGCCCTAACCTGTCAATCGCTAACGCCGTATGGATTCAGGAGGACCTCCCTCTAAAGCCTTCTTTCCAACACGTTCTCAAAAGCTTCTACAATGCAACTTCTTACCAAGTTGACTTTCTCACCAAGGTTAGCCCCCTCTTCTTCTGTATCTTATGATAAAATATAGTCGAACAAAATTGATCTTGTAGTTGTAGATGGTCAATCTCAAGTTTAATTGAACAATTAAAAATCTAATTTATGTGATTAGTTGAACAGTCCTACAATTTTAAAATTTCTATGTTTATTTTTTTTAATTATGAATAAAATAAGTGTTCTTTTCTATAGGATAAACATTCATTTTTAAAAGTTGAATAGTTAAGGGCTAATTAGGTAAGTAGGTTTTTTTATTTTATTGTATACTAACTAGCTCTTTTTTTAGTTTTTTATTTAATAAATATACCCCGTGATTTTTTTACCACTTTCATTTAATGGTAAGGTAAAACTAATTAATCCTTCTATTAAAAAAAAATATATATTTGATGTTTGTTATGTAAATTTTGATTTTAACTACTGAATTTGTTTTTTATTTTATTTTTATTTTATTTTATTTCCCTTTTTATTTTTTGTTTTCATACCGAACATTATTACATACTGGACATTTACATACTAGACATTTTACATACCGGAAGTTCATAACGAAAATTTTCATACCGGAAGTTCATACCGAAATTTTTTATACCGGAAGTTCATATCGAAAGTTCATACCGAAAGTTCATACCATAAGTTCATAACGAAGTTTTTCATACCGGAAGTTCATAACAAAAATTTTTATACCGGAAGTTCATAACGAAATTTTTCATACCGGAAGTTCCGGCATGATAACTTCCGGTATGATAACTTCCGGCACGATAACTTCCGGCACGATAACTTCCGGTATGATAACTTCTGGTATGATAACTTCCGGTATGATGTGATAACTTCCGGTATGATAACTTCCGTATGATAACTTCCGGTATGTGAAACTTCAGTATGTGAAACTCCAGTATGCATTCCAAATAAATAAATAAAATAAATAAATAAAATAAAAAAGACGAAAATAAAAAATAAAATAAAATAAACAAATAAATTCCGGTATGATAACTTCCGATATGATATGATAACTTCCGGTATGATATGATAACGTCCGGTATGATATGATAACTTCCGGTATGATATGATAACTTTCCGTATTGTATGATAACTTCCGGTATGTGAAGCTCCGGTATGTAAAATTCCGGTATGTGAAGTTTCAGTAGGTGAAATTTCGGTATGTGAAATTTCGGTATGTGTCCGGTATGTGTCCGGTATGTGAAATTCCGGTATTGGAAATTCCGATATGTGAAAATTCCGGTATGTGAAAAAAATCTTCATTTCAGAAAATTAAAAAAAAATTAAATAAATAAAATAAAATAAAAATTAATAAAAAACAAATTCAGTTTTAAAAAATTAAAACTTACACTTAAATAACAAATAACAAACATTTTTTTAAATAGAAGAGTTAATTAGTTTTACCTACCATTAAATGAAAGTGGTAAGAAAATATGGGATATAGTTTCTTTAACAAAAACCAAAAAGAGCCTAGTAGGTCAAATTCTTTCAATAGTTAATGACTTAGATTTAAAACTAAGCAGCTAAAAAAAAGAAAAAATAACTCAAAATAATATCAACTTTGAAAATTATTGGGAGTGATAAAAACTATCAAAGTATTTACCAATAGTTGACTTATTTTCCCACAAAATCCTAACTTCGACGATGATGTGGCAACCGATTTCTTACATGTCATCCGAAAAGTACAATTAGTTGTATGATATGAATTTTTTTTAATTAAATAAAAATTATTTAATATGATACAAATCTTAAATTAAGTAAAATTTAAATATTTAGAAGAAATTTTTTTTATTTTTCTCGAAATTTTCTTTAATTTTTTTATGAATTAATTTTTCATACTTTGTTAAAAAGAAATTTATTTATTTTAAAAATTATATATATATTCTCGTTCGACAAAAGTTTTGGAATCATTTAGCGTGTTTTAAATAATTGGAAAAAAAATTTTTAAAAACAATGAACAAAATATAACATGTAAACGGATTAGATTCGTTTATGTTTTATTTTCTAAGTTGAAATCAAACGGCCCTTATTTATTTATGAAGCTGAAGTGAACCCTATTTGAGTATTTGTTATATTCTAAAAACAACATTGTTTTGAAATAACATTGCTATGGAGCTTTGTTGTGACTTGAACGAGTTAATTAGTGAAATAACGAGAGAAGAGTAAACGTTTTATTTTGTTGTTTGGAACTTGCAGCTTGGCCCATCGTATCAGTCTGTCTGAATTTTATTGTCTTATTACAACAAGTTTAATGATGGTTCAACCATATTTATTCCATTAACTAGTTACAAATCCATTTAATGAGCTAGCAATAGCACACATGACTGAAACCAGATTAGATTAACTTTTTAAATGATCCAAGTCTCAATACATTTTAAATCTAGTATAAATTTAAGATTGGGCTCTTTTATAGCATCTCGAGCTTGAGCACGTCAATGCTCGACTCGTTTGGGTAGAGTAATACTATAGGAGCTTTATATTAGTCGGTTGTTTGGCTCGAACTCATTCACTTTTTAAATGAATTGAATAGAAACACAATTTTAAAGCTCGTTTATAAATGAGCTTGAGTACGACAATGCAGCTCGTATAAAAACCCTTATTCCAAAGACGGACTTCCCTGATCTTCCATGATGCCTATAATTTAGATTGAATCCTCAAGAGGGAAGCAAGAATGAAAGAGGGTGTTCTTCTTCTTCTTTTTCTTTTCTTCTATGTTTGTGGGATTTTTTTGTTGTTCTTTGTTGTCATTCTTCTCTTTCTTGTGTTCAACATTTTGACGGTGAATGATGAAGGCCAAGGAAATTGTATCTGAAGTGAACTCATGGGCAGAGAAGGAAACCAATGGGCTTATTAAGAAAGTTCTTGACCGCGGTTCGGTTAATGCAACTACTAGGCTCATCCTTGCCAATGCCCTCTATTTTAAGGGAACATGGGACAAAAAGTTTGATGTGTCACGAAGAAGAGTGTATGACTTTCACCTTCTTGGGGAGGATTCAGTAAAGGCACCTTTTATGACAAACTTGGAGAGTCAATTTATTAAGAACTTCGATAGCTTTAAAGTTCTACGCCTTCCTTACAAGCAAGGACGTGACAAACGCCAATTTTCAATGTACATTTTCCTCCCACATACAAAAGATGGACTACCTTCCCTCGTAGATAAAATGGGCTCCGAAGCTGGATTCTTGGACAAGCACTTGCCTCATGTGAAGGTCAAAGTAGATGAATTTAGATATCCCAAGTTCAAGATCTCATTCGGGTTTAAAACTTCTCAAACCCTAAAGAAATTAGATGTATCGGATGCCTTTACAAACGGAGGACTAACTGAGATGGTGGATTCGCTCGAGGAAGGTGAAAAATTGAATGTGTCCGAAGTATTCCACCAATCGTGCATTGAGGTGAACGAAGAAGGAACCGAAGCTGCTGCTGTTTCAGTAGGAAGGACAATGGCCAAGTGCGCAAAGCACTCCCCACCGCGTATGGATTTTATTGCGGACCATCCTTTCATGTTTGTCATCCGAGAAGATGCCACTGCCGTTGTGCTCTTCGTCGGCCATGTTCTAAACCCTCTTCAAGAATGATGATGATTCATGTATGCAACATTTCTAAGTTTGAACCAAAGAACTAGAGAGTTGGTCTTGATTTGTATTGAGTGTGGTTATGTATGGTGATTTGGTATTTGTATAACCCATATTGCTCTCTTTTCGGGAATGAACCAATATGTGAAACTAGAGAGTTTCACATCAACATAAGTAGATCCCTTGACATATGTACAACATAACATATAATACCCTAACACAATCACACGTATATGTTATAACATGTTTAAGTATAGTTAGTACTTAGATATACGCATTGTGTATACTTGTGAGTTACTTGGCCGTTAACAAGTTGGTGGGGGGCTCAAAGCCCAACTCTAGCCTACTTGATGTATATGTTTGGACGTTACATGGGATCCTCACATGACATATCTAGCAACTCACTTGTGAGCTAAGTATTTAAAGCTCTTTTAGGAGCTTCTTGTCGTATCGATCGATATTGCTCATCTCCTCCAAACCCAAGAGAGAGTTCCGATAGAATTTAACGAAAAAGATCACACAAATGATGGAGGTAGAACCACACTCTTATTGATAACCTTTATATAGGCTTTACAAGAGAATAACAACTAGTAGTGTATAGGAAACTAAATAATAAAAATATTATCACGATTTTAATATTATCACGATCTCGATTTTATCACGATCTCGATCTTATCAATTTCATTAAAACATAAATAAAAGAGGAAAAGATAGAAAGGAAGAAGGAAACTTGTGTGTTCGATTGAAGGCTTTGCAAGCAAAGCTTTAGTACAAGCTTTCTATCCCCGTTGGTTTGTTTCATACCCTCCTTGCTTCATTTTTGTTCCTAATTTCTATTTGTTTTTTCGATTGAACTGCTTAAACACACAAGGTAAAATCAAACTGGGTCGCAAAATCTCATTGTTCTTGAGCTTTGGTTGAGTTTTTTTTTTTTAACAAGACTATTCTAGATTTGGGTTGTTTTTGTAAGGTGTAATAATCGAAAAAGGTGGCTAGTGAGTCTCGGAGTTGTGATCAAGTGAAGTGGACCGGGTTGGCTCTTATAGTAAATACGACTTGTTGGCACACTAAGGGTTTGGGCTTAAAGTTGGCCCAATACTCGGAAAAACCCAGTCCAGTTGTGCTTATATCAGCCTATGAGATGAAAGGCATACACTCTTGGCACACTAAGGGTTTGGGCTAGCAAATAAGCTTCTTCTCCTCCTGAGAGTTGGCACACTAAGGGTTCAGGCTCTCGATCTCTCTTTAAGTTTGTGGAAGAAACGCTCGTAGGAAATTAACTCTCGGGAGGAGAAAAAGCTTATTTGCTCAAAAACACTAAGATGAGTTGGGCTTAAAATTTCTCATGAAAGCAACTCTCTGAGAGAAGAAGAAGCTTATTGTCATGAAAGGAGAAGCGCCTTTCATGACAAACTTTAAGCCCAAACCCTTAGTATTCATTCGTGCACGATAAACAGTACATCGTGAACAAGTTATGAACAATATAGCAAAACGCATTGAACATTTATATTTTATGTGTTGAGTAAAAGTAAAGAGATTCAACTATTTCGATTGATAATAAGGTAGGACTGTAGGAGGAAAGTCTATTAATAAAGGTTTGAAATTTCAGAATTGCGTTATATTTGTTTACACGGATATCTAACAAGAACAAGGCGTCAATCAAGCTACTGGTGAGCACGATCATCCACACGATTGTCACCCTACTTAGAATGATTTTCTAATTCTAACTAATAAAAGGTGCACGATCGCACACTTAATGAGTACGATCACACACCTATTACCCATACGGGACACATGCCCAAATGAAGAACATTGGTTATTTTGATTTTAATCAAATTTTTCTTAAAAATTATCACTCATTATCGTAAGTCGTGATCGTCGTTGTATTTATAAACTTGACCAATTTTTCTGTACAAAATTACTCAGATCCACCCCGCACATTCCACTCATTTAACAGTTTGATTGATCAATGTTTATGTTTTAGCGGAATCGCTCAACGATTGATAACTACTCAAAATTTGAATGATTAAACAATGTAATTATAAATAAAATGTTAATAACAAATCAAAATTTGAAAGATCAAACAGTGTAATGATTGAATTTTAGTTAGAATTCGAAGTTTGAAAGATTAAACAATGTTATTATAGAATTTAAGTTACAAATAAAAATTTGAAAAATTAAACAATGTAATATTTAAATTCTAATGGTAAAACCACCGGGAAAAAATCTCAATTATTAGTTATAGACAAAAATAGCATGGACTATTAAAATTGTGAAAGCCTATACTGAATATCATAAATATCTATAATAACTAAACATTTAGAACTAATACTGAACTAGTATTATGTAGGGCTGAGCATCGGTTCAAAACTGCAAAACCGCAAACGAACTAAACCGCAAACCACAATCCCAGAAAACGTGAACCGCAAACCGAACCGTAAAATTGCGGTTCGGTTGCGGTTCGAACCGTAAATGAACCGCATTTTGAGGTTTGGTTGCGGTTTTGCGGTTTTTTTTTGCGGTTTGAACCGCAAAACAAAAACTTGCGGACCGCAAACCGAACCGATTAAGTGCGGTTTGGACCGCAATTTGCGGTACGTTTGGTTTTAACTCCGAAAACGGAAACGGAAACGGAATGGAAATGAATATAGTCCATATATATATATATATATATATATATATATATATATATAGGAATAGGATCGAGTAAGAACGAGCGTTACAGTAAGAAATGAGAACAGATCTAAACCGTACGATTCAATTCATTCAACGGATATGATACGATATATATATTTGGATAATAATTAATTACCATAATACATCTTTCCATATGTCGATGGTATATACTATTTTCCTAATTTAGTTAAGCATGCAATTATTACCAATTTATTTTATAATCGCCGGTAAATTGTTTATTACTTATGGAAATTACAATTGCACGATTAAAATTTAACCATGAATAACAATGATGAAGGTATATATATTAAACTTGTGCTATTTGAATATCGAACTCGTGTCGTATTTGAGTATCACATCCGAGTTATTGTTTAAATCGTTTATAATATTAATAGTCGTGCAACAATTCTATTTAAATCCTGTATAATATTTTTATATAATATATTTAGTATTATTACTTTATATAGTTTTAAAAATATATAATATGGGTCATGATTAGCTTATGCACTATTAGCATGTATATAGTGCATTGCAAATACAATGAAACGTGCATGTGCATAAATATTAATGAAACGTGCAATACAACTGATAAGCATAATTAGTTGCAGCCATTTGGGAATACAATTTAAAAAGCACATTTAGTTCATTGTCTATACTAACATTAGTATATAGTTTACAACTCACATAGAATAAGGATTCATAGTACTCGTGCATGCGGAAATGATGAACTTAAATGTGCAATTTATGACACACGAAATAAATGGTTCACACTAATCGTGCATGCATAATGACAAATACAAAATCACAATATAAATAGTGTTATATGATGAATATAATTTTACAATAATCGTGCATGCATAACGATGAATACAAAATCACGTTACTAACTTTTAATCCGAACGCACGAATAATACCAATAACTAAAATATTGTTAATTAAAAGTATATGTAAGCACAAATGAAAGTGTCAGTGACGGACGGAAGATTGTTAAAAGTTCCTTTGAAAATAATACTACTTATTCGGCACAATTAAATACTAGTTTCCTTTTAAAGTATTTGTGTATAATATAGTTACCATATGCACAATCAATAGAATAAGTTAAAGATTAATGCTACCTTATATAGACAATGAATCTTAGCCGTCCATGCATTAATCCGACGATACATAGATGTTCTTATTTCTTACCGTAGAATAGGTTCTTACTGGAACCTAACCCTATATATATATATATATATATATATATAGAGAGAGAGAGAGAGAGGATAGATCATATGAGAACAACCTCTAACGTGAGAACATGAGAACAAATCGTGACCATCCAATTTTTAAAATTCAATGGTCTAGATTAATGATAGAAAATGATAAATAAAAAACCATTTAATGTATAATACTTACTCACTCTCATTAAAAGAGAGTGAACCCACTCTCTCTTAATTGTTTTTTTTTAAATATATTGTATTATAGGAAACCGTTAGTTAAAAAAGTTTCACCAGATATCTCCTTCCTCCTCTCTATTATACGTTCAACTCCATTAACAGTTCTTCCCAAATTTTGTCAAAGAAAATAACGAAACAATGGAAAACTCATATTTATTCAGTTCGGTCTCTCTACAACATCTGTTCAAGTCGATCATAACAAAAGAATTCAACAAGTTGTCGTATCCAGTGAAGAAAATCATATCCCGTCAAGAAAGCAGTTTGTTTCTCCATATGCAAATCTGAGTAAGTGTATGTATTCAAATTTACTCTTTGTAAATTAAATCGGTTTGACATAACTCGTGTGAATAACCGATAGAATTGTAGAGTTGCATTGTTGAAACTCGTACGAAGAACCGATAGGCTAAAAAAATTCCGATGTTGATAATAAATCTAATAAACAGATTAACTACGAATAACACACTTGTATCATTTTAGTTTCAGTTGAAAAAATCATTATAATTACGAATAAACAAATTTCAGGTCGATAATAAATATAATAAACAGAGTAACTACGAATAACACATTTGTCTCATTTTAGTTTCAGTTGAATAGATCATTATAATTACGAATAAATAAATTGACGTCTAATAGAGTATTTGTTTTTCAGGCACAACCAAACAATGGGAGGTTCATAAGTGTAATGCAGTTCAAGAAGGCGAATATATGGATTTCATTTTTCAAAATTTAGAATGTGATGAGGATATTCTGCTTGGTTTTGCCAATACAAAAACGCCAGATGGATCAGTGTGTTGGATACCAACATGCGATGAAATGTTGATACCGACAATTGGAAAGAGGTTCAAAACAATTGAGGGTGGAGAAGCTTTTTATAAGAGCTATGCATCTACAGTCGGGTTTGATGTTAGAAGGGGAGCTTCTCGTGAGGATACGGATGAAACGATGAAGATTTCAAGTTGATTAATAACTGTTGTTTTATCTTTAAAAACAAATGCTTATCAACAATGTATTATTTCACTTTAAAAACGTTTATAATTACGAATAATCATTATTATGTCAAACACAAGTAAATAATCCCAAACCTTTCAGTTAAGATTGAAGATTTCAAGTTGTTAGTGGTAGAGTACCTTAACTAAAGGAAGTATATCTAAACGATCATAACATTGACCGTTTGTAATTACGAACTTAATACTTCTATACATTGTTATGTCTCTCTAAAAAAATATTTGTAATTACGAATTTAATGCTTCTATATATTGTTATGTCTCACTAAAAAACGTTTATAATTACAAACTTAATGCTTGTATACATTGTTATATCTCACTTAAAAAACGTTTTTAATTACGAATAACCGATTGTATACGTTGTTATATCTCACTTAAAAAACGTTTGTAATTATGAATAATCCCTATTATGTCAAGCACAAGTACATAATATATTATTGGTATTTTGGTTTTGAAACTTAATAGTAAAAATTATACAAACGTCATAACTTTCATTGACCAAATTACAATCACTTATAATAACTACGATTATTATATTAATCGATATGACAACTATATAACAAAACTAATATATTATTGGTATTTTGGTAACAACTTTATCCCCATCAGAACTAACGTCAAGCTCCCGTTCCTCTTCATCACTAGTCAGCTTCTCTTTTCCCTTTCCTTTAATGTCCTTAGGCTTTGTGACATTCTTCACAACTGTAGGAACAACATTTTCATTACTCCTCTATATATATTATATGTGAACTACACTGGCTTCGATTTTACACATAACAACAAAACAAAATATTATAGCATCGTTATTATTCGTAATTAATAATGCATTATCATATTATTTGAAGGATGTATTCACAATTTATTCATAATTAACTACTAGTTTCCATATCAATCCAAAATTTTCCAACACATAATTATGACAACATGTTGACTAATTAATTCCATGCCTATGAGTTTTTGTATAGCAATCAACTGGAAACCAATCTGAATTATTAATATCGAAGAAACCTATCTGAGTTTAACAAGCTTGTCCAAACATAAATAATTCTTTTTCGTGCAGATAAAAGCCAGAAATATAGAACAAGTTGAAGGCTCTCATAATTCATGCTACCAACTTACTAAGTATAACATAAATGAAATAATCGACTGCACAATGCAAAAGGAGAAGAGGCGGACTAGTACTCAGTGAGAGGTGTGCTGTTAGTATCCAACATTAGTACTTAAAGCTTTCATGAACTGAAAATCCATAAAACAAATTAATAACTATGAATAATAGTTACAAACTATCATGTTGATAACAAAAACCACAACATCAATATCATTCGTAATTACAGAATATATTTCCTCAACATATTCCAACAACATTACTTTAAGGTAACAAAAATTATTCATAATTAATCAAAAACAACAATATTAACACACCAATCACAAACCCATCAACAATCTTCAACCAAGCAAGACAAGCAAGCCATACCTACAGAAGAATCTGCCATTAATCCCGAAACTGTCTTTTTCCAATCAAGCGAATTTTACAAGAGAGCTCTGCTGACACAAAACAATAATGCTACTATACATTGTTATGTCTCTCTAAAAAAACGTTTGTAATTACGAATTTAATGCTTCTATATATTGTTATGTCTCACTAAAAAACGTTTATAAGTACAAACTTAATGCTTGTATACATTGTTATATCTCAATTAAAAAACGTTTTTAATTACGAATAACCGAAGATCCGACTGAGGTACGTCTCAAACAACATACTCCAGGGGTTTATAATTAAACCTCCAAAGTTTCAGAAGAAATTAGGGTTTATGATGACGGTTACCTTAAGTAATCGGTTTGTCAAGGCAGCAGCAAACGGAATAAGCCGAGGATTGTCGCCGGGATATCCACAACCACCTAGTTAGACGACTAAAACCTTCTTCCGCTTCAGAAGCTGGCCGTCGAACACCTTCTGCACCGTACACCTTCGTGAGGCAAAGATGTCGCCGGGAGATCCAGATCCACACCGAACCGGGAGCGCCACAACCGCAAAGGAGTCGCCGGAGTGCTCTTCGCCGTCTATGCTACGCCACCAACGCCGGAGTTCCCTGCTTCGGCTTCAAAATTTCTCTTCGACCGCCGCAACCCAAAAATCGTCTTTCCTAATGTGCAACGTGTATTGAGTGAAATTAGGGATTCGAAATTCTGATATATGGGAAGCGCGTGTGTTGTTAAAATATTCTTAATAATTACGATAATTACCCTAAATCTCGACCCTTAATAATACACATCCGACGGTCTACGATTGTTCTCATGTTCTCACGTTAGAGGTTGTTCTCATGGGAACCGCACCCTATATATATATATACATATATACCCTTATTCATGAAAATTTTTGGAATCATTTCTTGTAGTTTGAAGTAATTGGGGTAGACTTTGATTACTTTTGATACCCTATAGGGAAAGAAAATGTGGGGAAACAAGTACATTTTGCATTAAAGTACAAAGAATGATTCCATAAAATTTGATATAAGTATGAACTAAATTTTGTTTTCATTCCGTTTCCGTTTTTGAAGTTGTAACCAAACGGGCCCTTAATCTAATAACTAAGATTTTATTATTTTCCAAATTTTAATCTATAAAAAATGCAACGTCCGGCCAGAAATATGAATTTTCAGACTATGTAGGGTTGAAACGAACAAATCATATTAATTAATTGGAGTTTTCATTTTGGTCATATTTTTATTTAGAAAACTTCAAAACAATAAATAATTAACAAAAACAATAGTACGGACGAAAAATATATATATATATATATATATATATATATATATATATATATATATATATATATATATATATATGTATTTCTATCGTTGGTGGATGGATATCTGCGATTCTGCATACTGCTCGGCAATGGACGTCCAACAGTTGATGAACAAGCAGACCGACGTTTCCCTCGCTATAGCCCGACACGTGTCGTTGGAGCAGCAGGAGAAGAACTCGAACCTGGTTCTATCGCCGCTATCGATCAACGTGGTGGTGAGCCTGATCGCCGCCGGAGCTAGTGGGCCCACTCTTAAACAGTTGCTCTCCTACCTCAAGTTGGATTCCATCGATGATGCCAACAGGCTTTCGTCGGAGATCATTTCCGGCGTTTTCGCCGACGGAAGCCTCGCCGGAGGCCCTAACCTCTCAATCGCTAACGCCGTCTGGATTCAGGAGGACCTCCCTCTAAAGCCTTCTTTTCAACATGTTCTCACAAGCTTCTACAATGCAACTTCTTACCAAGTTGACTTTCTCACCAAGGTTAGCCGCCTCATAAGCTCGTTTTCTTGTTGAGTTAGCAATTGCATACATGATTAAAATTAAACGAATACTGTCGTCTTCATCCCTTGAGCCCCAACCTTGCCTTCTAAGATCCAAATGGAAGACAAGGTTTACCCATGCCTTATAAGCTCGTTTTCTTGCTTGAAGCCGTTTTATGGCCTCTCATTGTCTAAATCCTCGACAATTTCAGATAAGGTTGGGCTCGGCTCGTTAAAAGTTCAGGTAAACGTTGTTCACTTTTTAAAAGGAGCCGTGTAAAGTTTAGGTTCAGTTCGTTTATAGAAGCTTTATATTACTCAAACTACTCGAGCTTAGTTCGAGCTCATTCACCCGTCTTTTAAATGAATCGAAAATGAACACAATTTTAATGCTAGTTTAAGTTTTAGGTTCAACTCGTTTTTAAAAGAGTTTGAGCATGTCAGTGATTGGCTCTTATAGCAACCCCAATTCCAGGACAGATTCCTTCCGTGATACCTATATTTTAGATTAAATCGTTTACGAAGCGGAAGAAAGAAACAAGAATGAGAGAGATCGGGGTCTACTTGCTTTTCTTCTTTGTTCTTGTTTCCCATGCTTGTATGTTCCTTCAAGAAGCATACATATTGAGTGGACTGAGTCGACTCTCCCCTTGAGATTAAAAACTTATTGCTTCAGAATATAGATTAAAAACTTATTTGTTTATGGTGATCGATGAAGGCCGAGGAAATTGTACCCCAAGTGAACTCATGGGCAGAGAAGGAAACCAATGGACTTATTAAGGAACTTCTTGACCGCGGTTCGGTTAATGCAGCTACTAGGCTCATCCTTGCCAATGCTCTCTATTTTAAGGGAACATGGGATCAAAAGTTTGATGCATCACAAACAAGAGAGTATGACTTTCACCTTCTTGGTGAGGATTCAGTGAAGGCGCCTTTCATGACAAGTTACACGAGACAATATATCAGACTCTTCGACAGCTTCAAAGTTCTCCGCCTTCCTTACGAGCAAGGACAAGACCAACGCCAGTTTTCAATGTACATTTTCCTCCCAGATTCAAAACAAGGTCTTCCTTCCCTGGTAGAGAAACTAGGCTCCGAAACTGGATTCTTGGACAAGCATTTGCCTGACCAGAAGGTTCGAGTGAGGGAATTTAGACTTCCGAAGTTTAAAATCTCGTTCGGATTTGAAACTTCTCAGACCCTAAAGAAACTAGGTGTATCAGATGCCTTCACAAACGGAGGACTAACCGAGATGGTGGATTCGCTCGAGGAGGGTGAAAAGTTGTCTGTGTCCGAAATATTTCATAAGTCATGCATTGAGGTGAACGAAGAAGGAACCGAAGCTGCTGCAGTTTCAGTAGGAGTGGTAACGGCTACGTGCTATAAGCCCTCCCCACCACGTATAGATTTTGTTGCGGACCACCCTTTCATGTTTGTCATCCGAGAAGACGCCACTGGTGTTGTGCTCTTCATCGGCCATGTTCTAAATCCTCTTCAGGAGTGATGGTGTATGCAATATTTGTTCTGAGAGAGTTGTTCTTGATTTGTATTGTGTGGTTATGAGACGCCATTGGCGCTGTGTGAGTGTGGTTCTCTTATACTCAGCATTGTAAACAGTGTGGTTCTCTTATACTCAGCATTGTAAAAACTGGTTAACGCCATTGGCGGTATGCAATATTTGTATTGAGTGAGGTTCTCCTGAATGTTGATCACAATCATCACATCATATTTCAAAAAACACAAATAAGAAACCCTCGACAACGGAATATGAAACTCTCGACAAAACCCAACTATAGATTTTTTGAAGTTTGGGAGAACAACTATTGACTTTAATCCACAAGGAAAAATCGAAAGGATGGGAAACTCACACAAATCTCTGAATAAAATGGCTGATGAGAATAGACACTGGAAATGACACGCATTGATGGAGAAAAGAGGCTAAAAAATGACCTCGACCTATGAGCATAAGTATATTGTGGTACCTTATAAAACCCACAATGATCGTATCAGAATTTAAGCAGCAGCTTCCTTGGCCTCGGCTTGAGCAGGAGCATCAGCTTCTTTTGGGGCTTCCTCTGCTTTATTCTCTTCAACATTCAATTTCTCCAAAGCCTCGGCAGCTTCAGCTGCTTCTGGGGATTCGTCGTCCTGCTTTTGTGACTCGGCCACCTCTTGGAACTTTTCCATGAAAGACTTGCAGTCTGAGAAATAACATTTAATTTTACACATTACAGAAGGCAAAATAGCTGGCATTTCAGCATTCGGTCTTCGCAAGTCTTATCATGAAAACAAAACAGTCGCACAACATAGATCACATACCCAGCCAAGCATAACATGATTATAAGAAAAATACTAATCCCTGATTATTACTAAGATCGTTGAACAAGAAACAAAATTTTGTTTCCTAGTCTACCAAGCCAAGCATCATAACACGCCTTGATAGAAACATATCCTTCTGAAACTCTATAGCAATGCCTTGAGTTACAAGCAAGCCAAATCTGTAAAGAAAGCACCTGAGCAACATTACATTAGAAGACTACCACCCAAGTAGACCCATTTAAGCGGCAAAGAACCAGAATTTATCTACTTTCTCCTTTTCTCAATAGATGATACCCATGAGACTACTATTACTCACAAAAAATTTCCCTTCAATATAAATTCTTCCCTTGGAAGTCACAATTGAATTCTTCTAAAAGCATACACTATCTCTCCTAAAAATCCGTAACATAGCCTTGAATTAAAAGCAAACCATAAGAGACTACCCAGTCATCTGGAGCCACTTGTAACATAACAATGATCACAATTTTCTATTTCCCCTACTCACAAGTCACAATAGACATAACACATGAAACTATTCACTACTCACAAATCTAGCCTTGAAAGCTACAACTGGAACCTTCTATAACATAACATACCAGTAAACTTGAGAGCAACATTAGAGATGTTCAAACATATACCCACCTGAATCTAGATATAAGTCTGGAAAAGGATTTAATTATGAACAACCAAGCATTTGACTATACCATTTTAATAGCAAAAACACCATCCCGGTGATGCCTACGTGTATACTATCACGACCATCCATGTCATGCTCATATATACATACTAATACTCAACGTTCGCATGTTTACCATAGCCTTGGTATGCCACAGCAAATATTTTGATCAATTAAACATTGTACAGATGACAACATACACATTTGAAGAAGAATCGATACTTACTCTCAACAGAAGCAAATCTAATTGCAAAAAGTTCATTTTTCAACTCTCCATCAGCATAATCTGGAGCATGCCACAAGCAGGACTTCTCATTCCCAGCATGTTCCTGGACAGTCATGCTCGAAAGAACTGCAAAAACAGATCACAGATGAATACATTAGTCAAATTAACCCACAAATCACATCAAACAAACGTACATAAGAGAAAGGTGTAAAAACGGCAACAAAGGAGCAGAATTAACTGAGATGGTTAGCGCAGATCTTCAAAGTCTTGGACTGGCGCATAACAAGTCGAACCTTTCCCGTCTCCTTGTGCTTCAAAAGCTTAACCGTACCAGCACCTCTCTCCTTCCACTGATTTCCATCTTTATCGAATCTGTAAAGCTTCGATTTCCTACAAAATCACATCACAAAACCTAGAATCAAAACAGGAAACCCTAGAAAACGTTCCAATTGCAACAAAATTCAACAAAACTCCAAATCAAGTAGTAAACAGATAAAACTGTAGAGAATTTACAAGTCAAGAATAGCGTCCTCGTCTTCTTCACCGGTGGTTACAGCGACCTCCTCGAGCCTAACAATTGGAGCAACCTGAGCGCCGGTGTCTTCGTCTTCGGCAGGAGCGTTGTCCTCCTCGTCTTTGTGGTCTGCATCTCTGTGTTCTGGATCTGCTGAGGTCGACATTTTCGAAGAGAAGGAAGACAGTTGAGCAGAGGAGACCGTAGGAGCGACAAGCAGGAGAATTGAGAGAAGAAAACGGTAGAAGAGAAGGGTTTTAGGGTGTGAGCTATTTATACAGAGATAGACCCCCTCGAAGCTCGCTTTATTATTATGCTCAATGGGAGCCTCAATTACCTTAATAAACTATAAATATTACAAAAATGATAGTTCACTAATGTTTTAAATATGTAATAAAAACATTTATCAACAATCACAAAAACTATTTTACATACCAATCAACCAAACCTATTGAATCGACATTCTAGGTAACTCAATCAAATTAACTTAAATTTGATTAATCAATATTATGACAATGGGTCCGTGCGATATAATACTCAGATTATTTCGAGGGATTATTATTTTCAACAACCTCCCAATAATTTGATAATCTACTTGTATTTGGATATTTTTTTACTCAAAATAATCCTGCAAAATACTCTGAGTACAATAACCACTCTAATAATCCCGTAAATGATGCTTGCCGAACGCACCCAATGTATTGTTCAGGACATTTTAGTTTAACGTATGTATTATTGAGAGGATTATAATCTTAAAAATTTTCATAATTCAAATTCACAAGGTAAATAAATACTATTTTTCATTCATAAATTTAATATCCGTGGTCAAATAATCTTTAACCAAACAACCCTATATCTCAAGTAAAATGCCCAAAATTGAAAAGTTTAGTCCAAATGCCTATTGCTATCCAAAGATATACATACAATTAGTCAAGAACAGTAAAAACTCAAATGCCATTTATTCATATAAAATCTATCATTGGAGCAATATTCTCCTACAAAAGCTCTCCAAGAACATGTAAATAGATCAAAGGGTTATCTTGTAGTCAGTGTCTTGTACAATTTGATATGTATCCTGTAAGCAACAAACTCGATTGTTTATCGGTCACCATTCAAGGACTATTGTCCGGTGGAACTGCAGCCTCAACGCGCTTGATTTCGTCTTTCAGCTCTTCTACATTGGGTCCTTTGGATTTTCTTGTGTCCTTCGTCTCAGGATCACTTAATAGACTCACAAGGTGCTTTAAGCATGATAGATACTCTATTTTTGCTTCTGTGAGTATAAATGATTTCCCCTTTGTATACTGCAAATGCATCAAAGTTTCGGGCTTGTCAGCTACATTACTAAGCACTTCTAACTCGTGATGAGTATGATAACTTACCTCTTTAAATGCAGTGATGCATCCATCAAATGCTTTCTCTGCTTCTGTTGCTGAACTTTCCTGCTAAACTTAGAGCAATGATTGATTGAGTAGTAGGGATAGACAAATAAAATAAGAAAATGCTCATATACTAGATTACTAACCCCTAAATCTTCAAATTCCAGTTTACTGATCTCCAAACGTCCCAGAGCGTTTAGTGATTGCAACTGCAAGTGAACGCACAAGCATTTGGTTTTGAATTTTTATGCTCATTTAGGACCATACACATGCTTCCCAACATCCTACATTCCTACAAACATTATGTGCACTCACCAGAATGACCAGAGCAGCATTTGCATTCCTTCCAAAATCCTCATTTTGCCTGCTTCTCTTAGGCTTACTCGACCCATCCAAAAGAGACTGCGCTATCCTATCGTCATGAAAGAATAAAAAAAACATCAATAAGGGTTTCCTGTGTGGAAATATTAGCAATGTCTTGAAACTACTCACTGTCTGATGCTACATCAAAATTCTTTGGCCATTTAATAAATTTAACCATTACAAAGATCAGTAACTTGACAAAGTGTGCTACAATCAACTCAGTTCTATGCATGTAAGATGCTTTGTGCTTGTATTCCTACCAGATAAGAGGATAGAAACAAAAGTTTTGGGAAGGTGATGATAAAAAGTGCAAACCTGCTAGAATTTTTCAGAAGATCTCTTGCTTTTTCAAGCTCAGCAGTTGCTTGAGAAGCTCCCAGCTTCCTAAGTTCATGAGCTTTCAGCATTCCTAATCGAGCAAGACTAAGCATATTAGCAGCAATCTGGCACGGGAATGATACAAAACGCATATCAGTGTGAAGAAAATCTCTCAGAAAATTCTTCAGAATGGAAACAACTTTTAGAAGGACGTTTGGTAAATATTAGAAATACACTGATGAAATATTGGGAGTTGAGATCAGAAGGGTTTCCTGACCTACATTTGTGAAGTGTATACTGAATCTAATCATAATTCAATGCACAGCATGATTGAACATATGAAAAGTTATAGCTGTCTTGCTGATTCCCAGAACAGAAAACTAGCTAGCTTATTTCTTTACCTGTAATATTATAACACCCAGGGTTTGCAAACTGCCTTCAATTATTTTGTGATAGGATTGCAATCTACAAGGACTAAAATGTACTGTCCACACCAATTAGAACGCTCATAAAGGCCTTGTGAAGCTTGGTAGGAATGAGGTAGGGTCATACTGATGGAGGTAATGAACTACCTCCTGCTTAGGCTGAATTACATGCTAGACCAAGTATTATTTAAGCCTGAAGATATAAGATAGCCAAATGGGTCTTGCCTTATTAGTTTAAAAAAATTATAATGCACACCCACCCAAAGCATTGGCCAGACGGGTAAGGCTGCATTGCCTCTCATCTATGACCAGCTATAGTATAGGAATATTTATTCAGAGATGCGAGCCTGATATATACTATGTTATTTGACTAAACTACTACGCACTAAGCAAGATTTGTTGAGAAAATTTGTTCTATTATATGTCTGTCAAGTTTGTTTTAACATCTTATTAATTTACTCCATGACTGCTCAGCTGATAGCTATTGGTCTATCACTATTATGAAGAACAGCGTACAAACAAATAAGTTTTGAAGAATGTATGAGGGTGTTCTATTATTCGGATTGTGTACAACTATGGATCTATGATCATTCAATGAAAATGAACTTCATTCTCCTAAAAGAAACCCAACCATAGAAGATATTGTAAAAAAGAGATACCACACAACTATATTAAGAAGTGCTATAGACTAATGGTTAGTAATCATTAGAACAACCTGAATGTGATTTTTAGGAAGTACTGATTTTCGAACATCAAGACACCTGTGATTGATGAGATCAACATAACTTGGGTCAGCAACTATGAAACATTGAAACTCAATTAAGATAAGTACTTGCCTCTCCAACAATTCTTGAGCACAATCCAGCCTTCCAGATGCTTGTAAAGTCATTGCTAAGCTTTCAGCTGATATAACAGTGTCTAGATTATTTAAACCCTGTTGATCCAACCAATAGTCGGTTAGTAATTGAACAAAAGAATAATGGTGGATACAATTGTATAAAATACAACAACTACCTCAACCAAACTACTTAGAATCAGGCATAAGTATAAAAAATTTAAATGAAAAGTATCTTCAAGAAGATTGTCAGAGTACCTTTACTAATTCCATGACGTGCAAAACCTTTCTTTGTATAACCTCCGCCTCTTCCAGTCGATTTGACTTCACATAAATCTGTTTCAGTTTGATGGAATGTTATTTTTTTTTGAAACCTTTTACTTACAGAACTATAATTAAGGGTTAACCCTTTTAATAATAATAATAAAGACTCCAAATATCTGAAAATTGCTTTCAGTAAAGAGAAAATAACTATAACCTGTGCCAAATAACGCAGCCTTCTAAGGCATATGGGTGATTCTCCCTGACCACTTTCCTGCAAGATAAAGGCAGTATATCATGAATGAATAAAAAAGAAAATAAAACTGCACAACACACCTGACATCTATTTGAGTAATTTGTCAAACCTCTAGTATCCGGATGGAATCCTGAATAAAAGCTTCTGCATCCTTTTCCTTTCCTTGGAGATACAGGACCTAAATGTTGCATTCCAAACTATCAAAACGGCTTAGAAAAAGAGGTTCACATGGCTAACTCCAGAGTAATATGCAGGATAAACTCAATACAGGCATTCCTAATCACATTTAACACTCACTTGATGTGATAATATGAGTTTCACAATCAGGTGATTCAATCAAAAGTTGTTTCTTACAAAGTTTTAGAGGTGGTAAGTGTAAATTTATCTTCTTTTTCTCCTCCACCTTCTCTGGAAATGGAACTTCAAGCATTATCTTAAGAAAAATTCAAAACTCAGATTTGGGAGATGATTTAAGCATCACCGATGCATGAAGTGACCATTGACATCAGCCATTCAGGTCCCTATACTCTTGAGCTATTATGTAACAGATATAACAATTAAGGAAATCATCATGGACTAAGTAAAGCATCAGTTGAGTAGAAGATAAGGAATTCTCACTGTTCCAAGATGATACATTGTATCTGCATAGTCAGTATGACCATGCCCGAGAACACGTCCTTTCAACTGCATCATAAGAAACAGAAATAAGCAAATTCACAGTATCTCCCAGAAATTGACTTGATAGGGGAAACTGGGAAAGATTTAGGAATGAAAAATAAAGAATTCCTTTTTTTCGTTATGAGGCTAAACATAAAGAGCAAACCAGATGTTAAATAAACTGATTAATGGATGGCTATATCTGCTTTATCATACCCTCATTTTTAAAGAGGTTAACTTTCATATAAAATAGAACAGGAAAGGTAATGCTGAATGCTGAATAATAAATTCTAACCTTCAAAGCTCTCTACCATGGTTGACAAGCATCAAAACAAGATTAAAAGATTGACTGTTAGTGACTTTAAGCAATAGATAAATCAAAATATTTAACAACTAGAAATTATTATAATAAGACCAGTATTAGCAATATCAAGATTATGTTACCTCATAGCAGGCTTGAGCTTCTTCAAGCTTTCTCTGCACCAGATAGAACTGCCCCAAGTTATGCAGTGCAGCACCAACACTACAGAAAAGCACGTATGGTTCTTTAATACCAGAAACCCATACAAGTCTAATCTACAGTATAACTTGGTGAAAAAGGTGAGAGTGCAGAAAGAGAACACAATTGAATGGAAACTGTGATATATAAACCATACACACAGTTTTTTGTTCCTTATATGAACAAATGTGGAATACATGTCAATGACTAGGCTCATTTATGCCAATCCGGACACTGACATAGCAACATTGTCATAATTTGGTCAGTGAGACTTGGCCTACTAAAATTTATGTATACAGCAACTTAAAAGCTCAGACCTACCGAACATCTTCATCACCAAATGATTCCTTCAGTATATCAATTGCCTGTAGATACATGGGTTCTGCCTTATCATATAACTTTCTGATTCTATAGAGCTCTGCCTGCACCAGAATTATAAAATTACTTCGTCAATATATACAAAACTTACAAACTCTCACTTATGTATACCCACGTGAATTTCATACGATCAGCACAAAGAAAGAAATATGATCAACGGTGGAAGGAGATGCATAATTTTGAAAGGAAAATCTAAACAAAGGTAGGCTGTTTCGAATCTTCAGAAATATATGATCCACTTCCCTGATAATATAAGAATATCAGATGCATAGCCGAAACAAAATGCAAAGTGGAATTCAAAGAGTTCTTTAATGGAACAAAGCGAGTACTGGAAAGGCGGTCCATGAACTCCTTTTTGATGAGAGTAACCTGTGGTAAAAATGGACAAACTTCTACATCCTTAAGGGAGGAACATCTGGAATGCTAATCCTAGACAAAACGATAACTGGGTTTGGAAAAGCAAACTTCCTGCCAAGCAGACGAGGAGCTTCTTTCCCTCTTCGACCACAAGCACCACAAGGAAAATGCAAGGATCAACCATAACTACTCTACCATGGAGATCTACAATATCTTTAGGCAGCCAAGAAATGAACACATGGTGCAAACCAATATGGGGAAAGCTCAATGTCCCAAGATGCAGCTGTATATGTTGGCTGGCTGCTCATGAACGATTTCCAACTCTCTCACACCTTAAAGCTTGTGGAATTGTCTCGGATTATATATGTGCGCTTTGCAAGGGCACACCTGAAACAGAAAGCCACCTATGGAAGGATTGCCCCTTCGTCCTTAGAGTACCCCCATCATACCTTTCAGTGGCTTAGTATTAATCATAGTTATGATGGCCTCGACTGGCTCAATTGACTTAGCAATGCACCAAACCAAGTCATCCACCTTTCAAGCTGCATCAAGCTCGTTTACTTGAGCAACCTACCATACATGGAGTGCTAGGAACAGTCTAATTTTCAGAGAGAAGCAGACAAAGGCCCTTGAGGGTGCAAAGCTCATCATTCAAGTTACGAAGCTCTCTATCATTACGAAATGGAAGACAGACAGTGTGGAATCAAGATTATGGTGGAACTTCCTTAAGCTCTAGGTTTTCTTTCCATGGCTACTAATGTGGATCTTTTGTAAATGTTGAGCATTTTGTTCGTATAAATCTTGCCCTGATTAATAATATAAGTAACCATTCTTCAACATAGCAGCTATAGTTTCATTGATATTTATGTTTATTCACTTCTAATTTCCTTCGAACATCAAACACTTCCAAACAGGATGACCTTAAGTACTTTTTTATATGAAAGTCGGGGCTTTAGAAAGGAAATTTAACACCTTAGGCTTATGCCATTTAATACATAATATTTACAGGCAATGTGCAATAAACGGCTCAGAAGTTAAAACCTAAGGGTGTTTCAGAATGTCACCAACCAGATTGTTGTAAGCAGATGCAACATGCGGATCCCGCTCACCAAAACCTTGTTTAGCTTCTCTAATTGCTGATCGGAATAATTTTTCAGCTTCATCTATTTTCCCCTGCATAAAAAAATGGATCTCAATTAAAAGCAATGAAAAAAAACCGAACATACTTGGGAGAAGGGATATAAGTCATAACAGGATTCCAAAGGAAGAAAATGCTTGCCTGCATGAAAAATTCTCTCCCCTGATCTGTAAAAACTCTCCACTTCACTGTATGTTCATTTGATACCACAGAACCATCCTCGATTTTCTGCAAGCCGTTTGTGTTAGGTGACTCGATATCCTTCTCGGGAAGCAAGCCAGTGGAATTGCCATCAGCTAAGACAGGACCAGAACTGATTCCAAGCAAAAGTGCTGCACTTACAAGTGACATATCTAATTCAATACGACAACATATAAATTCACCATTGGAAAACCATGAGTTGAGTGTAAAACGTAAAATAGCAATAAAAAATATTTTATGGCCGCTAATATAACTCTCTGAGATGAAAATTGCAAATGCATCAAACTGCAATCAAGCTCCAAAGAAAAACTAACTCTGTCTGCTAAAGAAAACCATCTGCACTAGTTACCTCCACCAATGGTAGATATGCCCAAAAAAAGTTATCTACTGGTGACTTTATTCAACAACAAAAACACTTTATAACCAATATTGCCAATATACTTTGATCCTATTACTCCCTCCCACAATTGTGTTCTTGGATTCCTTTTCTTTCCCCCATTTCATCAGTGTAACCTCTACTTCAACTTCCTGGTTCACTCTTTGCCCATATGCCCCATATAGAAAATTACTCAAGGTTTGGAGGTGGCTTGCATCCATATCTATCACAGTTACCTAAACTCCTAAACCTATAGAGGATTCACCTAGCTTAAATTCCATAATGATATACACAGTATAAATTCTGAATAAAAACTTTACAATTTGTATAGATATCATATTATAACCAATTCACATTTCAAAAGCATTACGTACAAGTAAAATCCTAACCAGGTTGAGCAGAAATGAAAAGCCAGTTCAGCTTCCCGTGCTGATGATGAGATCTACTCTTTTCTGCAATTCCAAAACCAATTAAAACTCCAACAGAAAATGTCGAGTGAGCTATGCAATTAACTAATAAGCATCCAAGCTAGAAAATGAGGCGATAATACACTTGATCAACCAGTTACAGAATTTTCCAATGCTTGTAAAGAAAGCTGAGTTGATTAAGAGACGGAGAAAAAATTCACCGGAAATCGGAGCTGAGATATCCCGGTGGAGTCCTGTTTGAGGAAAAGTGAAGGCTTTGGATTGAAATCGAACTCGCCTCAGCAGACTAGCCGTTGCTTGCCGGAGATACATCAGAATCACTGAAAGTGGGATCGGGAAAGCAACCAGAACGACAATTTGTACACAAATTTCCTCCGGTTGTTTTATCGAGTTTAAACCCTTAAAACTTGAACGCGTAAATAAATCAGGATGAACCGGTCCCTTTTCGATTCGGGCCGGAATTTGGGTTCACCAAAACTTCCATAAATTCCGGTCCGATCTGCAATATGACTAACGAACCACTTCAATAAGGGTGTGTTTAATCGTAGATTGAGGTTTTTTAGAGGGTTGATTTAGATTGATTTATTAGCATGAAAAAGAAATTATCTTAAATTTAAGATGATATTTCCACTCTTCGTCACCGCATATATCATATCGCTTTTTCGGTTAGTCTTTCTAACTAGATCCACGACAAATTCGACATTCATGTTTACCAGAGGGGGCTTTACGTTGTCATCGGGACAACCGTGGACATGTTATTACCGTCGCAAATGTGCTTGGGGGTTCGCCAAAGTTGACGATCACGTAGTTCATTCAATTTCGGGCCCAAGTGATAAATAAATTAAAATAATTTCGCACTTTGGGTGTGGAATTATGGAGATGTATAAAAAGAAATACATGAATTCGTTTAATATAGACGTTTATAAATAAGTATTACCATATATTTTATATTATTTATTAATATTTACCAATTAAATAATTATAACTTTATTATCTAAATTTTGAAATTTTAAAATTCAATTACATTGTATCCGTGCTATCCGCTTATAAATAATTCCGGGTCCCTAGCCTAACCCGAATCAGAATAAAAATACAAATATATTTATAAATAATATTAGGTATAGTTATAGAATGTTTTACATGATTATAATAAATTAAATATATATTGCATACATATATATTATATAAATACATATTAGTTTAAATGTATTTATATCATAAATAATTATTAATATATTTTTAAAAAAGCGGGTTGTCCGGTTTGGGCTTCTGACGGGCTCGGACACAAGCCTTACGCCCGGTAACCAGGCTTGACTGCCTCAATCCGACCCGAATTCTCAGCCAAGAAGACAAAAACATGGGCCCTTATTGGGCCTTACAGGGCGCGAGGTTTTTGGCCCAAACATGGATTCAAGGCCCAAAAGAGACTACCCAGCCGCTAGGGTATGGGCTTCTCGGCCTTAAGCTAGTGAAGGGGAAATTTTATAATTATATTCAAAATTAGTAGATTAATAAGCTTCTTTTAAAAAATATTCTTCTATTATTTATCTATTTATTAACATATTCGAGAGAATTGTTTTGACGCTATAGAACAAAACTACGGCTTTACTTGTTTCGTTTGGCGTAAATAATTGTTAATCTATTTTGGTTTCCCCTTAAACAAAATAATACCCTTACAAAATACGTGTCTGATTAAATAATATTTAAATTTTGTAAAAATACGTGCCAAGTATAATAATATATCATTCCTTTGAAAATAAACTTTATTGTAATCCGTTCATGTTTCTTGGAAAGTTGGCTTCGTTAGGTAAGAAATGATATTGTATTATTATACTTTATTGTATTTTGTCAGCTCAATCTTTATAGTTTGTATAAATCAAGGAAAATGTTGATCATTCTAATATAAAATTTAAATATATCGTCTTCTATTATTTTATATTTCAATGACAGATATGTACTCAACAGTCGACATAAAATTTCACAATAATCCCCAATAACCTCAATAATCTATGTTGAAGTGGATGAAAAAAATGGGCACAATAATTTCCCAAAATAATCTTCCGAGGATATAATCTCAATAATCTCGATAATCCCTACCTCACCGAACGCACCCTTATTAGGCTTATTGATATTAGTGTGGGCGTGTAGCGAGCATTTTCGGATATTTGAATCGGACCGAAGACTCGGATATCCGATCCGATAATTCTTTAAAAATTCGATATGAATCTGATATGAGAGTACCCGGATATTTTACACTTCGGATATCCGATCTGAAAATTCGAAAAGTTCCGAAAAATATTATTAGATTGTTGGATATATCCGACCCGATCCAATTTTTCCCTCAAAAACTTGAGTTGTATCCGGATATTTTACACTTTTATTAGACTAGTCGGATCGGATACAACTCAAGAACTTGAGTTGTATCCGATCCGATAATCCGAACAATGCTACCGTATCAAATCGGTCTCAGATCACCAGCTACCAAATATTTTCGAATTTAAATTTTTTCGAATCGGAACTTCGGATATACGGATCTGATTTGTTTGCTAACCCCGCCGTGGACACCCACCGACCACCGTACATATTATGCCTCCTCGCTTTTAGGAAATTGTGTTAATTACTTATATATGTTCTGCATGCAAGAAAAAGGCCGTTTTATAAATAATTAATACCCCAATTTCGTTGGTAAAGCAAAAGTATATGTTTCACCAATATTAAACTTAAATTATTGAATGGTTCAAAAAGGTTGTGTTGAATAACTCACTAAATTAGGTTTTTGTCTCAACACTTCGTCAACATTTCACAATGGTTAGGTTTTGCTCAAAAAACAATAAGTGGGTTTAATCAATATTGAAATCTACTTCACAAATGTTATTATTGCAAAATAAATATTCAAGTAATTACAAACCAATTTGTAGAATATTTATTTTATTAATATATTTTTTTTATCTATACCACCTTATATATTACATTTTCTATTAATCTAAATATCCGTTTGATTGTTGGACGTGTTCGGAAAAACGAGATTTTTTAGTAGTTTTAATTTTTTGAGTAGGTTTGGCTTTTTTGGTTGATTTTTGAGTAGATTATCAAAGAGCTTTGTAAATTCCAAAAAACTAACAAATAACCTAATTGATGTTTGACAATATGAGATATGTGGATATTTTTGTATAGTAGATTTAACAAAAAAACAAAAATGACAAAAATATACAAATTGTTAAAAATGTAAATGAGGGGTAAAATTGTAAATTTTTTGATAATCTACCCAAAAAACTATTAGTAGTAACTTTTTTAAAACATTATTAAAAAACTTTCCAAAAAGCTAAAGAAAAACCTCTCTCGCCAATAACGATGTAATTTTCTAAAAATAAAGCTTGATGAAAATTTACCAAAAAAGTTACGCCGAACAATAAGCATGTTCACGGGTTACCCGTGACTCGGCGGTAACCCGGCGGGTTACGGGTAAGGGTCGAGGTGATCCTTACCCATGACCCGGCGGGTCATTAATTTTGGGGAAAAAAAACAAAAAAAAAAACTCAACGGCTAAAATAGCCGTTGGCGGGTCGACCCGCCGGGTCATATATATATATATATATATTAAAAAATCGATTTTTAAAATAAAAGGGCCAACCCGCTGACCCGCCAGGTATGACCCGTGACCCGACGGGTTGACCTTTTAGACGGGTCCGAGTCACCCTTCCCGGACCCTCGACCCGACAGGTCGAACCAGTCGACCCGACGGGTCCGACCCGTGGACATGCTTACCAAACATGCCCAATATAATCATTCACTTGGATTATTCTCCGTGCAAATTTCAGAAATCACAATTTGCGTCATATATTTTGAAATCTAATTGTGTGGGTGTGCTTCAAAATATAAGCATATAATGCACAATAATCTTATATCTATTAAAGCAGAAGCTTCTATTGCCACGTGTCAACGTCATGTTTTTCAAAACCTAAAAAAATATTTTAAAAAGTGATTTCTAAATGTTAATATAAATTGAAAAATGATTTCTAAATTTTTTAAAAATATTTAAATCAATATTTTTATAAAAATAGCTTTTATACTTTTTCGGATTTTTTTATCAACAAGTATATCTTAACAAATCAATTTTAAAATGTAATAACTTATAAGAGATTAATTCTTAAAAGAAAATTAAAATCATAATAATGATTATAATTTCATTCTCCAGATTTTTATTTTACCAAAATATACATATAAATTTCTAAGTATTAAATATTATTAAAACTCAATCCGCACAAAGTGCGGGTAATATACTAGTAGGTGATTATAAGAAAGTTGTGAGATTATAATGAGTGATGATTATTAACATTGACAACCACTAGTTTTGTCTATTTTTTTGTTTGCTTGCGTTCGATACCTACTCTAGCTTTTGTGGGTGGTACACCCACCTTTGTCCTTGCTCTTCAAAATTTACAAATTTATGTTTAGCTATCAAATAATTTATAGTCAGGTAAAAAAAATCGAAATGCTATTTGCACGACGTTGGATTTACTGAATACACATATATTTTCATTATGTGAGTTCGTGTAAAATAATTAGCCAGAAGTTTTGCACCAACAATCTACATTGATGTTAAAAAAAAAAAAAAAAGAAGACAGTATGCCTTTAACGTGAAATTTAATTTAACGTTGAGTTTTGTTTGGATTTGTGAATGATTTTCTCCTTAACTACCTCTAACTATCAGATTCTTTTTACATCGTCGTATTGTGCCGATCTTCGCTATCTAGTGATTATAACGTTGTGTAAATAGCACTCTCCTTAAAAAATAGAGTAAATTACATATGGGGTTGATTACTAGTGAAAAACGTTAATTACTAATGAATAGGGGTGAAAATGGAACGAGATTGAGGTCATCTCACATCCCGTCCCGGTTATTATATACGAGACAGGCGGGACATGTCTTGTGTGTTTTTTAATGAATCTCGTCGGGTCCTATTCCGGTTGGAACTGGGAGGGGATGAGACGAGACGGGACCAATCTCGTTTGATTTATAATTGTTTACAGTGTTTAAATTATACGATTTACACGCATAAATATTTGTTTATATCATACTTAAAACGAATTGAAAGACTTTAAATTTTCCAATAACCCACATTAACGTCTCACATAATGTTTGAATATCTAAAGTAAAATTCCAAATCGTAAGAAAACATCAAATGTGTAGGGGTCATTTGTCTATTTATCGATTTGGACATGCATAATTTTTTTTAAAAATATATAAGTTAATTTTTGACTTAGGGATTTAATTTTATTTTTATTTTGAATTAAAACTTTAGTATATACAGGACATAACAGGACTAAGACCATCTTTATCAATGGTTTTTCAAAGCGAGGTCTTGGGCAACTTTTGTAATTTTTCTTCAACAAAATCTTATCACCTAACTTTTTAAGTTTATCAATGAATCTTCATTTTAGGTCTTACCTCGTTTTTTTCACCCACCAATTTATTTCATTATATTATATTACAAATATACCCCTATTAATTTTTTTATTATTACAATTATTTTAACTATATTTTTAACCAAATTTTCTATTATTAAAACATTAAATAACATATAATTTTTTTTTTGTTAACTTAAAATTATTCAATTAAACTTAAAATGATATTTAATTACGAGAAATAATTAACTTTATTAAATAAGTATAAAAAATCATTATTGTTTATTACATTTTTAGACAAGAATACGGGTTAGTTTTATTATTTATTACATTTTATACCTTAAAACGAAGGTTAATTTTATTATTTCACTATGAACAATACAATAAGCAATGAGGAGATAGATTATTACAATTAAAAATGACCCAACACATGTATTAAAAAATCAGAAATAATTTTTTATTATTTATAACTTTTATACATTAAAACGATTTTTATTAATTTATTTTATATTTGATATTGTTATACCTACAAACTTTACGAATAAAGTTTTTTTTAAAACTATTTTAAATATATTTAAAATGAGTGTCTATAGAACCATAAAAAGAAATTATGAATTTTGGTATAATTTATTTATTTATTTTTTAAATATTTAGGTCGGAAAATGAATTTTTAATAAATAAAAATCTCATTTGTCTAGGCTAATAGGAGTGAGCCACGTGTCTTTGCATGTCAACGCCAATCAATGCTTGACACATGGCACGCAGTGCAAAAAATTTTTTGACAAAAAAGCTGCTGAAAATATGCCTAATAGGAGTGCGCCACGTGCTCCTTTACTGATGTCAAGACCTGGGTCTTGAGAAGACCTGTTTATTTAGGTTCTTGAACCCAAATTTAACAAAAATTACAAGAACCTCCCCGGTAGACTCCCGTTAAAGATGCCCTAACAGGATGAAGAACTTAAAACTAGTATTACGTCACATATATTTTTGGCATGACAGGTACAAGACGAGATTGTTATTTTTGGATGGAATTCTGCCGGAATCGGGACAAGATCGGAATTTGCATTTAACCCTACCAACAAAGTTTCTATTTAAACCAATGAATAAAATATTTAAAAATAATAATCAGCAAACTTGTTTGATAATAATTTTTTCAATTTATACATAATTATATAAAATAATACTTAAATTCAAGTAAAATAAAAATATTAAAAGTAATATTTATTTTAAATAAAGTATGACATGGTGTATATAATTACTCTGAGTCATACAATATTATTTAATTAATTAATTAAAAAATCCTAAAGTTTAGGAAAAGCAATAGTGGTACAAATACAATAAACTTTCAGCTTCATCAAGATACCCGTGTTCTGCAATCTCGTCTTCTGAGATTTGATGCAGTCATTTGCTGGCGGTTTCGTGCGTTTATCGAGAAGGAGGCGTGGATTTGTGATCGACTCCTGACGGCTCTGTTGCAGTCCAAATCTGAGGTGTCAACAATTGTTCCCCAGGCTTCCCTGTGTACTTCCTTTAAGATGAACTTCTATGCTCGTTGCCTCCGGCCGGCTGGATCATCCTGCTTTCCCCTTGAAGACCTTTTTGCTTTCGGTTTCATTTTGATGTAATTTTGTGTATTTCTTTTCTCCTTTATTTGTATCATGACGGTTAGTCCATGACGAACCGTCTATTGGTTTCGAACCGCTTTCCATTTTCAAAAAAAAAAAAAAAAAAAAAAATGTAATAAAGTTGATAATCACTCAAATTGTACGAGTCAGAACCCACTTAGCTTTTGTACCCACAAGATTCTAATTAATTAGCTATATAATCACTTAATTAAACATTAATTATGTTTTTGGAATCACTATAAGTGTCTTTTTCTGCAATATAAAATAACAGGGGCAAAAATAGAATTTAGCGTTTTAGAGGGTTTGTATTTGGCAACATCGTATTATTCGTATCAGTATTCAATTTAGTCTAATTTAATCGTTATCTATATATATATCATTATCACTTGATGTGTCAAACACGTTCTAAGTAAGTAAAAAGGTTATAAATAAATATTACAATGGTTATTAATGTTTTTGATTGGTCAAAAAAAAAAAGCTCCGAAACTTCAAATATGTTGACTTTTTTATCCTTATCATCCCCTTTTTTTTAATTCCCTTCTCTCTTTCTATCAATTTTATTTGCCTTTTCCTATTATTTTCTTAAACAATTTAGTTTACTAGACTTTTTCTACTTTTGTGTTTAGTAAATGTACCCATGAGAAAAGAGTGGGTAGAGTTTGAAAATAAATATAAAAGGTTGGATACCATTACTTAATTGAAACATTAAAAAACCTTTCAAAAAGGCCTAGTTACCAAAATCGTCTATATTTTTTTAACTTAGTATTATTTATTAAAATATGTCAAAAATCTTAGACAATAATTTAGAAATGACAATAACAAGAAAATAAAGAAAATTTTGCCTTATAAAACTAATTCGACACACATTTAAAGCATGTAAGAATTAAGTATAAAAATTTACATTATCTGTACAAAAATAAAATGAACCCAATAACTCTATAAAAGACCGTAAAAAGAAAAATACAAAAATATAAAAAGAAAGAACAAAATATAGTTAATTTGAAGAAATGTAAAAATAAAAATTTTAAAACGTGAAAATTTTTATAAGACTCCAAATTTTAGGGACGTCAAACTTATATCAATCATACTCACACAAATAATTATCAGGAGATCAATCACATTGAAAAATAATTTCCTCCAAATCCGTTTAAATTTAAAATTTATCGTCCTTAATTAATCACCATTTTTTAAAAATTAATCATAAAATTTTATTATGATATAATAAATATTTCATTCGATCATAAAAAAAATGACTTAATAGCTATTGACACAATTATTAAGAAAACTCCTAAACAACCGTAATTTTATAAAGTTTTTTCTCAATTTTTTCACTTATTAAATGTTCAACCCCTTTTACACCAATGAGTGAATATTTTATTATAAAAATATTTAATAAAAATAATTTTCAACAACAATTCTAACAACTCTCTTAATTAATAATCTTGAAAACATAAAACGACATTTAAATTTGATCAAAATTTGGATCCTAGGAAGTCATTTATTTACGATCGGAGGAAGTATATTTTTTGGGTATTACAAAAGTTATTTTTTGATAAAAGTGTTACAAAAGTTACAACAAATGTAAAGTGCATGCATGTTTTTCATTACAATATTTTGAAACTATAAGTCACAAACTAATATGCAAAAAAATCAATAAAAATATACAATTTGAGAATCCTTGAGAATATGCAGCACTACACTTTAGCCTTAAAGGTAAGAATAAAAAAGTTCATAACTTTGGGGAAAAGCAAAGGCATATAGTAGTACTGCTTACATATACAACTCACCAGCAGCCAGTCAAATGAAATAAAAGTTGGTCATTAAAGTTATCAGCCATTCTTCATGTGTTAGCTTCCACTTTGACTTTTATAGCCACAAAATTATTATATTTAAATATCCAACACATAATTATACACCATCCATTCCCACCAAAGATTCCACCCTCATTAATATGTATCTATGACCAAATATTAAAAAAAATATGTGCTTTATTTCACAAGAGATATAATTTCCTAAAATAATAACTATATTATCAATACTCATTTAGGGCCCGTTTGGTTTTAACTCCGGAATTGGAAACGGAATGAAAATGAATTTCATATAAGTTTGTGGAATCATTCCTTGTGGTTTGAAGGAATTGGAGTAGATTTGATTAATTTTGATACCCTATAGGGTAACAAAATGTGGGGAAGCAAGTGCATATTGCATTAATCCACAAGGAATGATTCCACAAGATTTCATGAATAAAGATATACATATGGACTAAATTCGTTTACATTCAGTTTCCGTTTCCGGAGTTGGAACCAAACGGGCCCTTAATCTTTTGATATAAAGTGTTATAGACTTTATAATGGTGAGTAGAAGATTTAAGTTAAAATTCTTATATAGTATCTGTTTATGTAAAAATTTTAGGCTCGACTCGTTTATAAACAAGTCGAGTTTGAGCATGATAATGCTCGGCTTGTTCGTGTAAAGTTCGGCTTGTTTGACTAAAATAACATTATAGGAGCATTATTTTAGCCGAGCTAATCGGGCTCGGTTCGGGCTCGACTCGAACTCGTTCACTTTCTAAACGAGCCAAGATTGAGCACATTTTAAACTCGTATAAATTTTAGGCTCGGCTCGTTTATAAACAAGCCGAGCTTGAGCATGTCAATGCTCGGCTCGTTCGTGTAAAGCTCGGCTCGTTTGGCTAAAATAACACTATAGGAACATTATTTTAGCCGGGCTCGGCTCGGGCTCAGCTCGAACTCGTTCACTTTCTAAACGAGCCAAGATTGAGCACATTTTAAAGCTGATATAAATATTAGCCTCGCCTCGTTTATAAACGAGTCAAGCTTGAACATGCCGATACTCGACTCGTTCGGCTCGTATTACACTCTTATGTAAAAGATTGAGTTGTTATTCATGTAAATATTTTTTGTAATATTGAGTGAAAAGAATGATTTTTCACATATAAAATAATATGATATAGACAAGTCTCATATGTTTCTTATTTTGAAATAATTTGATGGAGTAGGCGTTTTTTTATAAGATTTTGTTTTGTATATCCTCTAATTTTTACCGCTTAATTAATTTATTATTTTTACTCTATTAAAAGTATATTTATTAAATAAATTTATACTATAAATATTTTTAAATAGAGTAGATATGATAAGTAAATTTGACCTCTTATTTTTAAGTAACATTTCAAATTTTGGTAAGAATCAAAATTTAAAATTTAAAATTTTCGTTATTTATGAGATGATGAGTAAGTATCACATGAGGTAGTAAGTAGTCACCACTAAAGATTGGCTTTTGAAATCTCCTAGGGGCTAGGGTCATTGTAAAGTCCTTCTATTATTTATAGTGTACCAAATCAGCTCGTATGTTACATTATTTTTTATATAAATTTAACATGGAGTCTTATTTTAAGAATCTTGTAATAATATTTGGTCAATTATGTGATTGCTTCAATAACATTTCATATATTTGTTTTGTTCTCCAATTATTTGTGATTAGGTACCTAAATTATTGAAACATTTATAAATTTTATAATTTTTTCTTTGTTTGTCCTTATATTTTTAGTTGTTTTATTTGGGTACCTAAATTATTGAAACATTTATAGTAACATGTTAGAGTTTATTCAACAATGAGAATAACTAGAAAAAAGAAAGGGAACAACATTTATAATATATATATAGAATTGGTTGGTATATTAAACCTCTAAGAAGGAGAATAACTTAAAGTTTTCAAAACTTATTTTTATATTGTAAATCTCAAACATTTTAGAATGTTGTTTTGACCAAATTAGCTAAGTAATTTTTTTTGAAATTTCTCTCTAAATAATTATGTTCATATTATAGATATGTTTTAGTAAATGTACTTCTAATCAAACATCTTACCTTTCAACTTCAATTTAATGAAAATGGTAAAAATTGAAGGGTACACAAACAGTATGGAATTAGAAAAATGCCTATTTTTCCAATTTTATTTTATTTTTTATAAAATGGAAAACGTTAGAGAACATGCCAACAACCAAACTGAATATAAAGGCAAGAAACGTTCGAGAATGACGAAACATGATCAACAAAACAAAGAAGTTTTATGTTAATTTATCTTTTAGAACTTATATGAATGTACATATAAATCTTTCGGATTTCATTCTAAAATCAAATTGACAACATGACTTATATGTTAAATTCACGTATTAACATGTTGATATAATTTTCACTTTTCACGGCGAAACATGTTTAAAAGTGTTTCAGATTGATATTAATAATTTATACCTTCATACCAAACAACATCTAAATTGATACCCAACACTACGTCTCATCATGATCTCTTGTATCATCGTAACACGATCAACAAAATAAAGAAGTTTTTCTGTCAATCTATCTTTTATGACTTATATGAATGTACCTATTATTAATGTGGGACATTTTCACGCTCAACATTTTCGTGTATAGTTTTCACGGCCAAACATGTTTAAAGTGCTTCATATTGATATTAATAATTTATACCTAGATACCAAACAATATCTAAATTGATACCCAACACTACGTCTCATCATGATCTCTTGTAGGATCGTAAAAAGATTTTACCAAACAAAAGTGTTTGGGACAATAAATGCCATTCATTAAAAACAGCAGAAAAACAAACAAAATGTCATTTTCCAACAAAGGCAAATTGAGAAAGTGATACCATATTAACCACAGATACTGAGATACAGAGGTGCAGCAAAGTAGCTACCCTTCAAACTAAATGATTATTCAAACCAATGTTGCAAGTCACTAAACACAACCAATGCCCCAAACCCAACAACACTTCTCAGGGGCAAATTCATTGGTAACATCCCAAACTAAAAAAGAAAAACAGATGCATATTACATAGTAACAAGGACTTGATTGAATCAATGGCTTTTTTGTTCAATTTCAGGCTTTTCTGGTGTTCATGGCTTCCACAGGATGGTGGTTTCGGCAACCATGGAGGTGACGACGTATGGGTCCATGTTTGAAGCTGGCCTTCTGTCCTCAAAGTATCCTTTCTTGTTCTGCTCGGTTTCACGTCCAACACGGATTGATGCACCGCGGTTTGCAACTCCCTGAGACGTATCAAAATAGAATGGGATAAGCTGTTTTTGGTAAAATGTGGTAATAATGCTTCAGATCAAATGTAACTGATACTTACCCATAGGAATGTATCAATGCTAGCGGTCTCGTGTCGGCCTGTCAAACGACGTTCGTTACCTTCACCATAAGCAGCAATGTGCTCCTTGTGCCTTAGACCAAGCTTTTCAATTGCTTTCAAGATGATGTCGTATCCTCCATCTTCCCTCATGGACTTTGTGCTGTAGTTTGTGTGAGCACCAGCTCCATTCCAGTCACCCTGTCATCCAGAAATAGATTATGATAAGTTTTAAATGATTGAAATCAAATTTATGCCGGAGAAAATTGGATTTTCAAGTAGAATACCGGGATGGGTTTTGGGTCAAATGAAAGAACAACTCCAGCAATCTCAGTGATCCTCTGCATTTTTCAAAAGCAAATATTACAGTTAGAAACACTGTCAAATTACAACCATTTATGAGAAAAGTTGACAAAGAAGACGTTTAATAGTACCTCCAAGATGTAACGAGCAACCCAGACTTCATCTCCAGCAGAGATTCCAACAGCAGGTCCAACTTGAAATTCCCACTAGAAAAGAATTGAAAAATGTTAAGAGACATATCAGGAACTAACTAAACTAAACCATTAGTGTAACCAATAAGTACGCTTGAAATCTTTACCTGGCCAGGCATGACTTCTCCATTGATTCCACTGATGTTGATTCCAGCATACAGACATGCTTTGTAGTGAGAGTCAACAATGTCCCTTCCGAAAGCTTTGTCAGCACCAGTACCACAGTAGTATGGACCCTGTTGAACATTTCAGATTATCAATTTAAGCAAAACCTTACAACCTGATATCTGATAAACACATCAATTTATTCTTTGTTGTATATAATCAACCATACAAACCCATAAAACTTGCATTTTACATCCAAACCAGTCCAAACCAGATTGCCTTAAGTTGATAAGTAAGAACAATGTGTTCACCTGAGGACCGGGGAAGCCTCCTACGGGCCATCCAACTGGCCACTTAACATCCCTCTGAAGCAAGGTGTACTCTTGCTCAATGCCAAACCTGTTTCACAAGAATTCCCAAGGTGCAAAACAGGTTATTATATGCAGAAAGATAAAGGCAAAGCTCAAGAGGAAATTTGTTTTTCAATCTACCAGGTTTCTTCTTTAGCAACAGCGGGATTGCTGAAGATCTCCGCGGCTTTGGCCCTATGGTTTGTTGGGATGGGTTTTCCTTGAGGAGTGTAAGCATCACACATAACCTACATAATATAAAATCGAAAATCAAACCACAAAGTCATAAACAATCTTTAGTTCGTATGATACTGATCATGAACTAATTCAGTAGACATCAGAGACCCATGACGGTTCAAAGAACTCACAAGGATGTTGTTGCCCCTTCTGAATGGGTCCCTGAAGATAGCCTGTGGGCTTTAGACCATCATCAAAGAAACAACAGTCAGTAAAAAGTAAAAAAATTCAGATACAAACTACATAAAACTCAGGTTAACAATAGTAGTGTTATAAAAATCACAGGAAGCAAGTTGTAAGCCTTCAAATTAGTGGATCTAATCCATATCAGAAACTCTAATCACGCTAGAAGTAGAATTATTCATATAATTATGAAGATAAATTAAGATCAGCAAGACATACTATAGGATGACTTCACTGTCTTCACCAGGGGCTTGACCAGTGCTCGATCCATCATAGTTCCACTTCGGGAGATCTTTAGGACTAGTTATAGGCCCATTCAATGTCTGGATACACATAAAGAAAACATTCTTACACCATCAACACAATTTCAATACGACACGCATCAAAATACAAAAACTCGAGAAAACACGTTACCCTTGCTTTGCTTCTCAAGTCCAAGCCAGATCCACCAATCCTGTATCATACCAAAATACCACCAAACACCATGAAAAATAGACCAAGAAACATTTAACCTCAATCAAGATAAGTGAAGGGGGAATCGAAGTCAACTTCGATGAAGATTCAAAGTTTGGTAGTGAACTAAAAAATGAAGCAAGCGTTGACGTAGACAAAAAAACAAACCACAACCACCTATTTGTCTTTCCTTTTCTCACAACCTAATCCAACAACAGTACAGTTAAAGATAAAATATAATTGATAAACTAGTATACAGATCAGAACACTAAAGAACGATCCTCCATAAAGATGATCTCAAACCTCAAACCTTCCTCGTATCATGCTATTAAAAACCGATAAACATGGAAAATACTAAAAATCCACTCAGATCTCGTACAAAACGCAACGTAATCGGAGGTAGTTGGCTACTTAAATCAAAGAAAAGTCAAACAAGTAGAGATCAAACTCCATACATAAACAGAGCAAAAAGAACATCAGCTAGACATTACCACAAACACAAACCGAACAAAAAATCCAAAATATGAACAGAATCAAGCAAAGAAAACTCACCATATGTACTCTGCGATCACTTTCTCAGTAACGTCAGAAAGATTAAGGTTAAGAAGATCTGTAAGAAGCGACATCTTGAAGAATCAAGATCAAAAGTAGGATTTCTTTGATTCTTAAAGCTTTTCCTCTTCCTCCACTGTCAAATGAAGCTTTAGGAATGCAAAGATGAATGGCGGATGAGGGTTTAGGTGGTTTATATAGAAGGAGAGGACAGGTCTGTACTTGGTAGGAGATTCCAACGGGGTTTATTTTATATCATTTTATTAAAAAGAGAGAAAGTCCAAAAAAAAATGGTAAAGTTTAATTATTTTTTATAAATTAATTACAGAAATTTGGGACAAAAAAGATTCTACAATTAACTGTAATTGGTCCTCATAAATGTTTTTTTTGAATCTAATTTCACCTATTTAAAAGGTTAGATTCTTGTATTTTTGTACATTATATTGTAGAATATTAAATAATTACTTCATAAAAAGAAAAAGATTCTATGATACGATTAGTTTCGAAATGGAAATAGAATCATCGACCAATTTAATAAGTTTTGGTTTTATAAAGAAACTTTACATTTTGCTCACGTAATTAGATAGCCACGAAATGACAGCTATCATTTTTCCTTTTATTGTTATTTTTAAATAGTTTAATTATACAAAAAAACTAAAGACATAATGTTTGTTTACTCACGTAAAATACAAACCCATTCCAATGGCACTCAACCAATTAAAAAAAAAAATTGAGCGTCAACGCTTTTCGAAGGCGCTCAAATCTTAAAAAAAAAAGGACAAAAGTAAGAAAAAGTAGGGTTTTGGACGCTAGCCGCATGTGCCTTCGCCCAAAAACCTACTTTTTTTTCTTTTTTTTTTTTTTTTTTTGCCTTTTTTTTATTTTTAATTTTAAGATTTGAGCGCCGTCTGAAAGCGTTGGCGCTCAAATCAATTTGAACACCAACACAAAACGTTCATATTCGGTACCAAGTAAATTCAAAATTGTGTATATAACACGCCCCATTTTATATGAGTTAATCTTATAGAAATGATATATTCACTGTATAAATTTAAATTTTTATATTTGAAATAAAGTTTTCAATGATAACCACCGAATTTTAAATTCAAATATATTTTTTGAATTTTAGGTTCGAACGAAAGACTATCTAAAAATAAATTTTGGGTTAATTTAAATTTAACTTTGTAATAACAATCCAGTAAAATCAATAAACGATTTAGTTATTTGATGTATATATTACCCAAAAAAAAAAACAAGGGCAAATTTGGTAACTAGGCATTTTTAAAAATTTATAGTATTAACTAGGTTTTGTAATGTTTCAGTTAAGTAAATAAATCCTAACCTTTTGTACTAAATACAAAATTAGAAAAAACCTAATAAATCAAATTGTTTAAAAAAAATAATAGTGATCCATTTATAAAATTTATATATTACGGATAATTCAATGAATATTGGTTATTAGTTTATTTTAATGTATTTTTAACATATGATTTTTTTAATAAGTATTTTATATTATTTCAAAATTAATGTTGTGATTTTGATTTGCAAATGTCTGATAGTAAGTATAAATAAAAGCAGTATTGATTTATTAGTATTATGGTTACAACGAAGTAAAAAAATAATTGTTACAAAGTATTAACAATAACGAAAATATAAATTTATATATTTTAAATAAAATGAGTAATTATAATAAAAGTATCATATACTTAAAATAAAATATGATTTATTTTATTCTATTAAAAGTGATTTTGTGACAATCAAACGTAGACAAAAACGATGGTGAGAAATCATACATTTATTTTAGTATAGTATAATTTTAATGTTCGTATCTTATATGAGTTACTCTAATACAAATAACTTATAAATATACTGATTTTAAAATATTAATTTCCAATTAAATTAATCAATACTGAACGTTTATTAAATTAAATTCCTGTTAAATTGTAATTATAATGAAATTCAAATCAAAATACGACATGTTTAAATTAATTCTAAATATATAATAATTAAAATGGAAGAAAATTTATATAGATGTTGTATAATTGATTTAGTTTTTATTTACATATTTTCGGAGCAATGTTATTTACCGTGAGAAAGCGGGATATGAGAGCATAGCGCGAGTGGACGGTGGGTGTGACCGGGAGACACGAGACGAGTATGCCCTGGATCAAAACCCTACCTACATATGTGAGATGCTCGCATATCACAAACGTCTAAATTAAAGAGTGATCAATCTCAGAGAAATGAAGGTCCTCTAAGTTGGTAAGGCCACTATGTTTGGCCTAACTAAACCATGAATACGGGTTGTATAGATCTCGAGCTCACTCACGCACACTCTTGATCCCATCAAGTCTAATCACGACCTTGATCTTTTGGAGATTGTCATAATGTAATAACAAGTATTGACATTACCTTAAATAAACAAGGAAAACATATTTTAATATAACTTTTGTTGAAAAAAAGAAGAAGGAAATAATACCTTAGAAGCCCATATCACCCTAGCTTTGTGTTCAATGTAACATGTCAACAACTTCGGGATAACCGAAGCACCCATATCGTGGATTGGGGAAGAACGTGATGATGTTAGGGATCAAATACTTCGGGAATATATGTCTCGTCAATTCGTCATGGTGAGGCTTTACACCTACTCAACAAGTAGCTAATCACGCTCATACTCAGTAGGTATATGTTACTGCTCACAATCTCGGATGTCATCCAAATGTGGATGACTCTCCGAGTCCTCCATATGATAATTTGTGGCATAATGTGATTCACGATGGCGCATGAATCACACCGCGCCACCATACGCGTCCATTTTTTAACTGGCCGAATAACACCACTAAAATTTTTAGGTTTTAAAAAATAGTTATGTAACATGCATTATTTATTTTTTAAAAACACAAAGATAAGCTTTCATTAGTAAATAAATGTCATTTTAATATTTAAATTTTATTACAACTTAATTATTGTCTTAAGTTGTTGGTTTAATTAACTAAAAGTTTATGAAAGTTGTTATTGAAATTCTTTTGTCAAAAATTTTAATATTAAAACTTTATTCGTTGGTTTAAAATAATGTAATAAAAAGAATGTTACTCTCTATAAGTTAAAAATAAAGGTTAGGTTGTTGGGCGGTGAAGGGTAAAAGCCAAGGCGGTAGGTAGGTGCATGTGGGAAGTGGAAGGTGGAGAATCGATTCTACAGATTCCTTATGTTGCCGTTAGACCTGTTCAAGTCCGGGCCAGCCCGTCCGGCCCGGACCGCCCGCGAATACGGGCGGGTATGAACATCGACAGAGGTCCGACCGGGCCGCTAGGCCCGGCCCGGAGCCCGGCAATATATATATATATATATATATATATATATATATATATATATATATATATATATATATATATATATATATATATATATATATATATATATATATATATATATATATATATATATATATATATATATATACATTTCGTTACTTTCGTATAACCCTAATGTTCTAAACTTCTAATTGAACCTTTTGATTATGTTTGTATGATATTTTTCGAGTTTTACAGGCACACTGCAAATTATACTGTTGAAGTACTGAATTACAAATAAAGTCACAGTTTAAAAAAAAAAAAACGGTACCCGCCGGGCGGGTACGGCAACCCTGGTAGGCCCGTGAACCGGGCTCAGTCCGGCTCGGGTCCGCCAAAAAGGGCTTTTTTTTTTGAAAATGTCCGGCCCGAGCCCGGATATGAACAGGTCTAGTTGCCGTTGTGAGCTTTTGGTATGATTATATGTGTGGATTGAACCTTTCAAAATGTAAATACATGCATATGCACTCTCTAACTTGTTGATGAGGTCAAATACGTTACAGTAACTTTATCCCTTAGGTTAAAATATCAACATTTATAAGTAAATGTCATTAAGTTAAATAATATTTATTATCATCGAGCATGTAATTTTATTCGTTTAAATTTTTACCAGGTTAAATTTTAAGGGGCTTTTATTTATTTATTATTTATAGTTTATAATTAAGATTTTTTTTCAAGAAAAAACACCTTTTAATTTTTTTTATAAACAAACAAAAATAAATTCTACTATAAAAAACGAACACTTAAAATGAGGTGTGCATAAAATTTTGTTATAAAATTATTACTAAAATAGAATCATAACAAGGTATTTTAAAAATAATGATAAACGTATTATTTGAAATTGCTTAAGTAGAGATATTTTTTAAAAAGCCCTACTTTAAGAAAAAATATAGTGAAATAAGACCACATATATAGATACAATATTGTTGATAACTTGTTGATAACCGGTTAAAACAAACGGATGAATATCGTTTTTCAACAATGAATGTCATCACATCACTTTATTTATGTGGCGGTCTGTTAAAACCGAACGAGTGAACTTGCCCTAAAGGTATGACTCGTCATCCAAAATGGAAAAAACAAATATTACAGTGGTTAACACTCATTTATATTTTGTTGACGAGTTTTCACATCAATCCTCGCCCCATCACCTTCCTTGTGCGAGATCACCATATTAATTTATAAATTTAACATCTATACGTTTATTTCTTGTAATACCATTAACGTATCTTTTCATTCCAAAAGGTAAACAATTTTGACATACAGTTGAACAAGTTAACATTCAGAGTGCACATTTGATGTTCTTCTTCGATAATTAAGAAAAATATTGTCGATTACTTTTTCCTTGTCGATCTTTGGTCGATTCTCGTCGAAATATTGTATTTATTGCAATTAGGTTATGGTGATTTCGTAATTTAGAGCATTTCGAAATATCAAGGCTGATTTTTGAGAGATATATTTCGGGAACTTTTTGTGTGAATGATGCATCGATTTCCCAATATATTTTTTATCAATTGTAATTGAAACATTAGTATATTGAAGTTTCACTTGATCCAACCCTTAGTTTTGCTTCAATTTCGTTATTTTTTGATTCGTCATTCCTTGAATTCTTCTCCGTGACAGTGTTTAATATCACAATTAATCACAAATCTTATAAATAAGCGTTCAATCACAACCTTCGTTCATTCAACCAAATAACTATTGTTTTTTCATACTTTTGACCCTAAAAACTTTTTTTATCTGAACTCAACTACATCTATATTTATTCATATTTCTTTTAAATCAGGCTTGGCTAGTCAAATCATACTTTTCCATCCGCCTTAACATCATCGCATGTTTAATCTTGTTTTCTTTTTCTGGATGGATCGACCCGATCTGAACTCAACTACATCTATATTTATTCATATTTCTTTTATTAGCCCGTTAATATATTTAGTCATCTAATATAATTGGTTATTATAATATGTAAGTCCACTAATAATAATAAGATTTAATAAAATCTTACGAGTAGGATCTAATATCGTTATGTTGAATTGATTATTGATGTATGGAACCAAGGAGAATCTAAGAGGAAGAGTAAAATAACGTTTGATTGGTGATTCTGTATGGGCTTGAGCTTCAATTGGATCCACACTATCTCTCACTTCCATTATGTTGTGGTATCACTGTCAGATAAGTGTCTCGCACCTTCACACTACATGTTCATCTATTTTGATGAATCTGACAGAGTATTTTAGGATTCAAATATTAAAGATCGTTGAAGTATCGGCGAAAAAACCTTATAAATCGAAGTATCTATTAGATCGATACTCACACATAGGATTGTTCAATAGATGTCTTTGAAGTACGTTATAGAATATAACTAGGAAATTAGTGATTTTGATCTCAATTAGTTGTTGATAATATTAGGATTGTGCGGATCTAGATCGGATCGGAAATTGCGGTCCGGTCTTGGACCGTATATTTGGATTCGTTTCCGGTCCATGATATTACGGTTCAGACCGGACTTAACTACGGTCCAGTCTTGGACCGTAATAGTTGGATCCGGTTCCGGTCCATGATATTACGAATCGGACCGTATTGGACCAGATTGTGGTGGGTTTGACCAGTAAAGTTCGGTCCGATCTATGGACGTTTCATACAAGAAGTGAAATGGTTGGGTCCGTAAGATTACGGTTTGGACTGTTTGCGTAGCCCGAGGTAATAAGGGTGAGCATTTATGGATATCCGACCCGACAATCTTATAGAAGTCCGATCCGAGAGATCCCGGATATCCCACAGTTTTATCCGGATAGGATATCCGATCCAATCCAAGTATTTATTATTACACTAGTTGGATATATCTAATCCGATCGACTTTTTCCTCCAAACCTCGAGATGTGCCCAATCCGATGATGCGAAAAATATGCCCGGATCAGATCGGACTCGGATCACCAATTGCCGGATATTTTTGAATTCGGATTTTCCGGATTGGATCTTCATATTAGTTTGATCGGATATTTTTTTCACCCCTACGAGGTAATATGATATTTTTATTGTAAATAATAATGTTAAGGTGCGTAATATTTTAATCATTTTCGCTACAAGTACCTCCCACTACTCTACTAGAACATCCTTACTATACTTCAAACAATTCCGCGTTTTAACCTGGGCGTGTTATATACACGGCACTCAAATTCATAAGTACCAACAAAACTCTCATGATGCCAGCACCTAGCTTGAGTGCTGGCAGATGACGCCATCACTCGTAGAACTTATCAAAAAATCACAAAGTGTTCATTCATTTACTAATTAGGATCAATATATCTCTATCAAAGTCTGATAGAGAAGGATTGTCAAGCGGAGAGAATATAGATTGAGTTGACACTTGTCACAAGCCGAATTAAGGCTAACCGCTCTGATATTGACTTTTTGTTGTTTCAGGACTTGAACTCTGCACTCCAAACACCTATCCACTTCATCCACGAGATGAGTTAGCAGAACGTTATGTATTTTACCCGCCTAAGGAGAAATAATTTCACTGGAAGGCGGGACACAGTCTCCTCCGTTACCCCCTTGTCTCCGCCACTGGCACCGACCTTTCATAATAGGCTTGAAATGTTCCTAACTTTGAAAGAGAACTTATTATCACCATTCCTCTAAAGTAAAATTATGTAAAATAAATTTTAAATTTAACTATAATTTTTATATAATTATGTACGTAATATATTATTTAATAAACCGTCTTAATCTTTATAACCACGTGATTTAAAATACTCATTTATTTCCCCTAAAGTTAATAAGATTAGAATAACATTTACAAATGACCCACAATTCTATAATTTATCACCTTAATCCTCTCTAGTTCTCTATGGTACTCTACTTGTTTTCGTGAAATTCGGTGTGTATTTATATTCAATCACGTTTTTTCTGCTGTATTGCAACTTCCAAGGTTGCAGTTGCAATTATAAACTATACTGCGCATTTATTATTTTACGAGTATAATACTTTCATATTTTTTTTCAATTCAAGTGGCTCATTATTCCCTCATAAAAATACAACTTTACTAATAATAAAATAAAATAGTTTATTCGATCTCTCAAAAATAAATTAAAATATCTAAAATGATGAAGGTCTAACTTACGTCAAAAGATGCGGTGGTTCTTGTTTTCAAGCTCTCCTATAGATTACAGGGTATGCATAGAGTCGTGTCTAGACTGCGGTCGTGGTAGTGTGCTTTCATGACGGTTTCTTTTGATGGGAGGCTCTTCCCCGAATTCCCGTCTGTCACTTCCCCCAGGAGTTCGTGTCCTGTTGTACATGCATCTGGCGGTGCTATTCTGATAGTGCTTGGCTCTTCCATTACCCGCCTCATCTTTGGAAGATGCTCTACATTTTTGTACTTTTGTCCTCCTCCGGCTTCACCCATCTTTTCTTTGTCACCATTATGATCTTCTCGGACGTCTATTCCTTGATCTCCGGTTGGATCAGCTCTGTTCTTACCACCTTTCTGGGATTTCAACACCGTAGCAGATTGACCTGCGTTGTATGGTTTCGCGTCAGAGACTAGTGACGAGGTGCTACCGGAAGCTGTTGAAGACCTCATCCGTTTGGATGCTTTGGGTGACCGGTCCTTAGAGACTGCTCCCCTTTTCCTTACCCTTGTATCAAAAAAAAAAAGATGCAGTGGTTCTAGTACACTGTTGCTGATCGGCTGGCGATGTTTAAACATAATCCGAATATCAGTGTTAAATCTCTCTCACACGAAGTTAATGACTTCATTCGAAAGGATGCTCTAAAAGATTTAGTCTCGAGAGGCTGAATCCCCCTTTTCGCTTACCTTTGTACAAAAAAAAATGCAGTGGTTCTAGTGCGTGAATATACGCATCACCCAAGATAGCATAGTGGTTGATATGCGTGAAGTCGTATTATACATTTGTTATGGGTCTACTAAAATTTTGTTCTTAAACTAGATGATGTAAGTATGCAACACTTGATGTTCTTTAGTGTTGCCATCACTCACACCAGATGCATACTTTCAAAATTATAACTGATAAAATACTCTATTTAACCAAGCCGTACATGCGCATGCGCATTTCGAATCGCACGTATCATTGCAAAGTTGAATTTTGCTTTTTCCACCGTGCGCTTTATGGGACACAGTCACAAGTCACATGTAACCAATAAATAAAGTATCTTATTTCCTTATAAGACTGTCTATAATGTTATTTATCCACAGTACTTTTATATGTATTTGTTTATAAACTCTGTTTATATAACTTTTTATTGCATTTCATTTTGTTTATAATCTTATTTTAATCTTAATTTTTCTTTTTTTTACCAAATATTTGAGAAAAAATAAATTAAAAAAAAATATTATTGGTTTATTTGTGGAGGAGTAAGACCCACTTTATTTTGTACTCTAGGAGGATGACGTCTATATTTAAACGAAATGAATTTTTATTTAACTATTTACACGAAAAAAAAATACATGGGAGGTAGGAATTTGTTTTAGATAGTGTACGGGTGCATCTCATATACGTCTTTGGCATTCTACAGTTTCTACTCCTGACATAGGGACAATGCTTCAAAGATACAGTAAAAATATTTAGAAACGGTAAATAAATTATTGAATTAACATAAAAAAAAATGTGTAACAGGGAAATAAACTTGTTTTATTTATTGAAGTGAAAAAAGCAAATTATTTTATTAGAAAAAGTAATGGTATTGAAGAATATTTATATATTATGTATTTTTTGTATTTAAAATATTAGAAAATAAATTTAATAAATTTTTTGTCTATTAAATAAAAAATACAATCAATATTTAATTTTTATTTATTTTTGAATTTAAAGGCTAACTTTAAAACTAGTTACGATCACCTTAAATATACTTTTTATATTTTTAATTTTATAATAAAAGGTTAGTAAAATATATTAAGTAAGAATACATAAGGGAAATAATGTAGCACCCCAAGTTTTGGGAACTCGAAGTGTTACGGGTTAGTACCTCACAATGGGTTTCGACTCTCATAGTAACAACAATAACATCTAATCTTGCAACAATGTACAAATAAATGAAAACCGAAACTATATAAAAACCATAAGGTATAATAAAGTGAAAAAATAGAGGACTCGCAGCCGAGTTTAACAACAACTGAAAATGACAACAACAAAAATATAAACTCCGATCCCGTCTTATAATGTACGGGACCCCGGCTGAACCACTCCATCCGGATCACTCAGCAGCATCCCTAAACTGCAAGACATCTACAACATCGATATAAAACCGTTGGTTAATCTAGATATCACAAAGACAGTAAAGACACAAACACATATAAGAAACATATAGCATGCTCGCACACAACCAGTTATTATTTGTCATTAAGTTATTCATTACTAATTCAACTTCCTTTGTCACACGAGAACCACCGTGATCTCGCCTCTGTCCCCTTTCACCAACATGAATAGAGGCGATGCATCCCTCCGTTAACTGCTGGACTGGTTGCAAGAGCACCTCCCACTTTTCCCATTTTGAACCGGACAAGCGGTCACCGCCCGGTTATAATACGCTTGGGCCAATTACGGTATAAGATCATTCTAGTCCGGTTTTCCATTATAACGATAAACAACAACCATAACCAAAACGGTCAAACCAATATATGGAACGCGGCTAAGTAGGTCCAAGGGACCTACTTTACTCGAAGGTAACACAAGGGTCAACTACTACTCAGCTTCCTGAAGGAAAGAATGAATGCTTGCCTAGACAAGGCATAGCGAATCAGAAACGAACCGAAAGCTAAAAAGTCTACAACTTCTAGTCTCAATGATCTCTAAGAGATTTTCAACAAACTAGGGACACGATTCCTAGTCTCACAGGTTCCCCAAGGGACAACATCAACAACACAACTCAAGGAAAGGAACAAGGAATCAAGGAAGGAAGCAGCTCACAAAAGACGGGAGTTACTGTGGAGGAAACCGCAGGGGCGGCCGACAGGAGGCACAGGGGCAGTGATGGCTTGCAGCCGCAGGGGCGGATCAACGACAGAAGCAACTGATGGGCTTATTTTGAAAGCAACGACACAATAGGGAGACTAAAGCTCGAATCTTCAATCCACTCACGACAAATACTCAACCAAAGGAGCTTGGAATACATACGCATCAACAACGAAGGACAAACAAGAATCAAGACTCGATCTTGATTCAAGTGAAGAAGAAGAAGAAGAAGAAGCGTGCAACAGATTCATGAACGTCATAAAGATCAAGAGGGGTGAGGAACTTACATGTTCTGTAGAAGATCACAAGGAAAGGCCGCAGCTTTGCTCGAGGTTGAAGAAGACATAAGCAAGAAGGAGAAAACGGAAGAGAAGACGGTAATGTATAGAAACGTTTAGGAAAGAACAAGGAAGATCATATTAGGGTTAGAAGATAGAAGAAAAGTCGGCTCGTAAGATAGAAGATCGGATCTTCTAAGAAAGGAAAGAAATAAAAACGAAAGAAAACATATCGGACGCGATATGGGGTCAGTCGTAGGGGCGGGTTGACCCGGCCGCGACAATGGCCACTGTCACTGCGGGGACGGTGACGGCCAAAAACAGGTTGTTACAAATAAGTTAAACCACGATGACCCCAAGAGAAAAAAAAATCCAAACCTTAAGGGTTTCAAGAGGAATTTCTCTTTAAATAGTTTAATATTTGAATATCAATAATTCAAACATTGTGTTTTATTAGTTCGAACATGTATAAGTAAAAAGGTGGGCCAAATTCATTAACTATGCATTTTTCATATTTACTCTATTAAGATTACCCGTAGCATGAACTCATTAAGTAAATACGCTCTTAATAAAGTAATAGTGGTAAGTCAATTAAAATGGTAATTACCTCACCAAATTATTTTTAAAAATTCTTTTATAAAAAATAACTAATAAATTAACAAAACAATACATTAACTAACTATTACAAAAAAAAATAGAACCGATAGTATATAAATTTTGAATGAATTGAGCTAAACTTATGAACTCGTATTGTAACTGTTAAATTTTTCATGAAATTACAAAAATGTCACCATATCCTTTTTAAAACATATTTTTCAAATGACAAAAGTACCTGGTAACTTATAAAAGTTACAAAATTAACACCGCACATCTATTAAATCATTAAATGACGTAGATAAATGTAGATAATTAAAATCAAGTTCATTAATGACTCATATTACTTTGTAAATCCTTAACACAAGATCATTATGTACGTGAACCAACCCTAATTATTAATCGCTATTTAATGATAATTGCAGACTTAAGTAGATCCCTGAGAATCCTCATCTATTGGTCGATTCATGAATATTTCATCAAATCTCACTTTTACCCCTCTTTCTTTTTTTCATCTCTTTTATCTATAAAAATTTAACACGTACTTTTTTGTAATTTTATCCACAATCATATTAAATTCACCAAACACTCATTTCCTTATTTTCATCCTCATCTTCTTAAACAATTTCATCTCCTTAATTCTTCATCTAAATAATTTACTTCATTCTCATCTTCATCTATATAATCTTACCTTTCCAAACTGACCCATTGTCATTATCAAGAATGAAATAACAACCAAATTAACCAATTAAATCATCCAAAACATAGTTTGGCATCTAATATTGGATAACATGTCACATATACCCTACACATCCAACCGAATTTAACCTATTTATGACGTAATAACATTCCAATAATACTCACAAATATTTCAATTAATCCCATGATATATTAGCCTATAACCCCAAACCCAAATGATAATCATGTTGTTATATGTTAACAAATTTGATTTTGTCGGCCCAAAATATATTATTTGGTGAAAAAAGCTTGGATGTATTCAACCGCGTTAATACCTAAAAAAAAAAAAAAGCGAAAGTTTGTATGTATTCTTAGATTAATAGTCAAAACGACTTAGGTTGTTTGGTATCAATACCTTATTTAAAGGTAAGGGTATATGTATCACCTATATCTATATTCCGTGTTTGACATTTTAGGGTATTAGTATCAATTTAATACCGTAATATTTTTGAAGTGTTGGGTCTTTCTTTCTCCCCTCTCGACATGTCCCTGCTTCATTTCTTTTCTTCTTCCTCACACAAATACTCATGAGAGAGCATCAACTCCTTCTCCCGCCTCTTGCCGCCGCCAACCGGGAGAGCCTCCGCCGACCGTCTGCTGGTACTGCCGCCGACCGGAGCAAGAGTCACCACCGTTGCTGCCCTACTAAGATATAAAGTTTGTGAATGAGAACAACTAGGATATCATATATTAACCGTTGATGCTTATGTAAACAGGCTTGTTGTCTTCCAATCCTTCAAAGCCGTGGAGATAACCCTATTGATCTCCTTTTATTTTATTTTGTTCTTGCTTAATCTGATATTCGACATTTCCTTACTTAAAGGTATCGATATACATACATGATATATTGCAACATACCAAACACGATATCATGTATCAATTTGATACTCATATCTTATACCTTTAATCAGGTTTCGATATCAAACGACCCCTTAGTCCACAAAGTTTCATTCCAAAATCAATTGACTTATATAATAATGGGTAAAATAGTTAAGTATGTCTTTTACCACTATTATCTTTATTAAGATTACCCATAACATAAACTCATTTAATAAATATACCAGTATTTAATTCAATCATTTCATTTAGGAGAATTATATATAGGATAACATTTGATGAGTTTACAAAACAAAAACCTATAAAAAAAAACATATTTAATCCAATTCATTTTATAATTATCTCACCCACCAACGTATTATCGATATGAGACACACTTCTCGGCATCATAAGTTGAATCTTAACGGATGAAAATACCTGCAAATAATTATATTTGGCAGCATGAGATGCAACTTGGCCATTGAATTATTGGCTCAATATGAAGGCTGATGAGTGAGAAGGGTGTCATTGTCATCCAACAAGGCAAGGGGCTCATTGAGTCTTTGGTGACGTTGATATGCTGCCAACCCTAACACTATATACTATATACACCTTAATATCTATTTTCTATTTTTAAAATACTCCAATTAATGAGTTTTTAATTCTATTTTTGTGGAACAACATATGCTACGCAACACGGCAACTATATAAATATTCCCGCGACAATAATTGCTATTTTTATTTTCATAAATTTTTTTTTTTGTGAATTTTAAGTTTTTTTCATATTTTGTTTTAATCTAATTATTTAGTTTTTAAATAAAGATAAGTTGAAACAATTTGGTCCCTCTAATTGTCATCATATGGTTGTAATCATTTTAAAGTGTCCTACTTGTATATTTTTTAAATAGATTTTATGTTATTTTGTTCATAACATATTGCCCATATTCTTATTCTTGTTCTAGTATATAGTATTTTGATCATTATATTTTAATAAAATAAACAAGAAAAGTTTTGGGATAATTTAAGCTTCTGCGGCCCAAATAAAACTAGAGCAAAACGTGAGAGACTTAAAAAACTTATTAAATATTTATGATATTAATTTAAAGTCAACTCATCCCTTTATAGAGCAAATAATTTTTCAACCACCCCTCTTAAAATTTGAGCAAAAATTAAAAAAGGCTTCAAACATTTTGAGTATAAATAAAAGCATAACCAAATACTAGGAGTGATACAAACTATCAACGTATTTACCAAAAATAATACGCCATACTTTTCCGGCAAAAACCCTAACTCCGGCGATGACGTGGCAGCCGGAATGTTACATGTCATCAAGTAAATGAGTTAAATGTGTGAGGTGGATTTATTTTTAAAAAAAAAAACAATTTAATAATATTTAAATATTAGAAAATAAAAATTATTATTTTTATAATTTTAAATAATATTTTTTTTAAAAAATTTTACAAATATTTATTTTAAAAAAATATTTGTTTAGTTTGAAATTTTTTTTAAATAGATTTGTAATAAAATGTAATAATATTTATTTTTCCAAAAAATATAAAAATATAATATTTTTTTTAATTAAATTTATTTTCGGATTTTTGTATAAAATGAAAATTTTAATTTGTAAAAAAAAGAATTTGGAAAAAAAAATATTCGAATTTAATTTTTTTTAAATTTTGTAACCTAATTCCTAAAGATTTTTTTTTCCGAAATTTTTTGTAAAATTTTTTTTTTCTAAAAAAAAATATTCGAATTTTTTTAAAAATTTTTTACAAAATATTATTATTTAAAATTTTAAAATGTTCAAACTTTATTAAAAAATTTTTTACAAAAAATATTTTTTTAAAAAAAATTTGCAAAATTTTTTTAAAAAAATTATTATTTAAAATTTTAAAATTATTAAAGTTTTCATTTTTTAATATATTAAATATTATTAAATTATTTTTTTGAAAAATAAAATCCACATCACACATTTAATCCATTTATTTGATGAAATGTAACATTCCGCCTGCCACGTCATCACCGGAGTTAGAGTTTTTGCCGGAAAAGTATGGCGTATTAGTATTGGTAAATACATTGATAGTTTGTATCGCTCCTAGTAATTTTCAAAGTTCGTATTATTTTCGGTTCAATGTTGATAGTTGGTATTATTTTGGGTCATTTTTCCTTATTTAAAAGACATTACTACTTTCTTTTCACCTAATGTTGATCATAAGATCAAAATTGAGATTTTTTAAAAAAATTCAACCGCCATGTATCCATCCTTCTCATTTCAACCCTAACTAGTTCATATCCCGCACCTTGTGCGGATATATTTAAATATTGATGTATCTTTATAGGCAGGGTCTCGGAAGATCTGTCTGCGAGTAGGTAAGTGATAAGAAAGGCGGAAGGGGAGGGACTTTCATAAAGAAGAATATTAAAAACCAAAGTTGTTAAAATAACAGTTATTGAAAACAAATTAAGGAATGAATAAACAATAGCAGAATGAGTGTGATGATTGAAAACGTATGGGATAACCTGAAAATTTAGACGAAGCAGCTTTGAAAAATCCGATCTTCAAATTATCACATCTCTGAAAAAGATGAAGAAGTATGATCAATATTAGAAGACAAAAACTGTCAGAAAAGGATGAGGCATTATTCACATGTATAGTGTGAGAGATAAAACGTGGAAGAGAAGTAAAACGTACAAGAGAAATTTAGGTTTTATGATCCGCCAACGTAAATTATGGAATTAGTAGATTTTGTTAGATTTTGATATTTTTTAAATGTGATAAAATTTACAGGAGAAGTCTAGAACATGATATACTTAACTTTTTGGATTATTTTTTTTAAAAGATTAGTTAAGAAAAGATTTATTTTAGATTTTATATTAGTAAAAAAAATGTATTAACTTAATTCTTGATTTAGTGAAAGATTTAATCCGAAAAAAATTATGGGGCCACTGTAGTCTACTTTAGTAGTATATTATATAGATTTAAACAAATACTGATTTATAAACACGTAAAAGTTTTACATGATACTTACTTTAATTTCTCAATAAAAAAACTTTAAGTTGACCATTTTTGTTAGTATTTTTTTTCAAGATAATTTGACGGTGTCATGAAATAGATTCCATAGCCACTACATCGCCTAGAAAACGTCATTGTTAAGAAGTTTCAATCCCACAAATCTAAAACCAAATGAGAGCAAATTTTATATAGTACGGTGGAATCAATGACATGTAATGATTCCCCAATTTATTCCACATTTTTTTTGTCTAAATTTTCCTTAATTTCAATATCATAATTAGTATTTACTGCTCATCAAACTTTCGATTGAATATTGATTTCATTTGTGGTGGGATATTTCTATAGTTTTATGTAAAATGTATTAGTAAAAGTTCGATTTTTACCTTTTATTTTTAAAAAATTAAGAATTGGTTTTGGTACAACTCAAATTAATTTTTGGGTTTGATAGTGAGAATGTGGAATGGCCAATTTTAGGAAATAAGTATTTCAAATACTTTTTATTAGTCGATTCATGAATATTTTCATGGGTTTGAGTGATTTATAACTTTATTTTTCGAATATAGTGTTTTAGGTCGTTCAATTATCCATGATGAATTATCACATTAACTCTTATGTTTATTAAATAAATATATTTCCAACACAAAATTTTATTTATAATCTTAAGCAAATTCCTATGAAAGCGGAAGAAAACCTACTCAAGACAAGATAGATCTTCCAAATAACAAGTATTTTTTTCAAAAAATGGTTAATTTATTTGGGACAATAGAGACCCACTCTTTTACATATTCAACGATGAACTTTATGTCTATCTGTTTTTAAATTTTTTTATTAATCGCCAGAGACGGAGATGGTCCAACAAGTTAAAGCGTTTTTGCTACAAAAGAAATGCTAGAAGCAAGCCAAAGAGCGAGTGAGGTCTACTCCACGTAGCCAATGTATCTATGGTACCAACGAGGAAGAAAAAAGCAAATGAAAACATGCTTTTATCTATTATCTCTTTCATTATCGAGACCCATACATACATACAAAGATCTAGGTAGCCCTATTTATACAGGAAAAAAAGATGAATAATCATTTAAAAGTTCCATTTACTAAAAAAGCAATCGGGTTAGCAATTAAAACAAGTGCAATAAAAGATTATCCTTTTGTACGAATCCGGTCATCCGGGTATCACTGCACTATATGTGATCAAACTTTTTATCTTTTGCCAATTATAAGGTTGTAATTGAACAAATCGAGCAAGTTCGAATTGACGTAACATAAAACTTATTAGTCCGAAAGCGATTAAACACCATGTTATATGAAATGGATTATATCAATCCTCGTTATTCTATCTTGGTTTACTCTAATCCGATTCCTAGCATACCAACGAGCACAAAGTAGGGGTGATCATAGGTAAAAAACAATCCGAACTAAACCTAAAACCGATTTTCCTGAAACTTTGGACCGAAAACCGAACCTATAAAAATAGGTTCGGTTACAATTTGGGCCTAAAACCGAAAACTTGAAATATTAGAATCTAAAACCGAACCTATTAGGTCTGTTTTGGGTCAGTCTCGGTTTTAAACACTAAATGGACCTAAAAAAATAAAGTTACAAATCTCGATAAATTAACTAATATGAAATATTCAAACCTCGATGAAATACAAATATGAAAACCTATAAAAATTGAAATTCATTTCACTCTTCAAAGCCGCTTTTTATTTTTTTAAATTAAAATTCAGTTTTCGGTTAACCGAAACCGATATTTTAAAAAACATGGATCTAAGACCAAATATAAATTGTCGGTTCAGGTTTGATATGAACCAAAATTACTTAGTTTAGTTCGTAAACCGAACCTAACTTGCTCAGCCTAACACAAAGCACTTCCCTATGATATTTGTAATATGGTGTGTATGGAATTAGGGATGTATATATTTATGGACGGGTTGGTAATACAATATTCTTCTTTGTTTACGGCCCAACTTATTTAGGCCCAAATTTTAAACAATAATGGCTCGGCCCGAATAATTATCAAAGCCTACTTTTTATATAAAATGAATAATGTTGTTTTATTTTTGAGAAAATTACATAAACAATCCGCTAAAAAATATATTTTCATTTAATAATCAGATTGATTTGAATTATGTTCATAAAATCGATGAAGAGTTGTTATATATGATTATAGGTTAGTTTTATGTAATTTATAGTTTTGGTTTAGTTACGGAGAGGTTTCTCAAGTACGGTATTACGTAACACTATTTTGTGTCACATGTCAATTTTTTTATTTATTAAAATTTGTATATTTCGTTCAAATTTTTTGTCATGCTAGTTCAAGTTATACTTTACGTATAGTTCACATATTTTTGAACTAATTCTACGAAAAATTTGAAAAAATTTTCTCTTAGTTTTATCTTTTTCTAACGGGGTTTCTTTCATTCAAAATTTTTGTCATGTTAGTTATACTTTTTATATAAAATAAATAATGTTGTTTTCTTTTTGATAAAATTACATAAACAATCCACTAAAAACCCTATTTTCATCTAATAATCAGATTTATTTGAATTATGTTCATAAAATCGATGAAGAGAAGTTTTATATAATTATTGGTTAGTTTTATGTAATTTATCGTTTTGGTTTAGTTACGGAAAGGTTTCTCAAGTACGGCATTCCGTAACACTATTTTGTCACGTGTCAATTTTTTTAAAATTAAAATTTGTATATTTCATTCAAATTGTTTATTATGTTAGTTCAAATTATACTTTACCAATAATAGTTCACATATTTTTGAACTAATTGTACGGAAAATTTGAAAAAATTTTCTCTTAGTTTTATCTTTTTCTAACGGGATTTCTGACATTCAAAATTTTTGTCATGTTAGTTGAGATTATATTGTAATTCATATATTTTTACAAATTGTTTTCCTCAATTGATGATAATGCTTGTATTAATATTATAAAATATATAAACTAATAGAACATTTATTTTGAACTTATAGTTAAATATTTGAACCAACAATATTGTAATAAAAGTATTCAAATAATCCTAACTATAAAATATACGAACTTTTATAATATTAGTTCAAGTAAAAATACATAAAAACATAATTATTAATTTAAACAAAATAATACATGAACTAACTAAAAAAATATCAAAACGGATGGTATAAATTTTGAGCAAATTAAACTAAAATTATACACTCAGATAATATTTGGTACAATTTTCTCATAAAAATTATAAAAAATGCCACCGTTTTTATAGACAAATTTTCAAAATGATACAATTATTCAGATACCTTTAAAAAAAAAATTTACCACTGCAACTTTTATTATGAAATAATTAAATAATGCTGATAAATTACCATTAGATCACGTAAAACAACAACCCATATTACTCATTATTGCGCATCCTACCATCCTTACTTACCGTAATTTATTATATTCTTTTAGGGCTGCGGTCCGGTCCAAACCCGGACCGGACCGCATTTATCCCATAAAAAATATATATTATTTTTTTTAAAAATAAAATAAAATGGTCCAGTCGGACCGAATCGTATTGGACCGGACCGTGGTGGACCGGTCCATATATCGTGCACAAAGTAGTGAAACGTCCGGTCCGTAAGTTTACGGTCGGTCCGGTCCGGTCCTTTTGGACAGCTTGTATCCTTTTCAAAAAAAGCTAAATGCACGAGGTTTGTTTTACTAGCGTAAAAAATAAACGCATTCCGATGGCGCTCAACTAGTAAAAAAGAAACAAAGAATTTGAGCGCCAGCGCCTTCCGAAGGCGCTCAAATATTTGATAAAAAAAAGATAAAAGTAGGAAGACGCTCAAATCTTTAATTAATAAAAAAGGCAAAAATAAGAAAAAATAGGGTTTTGGACGCTAGCGCCATGCGCCGGCGCTAAATACCCTAATTTTCCCAAATTTTTGCCTACTTTATTTTTATTTTAAGATTTGAGCGCCGTCGCAAAGCGCTCATATCCATTTGAGCGCCATCGCAAAACGTTCACATTCGGTACCAAGTAAATTTAAAATCGTGTATATAACACGCCTCATTCTTTTTGTTAAAAAAACAAGGAGAAAGGGAAAGACGGCCATTAGGGGCATAAAGTTACAAAGGGAGCGTGGCGCTCAAATTCAAAATACTTCTAGAAAAATTTCAGGAAATTCAGTAATCTTCTTTTGCTTCTCCATATCCACTGGAGAATTTTTGAGGGAGTAGAGAGTGAGAAGGCGGAGCTGCCATGGCGGAAATCGACGAAGAGAAGCAATTAACCTCCAAAATCGCCACCATTTTTGACGAAGCCAAAGGCTCATACGCCACACACAATAGAAAGCTCAAGGAGCTCTCGAATCTCAGATCTTCCTCCAACAATGGCTTCTTCACTTCGTTTTGCAAAGCCTTAACCCCCATATTTGGCTTTCAGCGCCGTACGCCCACCGCCGAGCGCGTTGTTCGGTTTGTTGCTTCCTTCGCTGGCTTCCGAGACCCTAAGACTTCTCAGATTTCAAATGACTTTTTGGAAGAGTTGCTTACGTTTCTCCTCTCTGGCGTCTCCGCTTCCAACAGAACTGCCAGATCTCGAGCGTGCCAGATTATTTCGGAGGTAACATTTATGGTTTTGTGTGGAATTTATGGTTCCGTTCAATTAGGTTTTACTCTTGTCGATATGGTTATATCTAGAAATCTACCGTTTTGTTGTCGGTAGTTGGTCAATTCCAGTAATTTTGCATAGTGTGGTAAGTAATTAACCAGTATCATTGCGAAGATATGTGTATTAAGATATCGAGGTGTCAATTTCTTCAAATCTGCTTGCAGATACACTTGAATTTGGTATTAGTCGTGTAGCTACGTTAATCAAACAACTACCAGCGATGAACCAGAGTTTATGTATGTTTTTGGATTTTCAGCAGTCAGCAGCTGTGAATGACATTACACATCTTCCAAATATTCAGATGTAAAGAAGTTCTGTTTCCATGAATTCAAATTAAGTTGCCTACCCTTATGCCTTTTATGTCTGTGAACATCTCATACTGCTTAAGTCTTTTGGGATTTACGACTTCGTTTGTCAGGACTCAGGGACAATCTACTGAAAGTTTGAATTCCTTCCACTAGGAAGTTCTTGGATGTTGATATAGTTGCCTCAATTATAACTTGGACAAAAAATATCTATGCTTAAGATGACGTTTATATGTACGGTCAGGACTTTCTTTCTTGAAGATTTTCTATGCTACTTCATCTATTAAAGTCTACCTATACATGAAGGTAGGCCTTCATGGCCTCATAGGTGTTATTTGGCAAGATTTCTCATGTCAAGACCTTACAATGTTCACATTCTTCTATCCAAACAAAACGTTCTGGATGTACGTGTACCGTTGCTTCACATTTGCTGAACTTTACAGGGCTCCTTTTACACGTTCAATACTTGCTGAACTTACAGCGTTCCTTTTACACATTCAAAGAGAAACTTGTTTGTTTGGCAGAAAATTAACATTGGTATCACTAATCACCGCTATTCATTGTGGATGTTTATGCAGGAAACTTCATTTTTTTTTATAATATCTTCATGTGAATCCTCTTTCTCTTTTGCTCTCATGCTTCCAGTTCTAAACTGTGGCTTACATTTCCTGTTTGTGTAGATTATATTGCGTTTGCCCGATGATGTAGAAGTGAGCGATGAGTTTTGGGATGAGGTAATTGAGGTAATGAAGACACGAATAGAAGACAAGGTTCCTATCATCAGGAATTTTGCTGTTAGGGCTCTTTCGCGGTTTGTTAATGATTCTGATAACATTGACATCCTGGAGGTGTTTCTGGAAGCATTAACTTCAGAGCAAAGTGCTGTATGTATCTCATATATTTACCCTGGCTTTGTTTTGCGTAAAAATATGTCTTGCCATTCTTTAATTACAAGAAGTGACATTGAATTTTCTGATTTGGCAATGACAAACAGCCTTCATAATGCAGGAAGTTCGCAAGACCCTTGTTCTCTCCCTGCCTCCCTTGAATGCAACATCAGCAGTGATCATTGACTGCACACTTGATGTTAGCGAATCAGTGCGTAAATCAGCTTACTTTGTCCTTGCTAACAAATTTCCCATCCAAAGCCTCAGGTGCTTCTATTTATCATGCACATTTCTCATACAGCAATCTTCTGATTAATATAGTTGTTGTTGTGTAGTCCAATGAGCTTGTAGATGAGCCTTTGAAGGATTCACATGATCAACTACAGTTGTGCTATAAATACACCTAGGACTACAAAACTTGAAAAACAAAGAATGCACTATGCCTTAAATCTTGATTGCATATTTGCATCAATGAGTACTTCCCTGATTTGATATGTACTACTTTTATTGCTAGAATGCTAAATTAAGAAATGATGGTTGAGAGTTTTAAGTTATAACAAGGTCATTTCTGTGTCAATTGTTGATGGTTTCTGAGTTGATGCCAGTGGAAATGTGAAATTTTAAGATTTACTTGCGAATGATACTTGGCTGAGTTACTATTTCCCTTAGTGATGTCGCAAAGCTGGCAAAACTAAATCATTCTGCATTCATGTTTGCCATTTCCTTTTTAGCATCAAGCATAGAACAATTATCCTTCAGAGAGGCCTATCTGATCGTTCCACAGCAGTTGTGAATGAATGCTTGAAGTTGCTGAAAGATGAATGGCTTATCAAGTGTTGCAACAACGATCCAGTGGAGCTTCTCAAGTTTCTTGATGTGGAAACTTATGAGGCTGTTGGCAATTCTGTCCTTGAAGCCCTTTTGAGGGGCAGAATGATAAACATCAATGATGATAAGAGGATACAAGAACTCAAAGGGTTTGCTTCCGATGAATCCACAGGTTTGTTATCTTACAACAACTTTTTATTCTTAACAACACTGTATATGCTTGTGGTTGCATACTTGCATGTCAGTCTCTTTCCCCCCTTCAAATCAAGGTTTCTTGTGTTTATTAACCACAGAGAAGAGAAATCCCTGCACCCTGCTGTTAGAACCAGAGGTTGCTCTATACTGGAGGGCTATATGCTGGTACCTGCAAACTGAAGCACATGTAAGAAGCTAACTTGATCTATACTTTGCTCACTGTGTGAAATCTCTTATTTCTTGTGGTGTAGTAGAAGTTTGTACTGGTGCTATGAACCTATCCTGCTACATAAAATGCTCTACTATTGTATTGAAGTTTTGGTGTTATATTTTATGGATGCTCTTTTTGTAAATTACATCCTTCCATTACCAAAGCGGCAACCGCTGATCCCTCTTGTATCTCTAACAACTCCAAATCCTTATAACTGCATCTTCTGTAATGTTTTTGTTTTTTTTAATCTAATATTTTATTTGATTTAAGTGGATACGTAGCTGGTAATTGATGGTTTCTTATGTGATTCTTCTTTCTAATATTTGTTTGATGAGTTAAAATGTTTCAGTCATACTTTTGCATTATGCTATGATAGTTCCAGTATGGGAATGCAAACCAATCCTTTCCTCTCACTCACAATAGAGATAAAACTGTGCGGAAAATATTAGCCTGTTGGGTACTGTTATATCTTTGCAAAAGCAAACTGATCTTATGCATCTTGGAATTGTCTGGTTATGAACTGGACGAGTTTTTCATTTTTGCGATGAACTAAAGGTTCATGGTTGACCAAACACTAAAATGGTACTTTTGCTGATGTCAAACAGGCCAAAGGTTCCGATGCTGCTGCCACAATGGGAGCTGAAGCTGCAGTATATGCTGCAGAAGCTTCTGATAATCATGACCTCTTAGACAAGGTGATGCCTGCAACTGTTGCTGATTATGCTGAATTGGTCAAAGCACATCTTGCAGCAGGTAAGTGAACTTAGTCTACATAAGGTTTGTGCTGTATTATTATCTACTAAGAAACCGTCATATCTTTCAGGGCCAAATTATCGGTTTGTTGCACGGCAGTTACTATTGCTAGGTCGGATGCTTGACTACTCCGATGCTTCAAATAGGAGGGTTGCTAGCACATTTGTGCACGAATTGCTGCATAGGCCCCTGGATTTTGAAGTGGATGATACTGGGAACAATATTGTTATTGGAGATGGCATTAATCTCGGTGGTGACAAAGACTGGGCCAATGCAGTATCTAGTTTGACAAAGACCGTTCATTCTGCTGCTGGAGAATTTGAGGAAATTATTCTCGGTGTCATAGAAGAACTTGCAAAGCCTTGTCGGGAGAGGACTGCTGATTTTATGCAGTGGATGCACTGTCTTGCTGTGACTGGTCTCCTCTTGGAAAATGCAAAATCTTTTCATCAATTGCAAGGAAAGGCAATTGAACCTGTTGAGTTATTGTGCTCTTTGTTGCTTCCAGGGGTACAGCACTCAATCTTGTTCCTCTTATGATTCCTGTTCTTTCTTTTTTTTGTTGTATACCCTTGCCTTCTAGAGAGATTTCTAATACAGTAAAATTAACATGAAAGCAGGTGAAGCATGTTAACATGCATGTACAGAGGATTGCTCTCCGATGTCTTGGCCTGTATGGATTACTAGAGAGAAAGCCAAACGAGGAGTTAGTGAAGCAGCTAAGACTTTCCTTTGTAAATAGTCCATCTCCTATCAGTGCCCTTGCTGGGAAGGCTTTGATTGATAATGTGATGTGGCATGGCCCAGAAGAAATCGATAGAGCTATTGGACTGGATCTTTCTTCGGAAGAGCAACAATGTGAAAGCAGTTCTTCTCCAGGAGACATGCCTGATGCCAATGCTGACAAAAATATTGGGGTGCTTCATCTTTTATTTGATGGATTTAAGAGAGAGGACGAGGATGAATCCGAGGACATATATGAGGGTGAATCTTTGAAAGTTGTGTTATCGGAGGGTTTTGCTAAGATGCTTCTTCTTAGTGAGAATTATCCAAGGATGCCTGCTGCCCTACATTCCTTATCCTTATCCAAGCTCATTCATTTGTATTTCATCAATGAAAACAGTGAGCTTCAAAGGTATATACTGACTTTGTCACCTTTCGGGTTTTAATCATTTCTGTCTATACTATGCATATACGAGGAGGTCTTATACCTTTGGTCAAATCCATTTAAAATCGTCTTCCAACTCTTTATCAGATTAAAGCAATGTTTGTCAGTCTTCTTTGAACATTATCCTTCTCTGTCAGCAAATCACAAGGCAAGTAGTAGCTTTTCTTTTCTTCAAGTTATCTTGTCCTAGGTTTTGTACATCTCTATAGCTAACAATGGAAAACATTTTTCTCCTCTCTCGGCAATGCAGAAACATATAAGCAAGTCATTTGTACTGGTTCTACGTGGCATGTGGCCCGGAATCAATGGAAATCCTGGTGGATCTTCTACCATGGTTTCCAATATGCGTAAACGTGCAGTCCAAGTCTCTCGCTTTATGGTGCAGATGATGCAGGCGCCTCTGTATGCAAAGGAAACTCAAAGTAGCTCCCAAAATAAGGCAGAGAGTAATGATAATGGTTCCATAGAGATTTCAGATGACTTTGAGAGTGGGGAAGAGGGGCTAGCTATACGCATAGCAGCAGAGGTAGACCTTCGAGGCAATTATCCATAATTTCCTTTTATATTAAGAATCATAAACCAAGAATTGATGATGGAGAATGTGACAAACTCAGTTTAGGCCCTCGTGTTTTCTTCTGATTCGTAGTGTTGATAGTTTATGATGTTGGTTCTTCGAAGTGTCCTTATATTTTCAGATGCCAACTAATTTGTTTGTGTGGTTCAGGTAACAACCTTCAATTCGAAAAAAACAGCAGCAGAAAAGGCATATATTTCTGCACTGTGCAAAGCTCTAGCCTTGCTCCATTTCCGACCATCAGAACAAGGAGCTGTGAAACTGATAAGACTTCTTTTGAGCCGTTTGGCTAACTCTGCTTCTCATGACAAAGAGGTTGTTAAGGAGTTACAACAAATGGCTAAACATCTGAAATCACTGGACATGCATCCAGATCAAGAACTGTCACCGGAACTCGCTAATCTTATCTTTGGTAAGATTTCTTTGCCGCTTAATGCAATAGGATTTCTTTTAGACATTAACCCCATTTGGAATGAAAACAAATCCAGTCCATATATATTCTCATTCATCCAAGGGCTTCCTTGTAGTTTCAAATAGTTAGAAGTAGAATTTGATTAATTTTGATTACCCATATGGAAAAAAAATGAGATAAAGGAAACACATTTTACATTGAGAATGAGCGTGAGCATTCACCCTAAGTGCCCGTTTGGTTGGTGGTTGGAGCAGTTAAATGGAAAGAAAATGGAATCGGATAAGGGTAAGGAAAGAAAATGGAAATGATGGATTACTTTCATCTGATAAAAGACCTCTAAACACACAGTTTTTGAGTGATTCGGAATCATTTCGTCACTTAGAATAATTATTAGCGCTTCCAAACGAGTGCTAAAAGTTATTTTTATACATGCAAGTAAAAATAGATTTGTTTCCGGAGTTCAACCAAACGGTCCATTAATGTTAGACAATGTTTTTGGGACTTCTACATACATAATTAATCACCATTTGCATTTCTGTAGTGAGGCTAGAGCTGGAGAACCCAGGCATAGACAAATTTGAAGACGTTCCTCTTCCACCTACACCAGCTCCACGTTCAACACGCCCTACCCAATCACGGAGACGTGTGAGACGCGAGGAGACCTCATCCGACGAAGAAAGCTCACCTAAATCCGTTGTTCCTGCAGCTGCACCAGCATCTAATGTACGGTCACAGAGAGCAAGCAAGACCGCAGCGTTAACCAAGATGACAGCTCAGAAAACAGCCCCCAGAGTTGTCATCGACGAGGAAGAAGAGTTGGAATTGTCATCCGAAAACGAAGAGAACTCAGATGTTACGTCTGAAGAGGAATTTGATGTTCAGGAAGTTTAGTTATAATCCAAAACTGTTATTTATAGATTTGGTACGTCTGCTGCTGTAGTTTGCTTAGGGAGGAGTTGGTTTAAGTGTTTCTGTAATGTATTTATTAGTAGTAAGAAGCAAAGGCTCATTGCTTTTGTTTGGAGCAAACTGTGAAAATGTGTATTTGCCTTGGTTCCTTTTGTTGTAGCGATAATTACGTTCCAAATGCTTACTCTAAATTGTTTTACTTAAACAATTTTTTTTTTACATTAATTCGATAACTTATTGCACGCTATCGACCTATACAAATCCAGTGCCCGGAAAAAATATGGGTGTAACAATTAGTTTGGTCTGTTCGGTTTCAGATCTATTATATCGACCAACAAAGATATGCTCTTTCGATTATTCCGTGTGCAAATTTCGGAAGAACATTATTTGATGTTTGAATAATTTAGTTTAGATAGATAATAGGGATTTATAACGTTAGAAACCTTAATAATTGATTGCAATGAGTAGGACATTAATTGGTAACCCATACACATTGAAGAACAACTACAAACCGCAAAGCTCCACCGCTTCCTTGCATCACTCAAAACAAAGAAAAACAACTCCACTCATTCAATATATTCATACCACAAACCTTGCTATAGACATAAGAAAGATAATTTTTTTAATAAAAATATCCTGATAAATAATAAGAAAAAAGTAAAATTTTCCCTTTGAAATTGATGTACTTATATTTTGAATAAAAATATAAAATGTGTTAATTCTTGGCTTGTTTAGTTGAGTGAATATCATATATACTTTTAACTTTTTTGAGATTAACTCAAATCAAGTTGTTCTACCCATATAACAACCTCATCAATTACTGGCTGATATAATTATATTTAGGGTTGTTATTCGAGCCGTAATTTCTATACTCAAACAACTTAAAAAAGGATTTAAAACATATTTTGTAATTTACCTTCGAAAAAACATACAGTATGGAGCAAACAAGAAACCGCTTGAACTGTAACTTGTATGAAAACCAATAAACCGAAACCCATGCTCTAACTTGTAACCCCCTATAGTTTCTTCCTCCACTTAAACTATAGCTTGCATGGAAACTAATGAATTGACACCCATGCTCTGACTTGTAACTCCCCCTTAATTTCTTCCTCCCCTATACCCAAAACTACACTTACATCAAACCCAGAAACCAGCTCACAAATATCATTCACATAAGACCACCATCACCCAAATATCCCTCCTATATAAACAACCTCTCTTTCACTCCAAAACCACCAAACTCAAATATAACCAACTCAAACTCTCTCAATCGATCCAATGGCAAAAACCCTTTTCGCAATCGTCCTCATGGTTCTAATGGCACATGCAAGTGATGTTATGGCCCAACAAGTGACGTGTCAAGCTGCAATAACCACATTGGCGCCATGCATGGACTTTCTCAAGGGACAAGGTTCAGCGACTCCGAGTGCACCCTGCTGCTCGGGGGTTCAGAGCCTGAACCAGAAGTGTGCAGACCGTCCAGACCGGGTTGTGGTTTGCCAGTGTCTTAAAGATGCAGCTCCCAAGTTTGGAGTTGTCCCTGACAGGGCAAAGAATTTGCCTGATCTATGCAATGTTCATTTGCCTTTCCCTATTGTCCGTGATATCGACTGCAGCAAGTAGGGTATTTTCTTTTTAACTTATTTTTTAATTATTACTGATACTTGATCATGTTTTAATTAGTATTTGTTGTTAGTTTAATGCAGGATACCGTAAGAGGGCATTGTTGGGCTTCATGAGTTATGAGCTTATGACTATGGGCTAGCATGTTGTTAATGTAATATGTATGTGGAGTAACAAAATTATGAAATAACAATTTATTAAGAAAAAGTTGGATCGGTTTTCTTGTTATTATTGTTTGATTCTATTATTAAGTTTCAATATTTAAATAGAAACATTAAGAAACCTAATCATCGACTGAAATTTATCAAAAATAACTCATTATTCAGATAGATGTTTTAAATCTTGTGTGCTTAATAGAAAAAAATATTGGGTAAATCATCTCTTTAAATAACATAAATCTTAATTACTTACACTTTCCAACGAGTTTTTAAGTTTCGAATGAACAAGTCGGCAATTCAACTCACAACAATCAATTATAAGATTTAACTGTATTACGTTACCATGTAAGCTTATCCTATTTCTGTACATAAGTTAAATAATATTCTAGATTATTGTATTTCTGTATGCACTGTATTCTTTCACCATATATACGTGAGGTTGCTGTACAAATGATGAAATGAATAAATCAGATTTCGAGTGGTACGGTCACTGAGAGCAAGCAAGACCGCAGCCAGCGCAACGTTAACCAAGATGACAGCTCAAAAGAAGAAGAGAACTCACATGTTACGTAAGTCGTAAGAAGCAAAGGCTCGTTGCTTTTGTGTATTTGCCTTGGTTCCTTTTGTTGTAGCGATAATTACGTTCCAAATGATTACTCAGTTTTATTATATTAACTGGAAAACTTAGTACACATATATACATACAGAGCGTAGTTAGGGGGTGTGGAGGGGGCATGACCCCTGTTCTATAAAAGCGGTATCGATCAGTGGCGGCCGCAGGATTTTTAGAGGGGGGGCGAAATTTTATTTTCGATAAATATATCTATGAAAATAAAGTAGCGATAAAAACAAAGTTAATATGTCATCTACTTACAATAAACAAAAATAAATAAAAAAAACATTACACTTACCGCGCCTAAAATTTTTTTTTTTAAAAAAATAGTTGTCCTATAGGCGTTGTCTAGGACAAAGATAATAAAAACACAAATAGAGGTGCGGTCCTAGACCGCGGCTATAGTGTAACATTTTTGAAACAAAAAAAAAAAAACTAAAGATGCGCGGTTATAGACGCGCCTATAGGGCAACTATTTTTAAAAAAATTTTTTTCTTTTAAAAACGTTACACTATAGCCGCGGTCTAGGACCGTACCTCTATTTGTGTTTTTATTATCTTTGTCCAAGACAACACGTTTTACAGATTAATCAAATAAGCTACTACAGAATCTGATTTTAATTATCATCAGAAATGTGGAAAGTTGAAAATCACGCACTTAGCTTATGTAGATGATGTAATATTGTTTTGCAGAGGTGATGTTGGATCTGTTTCAATTCTACTGCATTGTCTGAATGTGTTTCAAAGTATCTCAGGCTTGACTGTTAGTAGGCATAAATCCAGTATTTTTTAAGCTTCAATTAATCAGATGGAAGCTGTTTAGTTAAAAACTGACTCTGTACAAAAGAAAAATTGTATTTTCTGAATTGGATCCCATTTTTCGATGGTATCAACTAGAGGATGAGAGCCGCAGCCACATTCTCTTATGTTGTGACCAGTGGCGGCCGCAGGATTTTAAAAGGGGGGCGAAATTTTATTTTCGATAAAAATATTTATGAAAATAAAATTGCGATAAAAACAAAGTCAATATGTCATCTACTTACAATAAACAACAATACAAAAAAAATTATAAAAACAATACACTTAAAAGGCGCGGTCTATGACCGCGCCTATATATTTAAAAAAAAAAAACGTTACACTATAGCCGCGGTCTAGGACCACACCTCTATTTGTGTTTTTGTTATCTTTATTTCAGATATTAAAACGTTGTCCTCGACAACGCTTTTTACAAATAAGAGTGTGGTCTAAGACCGCGCTTCTAATCCAAACAACAAATCTCGTGCATTTTGGTGAATTATTTCACTCTAGAGTCTAAAACAGAAAATACTTATGAAGTTTCGTTCACTTCAACGAAAGATCCAAAAAAAACATTTAAATATAACACAAGAATAGTGATATTTTAAAAAAATAAATTGTAGAAAATTTTTTTATAAACGAGAGAAGCACAACCCATTTTAAAACGATTTTTTTCACAATTTTTTTTTTTTTTTTTCTTCTTCTCGGAGGGGGGGCGGCCGCCCCTCCCCGCCCCCCCTTGGGGCCGCCCCTGGTATCGATAGTATATTTGATTGTATTGTTTTGGTATTTCGCGTGTATCTCACTGGTGGTTTAAAAAACCCCGAGAATTGACTTGGGTTACAGGTGTAGTTCTGGATGTATTGACCGCGTCTTTTGGTGTAACTGGGTATTCCTTACCTTGGGACCAAGTTGGTTATTGGGCGGCCAAAATTGTAACAGGCGTCCCTGAAGCTATTCCTATGATAGGATCGCCTTTAGTGGAGTTATTACACGGAAGCGCTAGTGTGGGACAATCCACTTTGAATCGTTTTTATAGTTTACACGCTTTTGTATTGTCTCTTCTTAGTGTTATATTTATGTTAGTGCACTTCTTAATGATACGTAAACCGGGCATCTCTGGTCCCTTATAGAGAAGATAGATCATAGATCTTTATAATCAATCATTTATCACTTGGGAAGGAACACCAAGTTGGTGGAAGTCGTGGCGGTTGAACCAGAAAATTAGGTTTGAATCCTGGAAGAAGCAAAAAAGAGATTTTTTTTTCATATTTTCTTAAATATCCAATATATTACGTATAATGTCCCCCCTAAAAAAACCTTCTAACTCCACCACTGCAAACTTGCATGGAAATGAATTCACATTTTATAAATGTGTGTCAACAAAGACTCTTTCCATTATTTCATGTGCAAATTTCGGAAAAACACTATCTGACATTTGATTATTTAGTTTAGATAGATGGTAGGGATAATAACAACGTTAAAAACTTTAATAATTTACTGCAATGAATCGGACATTAGTTGACAACACATACACCATTGAAGAGCAACTACAAACTGCAAAGCTCAATCACTTCCTTGCATCACTCAAAATGAGGAAAAACAACTCCACTCATTCAATATATTCATACCCACAAACCTTGCTCATTTATGGTATAGACATATTAGTAAGTATCAAAGATAAATATAAACATATCTTGACAAATGTTAAATTTTATCTTCTAAATTGATGTTCGAATATTTTGAATAAAAAACAGTGTTTATTCTTGGCTTGGCTAGTTTTTTTAATCAAATATTGGCTTGTTTAGTTAAGCGAATGATATATATATATATATATATATATATATATATATATATATATATATATATATATATATATATATATATATATATATATATATATATATATATATATATATAGAATCATACTCCCATGTAAACAACCCTTATAGTGTACAATGAGAACAAATAGTAGCGCTTGATCTGATTAATCTAAAGGCTGAAAATTAACATAAATATTCAATGAAAAATTCAGCACACTCTCCTCATTGGAATGTGTAATACACTCTCCAAAATAAGGCAATTACAATATTTTTGAAAAATTATAAATGAGATCTTCTTCCACTATTTTAGGGAGTTACAATATACAGAATCTTCCAATTAATATCAACAAAATCGATCAAAGCAATATCAATTATATGGATGATACGTTTTGCTGAAACGCCATACACTCCATTGTCGCTGGAAGAACTAAACATATTTTCGCCGGAATAGTTAACAGTAAGTGTATCTTTTTCAGTATACAATATTCTCATCAACAAACAACGGTTGATTTGTCCTCAATTTTTTCGTTTTTCATCAATATATGTCCTCAATTGTTCGGTTGATTTGTGTAGGGGATTCAGGCAAGCAACAGATTCGGAATCAATGGAAGAAGGTAAGTGAACGTGGAATAACATAAACAGTTAAAGTAATATGTTAACGGATATTTGGTTTCATATTAACGAATATATTTGAATATACCACAGAATACGATTCGGTGACGGTGAAGGTTTACCTAAATATCAACTATTAAACAAACTTGTATTTAATTATCATAATATAAATATTTATTGAATTTTTTACAGATTCTCCATGTGAAAGAGATTGGGATGTTGATGGATCCGGCATTGATGATAACATGGAGAGTATGGATGAATTTTATGAAGCAGTCTTACCTAAATATCAACCACTCGGTTTTTGTTCTTCAAACGGCTTGAGTCATTTTACAGTCTTACGTTTTTTTATCATTATATGTCCACATTTATCGGTTGATTTGTGTAGGGCATTCTGGCAAGCAACATTTTTGACATCGATGGAAGAAGGTAAGTGAATGTGAAACATCATAAAAGATTAAATTAATATATCAACAGATATTTGGTTTCATATTAACAAATATATGTGACTATACTTCCGAATACGTTCTATAACATGGTTACGAAAACAGATATGGCACCGGTTATGGTTTACCCACTCATCAAACATTAAACATACTCGTAATCGTTAGCTATATTTCAATTATCAGATTATAAATATGTAGTGAATTTTTTACAGATTCCGGAAATAAAAGGGATTGGGATGTTGATGGATTCGACATTGATGCTAACATGGAGAGTATGGATGATTTTTATGAAGCAGCGGCAAATGAAGAGCTCAACGATGAAATAGACATGACGCAATCACCGGCGAAAACAAAATATTGGACTCCACAATACGATGCAATAGACATGACCCAAGTGTACATGTTGCGTTCATTAACATATGACACACTAAAATATTATATATCCGGTTACTATATCTTGTATATTCTATAAAATATATCGTTCATATTCGGTAAAAAGTACATTTTCTAATCCGTCATATTATCTATGGTAAACGGAGTTTGCATACAAGATAACTATCGTCTTCGTATGTTTCCTCAAGTGTAAAGGTTGTGCTCTTTAACATACAACACCTAATATATGAAGCATCCATTAACTATATCATGTATATTCTGAAATTATATCGTTCATATTCGGTAATGAATACACTTACTAATCTATCATATTATGCATGGTAAACGGTGTTTGCATACAAGATAAAGATTGTCTTCCAATGTTTGTTGTGTTATACTCACTGTAGCAAAAGAGTTTTCCGAAACAACATATCAAAAGAGTTTGACATTGTAGCATAAAACTTTGACATTAATATAGACAGGAGTGTCAAACGCATTAATCCCTACATAAGTGATTCAAATATCCAAAAAGAGAAAGAAACTGTAGCATATAGTTTTGACATAGTGTAGCAAAACAGTTGTCCGGAACAAGATATCAAAATAACAACTTGAATCGTCGATTCCTCATCATTCATAGCATTGTCAGTCTTCAATGCCCCTCTAGCAACTATACGCGGTATTTCTGGCAACACTGTGTTTTACCATGTCAAGATTTCTAAAATCTTCCATGTGATCAGTTGATATTATGCACTTGTTCAGTTCGTAGTTGAAAACATCGTACATTTCTTCGAACTCAACGCTCCCTTCGTCACCAATTGAAAGTAGTTGCGTACAAGTCTGTAACAATTTTTAACGTTATCTTCCACACAGAAACAAAACAACTATTAGCGAATAAAAAAGTAGTATGATATCGAATATAAATAATAAAAGGACCGAATAGCGAGTTGTATTTCCATTTTACCGTGCATTAAACCCACACAAAAAAGATCTTTGGTGAATTTTCGCCTCTAAACCACTCAAGTGCGTTCAGATACGATGCCCAAGCATCCACAAGTGCGTTCAGAAAAAAAAACTCATAGCCCTTAACACCAATCATTTATGAACAGACAAGTATTGAATGGCTGCAGCCTAACTCGCATTCGACAGGGCATGAACGAACATTCAACAACAATGGACAACCAATCCAATTTGGCAACCATATTTCAAAATAAAAAAAACAAATCAGAAAACCATAATCGGAATCAATGCACCGGAAATTACATTGATATCGACAATACCTCGAGTGACGGAGGAGAGCGGCGAGACGAACAATACCCTAATCTAAATGACGATTGACATTGAAATGGTGATTAGGCCGTTGTGTGCGCCGAATACCGGCGCACACAACACCGAATACCGGCGCACACAGCACCGAATACCGGCGAACACAGCACCGAATGTAGATTGGAGGTCGAGCACAACACCGACGAGACCAACAGCGCCGAATACCCGATGAAGAAGACGACACGGAAAACTGTAAAAGATTTAGGGGTTTTATTTGAGGGGTATTATTTTAGGGAATATTACATTAATCCGCAAAACCCTAATCGGAATCAATGAACCAGAAATTTCATTGCCGTCGACAATACCTCGAGTGACGGAGGGGAGCGGCGAGTCGAACAATACACTAATCGGAACGACGATCGGCACTGAAATGTTGATTAGGAGGAAGAACACAACACCGGCGAACAAAAAACCGAATATGAAATCGATCTCCAACCACTTGGCCGGCGACTTCAATGGCTCCGAATTTTTGAATGCAGCAGTTGAAGAAGAAGATGGTCACAAGAAAATTAGGGATTTCGTTAGTTCTAACCATGAAAAAACCCTAAATTGAAGAATCGAAAAAAAAGAGTGTTCTTGATGAATACCTCGAGTGAAGACGTAGAAAGTCGAACACAGTTACTTGTGTAGATGAATGGGGAAGAAAGGCGAACACAGAAAGCTCCTGCAACTATCGGCACCAAAGAAACGATTCAGTTGAAGAACACGGGATTGTGTTCTGGAGGAATAAGCGGGATACGAAATAACCGTAGAATATTTAGTGGTTTTATTAAAGGAAAATTTTAAAATTGAGGAAAGTTATGGAGAGTAGGGTATCACACGCGCCTGCAACTTCCCTAAAATTGTTTAGCATTTATATATATTTTTTTTGTTAATTAAGAAACTGCTTAATCTCAGCCGTCCATTATATTGATCCAACGAATATAATTCGTTCTCATTGAACACTATAAGGGATGTTTACATGGGAGTCAAACTCTATATATATATATATATATATATATATATATATATATATATATATATATATATATATATATATATATATATATATTCACACGAATTTTATTCGAGTTGTTCGACATATATTCATGTTCGACTTATTTAAAATCAAGCCATTGAATTTGAATTTTCAACGGGAAGTGGTCAACCCAAACCCGAGTCATGCCGCTTGAATTGTAACTTGCATGGTAACCAATAAAATTTTCAAAATGGGTACACAAATATTATTTTGTAATATATATACCATACAAAAATCATGGAGCACGGATCAAACAAGAAACGCTTGAACTATAATTTGCATGGAAGTCAATAAATTGAAACCCATGCTCTAACTTGTAACCCCCATTATTTTCTTCCTCCACTAAACCTTAATAATTGGTTCTAACAACTATAACTGCATGGAACCCAATGAGTTAAAATCCATGTTCTAACTTGTAACTCCCCATTAGTTTATTCCTCCATTAAACTCAAAACCACACTTACGTCAAACCCAGAAACCAACCCACATATTTCATTCACATAAAAACCACCAACACTCAAATATCCCCCTATATAAACCGCCTCTCTTCCACTCCAAAACCACCAAACTCAAATACAACCAACTCAAACTCTCTCAATTGATCCAATGACGAAAACCCTTTTCGCAATCGTTCTGATGGTTCTAATGGCGCATGCAAGTGATGTTATGGCCCAACAAGTGACGTGTCAAGATGCAATAACCACATTGGCGCCATGCATGGACTTTCTCAAGGGACAAGGTTCAGCGACTCCGAGTGCACCCTGCTGCTCAGGGGTTCAAAGCCTGAACCAAAAGTGTGCGGACCGGCCAGACCGAGTTGTGGTTTGTCAGTGTCTTAAAGATGCAGCTCCCAAGTTTGGAGTTGTCCCTGACAGGGCTAAGAATTTGCCTGATCTCTGCAATGTTCATTTGCCTTTCCCTATTGTCCGTGATATCGACTGCAGCAAGTACGGTTTTTTTTAAAAAAAATAATTAATTGCTATTGAAACTTGATCATGATTTAATGATTGTTTGTTGTTGGTTTAATGCAGGATATCGTAAGAGGACATTGTTGGGCTTCATAAGTTATAAACTTATCACTATGCATGGACTAAAATGTTGATAATGTAATGTGTATGCAGAGTGACGAAATTATGAAATGACAATTTATTAAGAAAATTTTGGATCGGTCTTTCTTGTTATTGTTGTTTAATTCTATTATTAAGTCTCAATATTTAGATGTAAACATTAAAAAATCTAATGATCGACTGAAATTTATCAAAAATGATTGATTATTCAGATATACCTTATAACTTTTTTGTGATTAATAGAAAAAATATCGAGTAAATCATCTCTTTAAATAACACACATACTTAATTACTTACACTTTCCAACGAGTTTGTAAGCTTTAAATGAACAATTCGACAATTCAACACACATCAATCAACTATAAGATTCAACTAGATACCTGAACACAACTTAGTTTGCGTAGTGATAAAGTGGTCTTAGATATGTTGGTTTATTAGACTCAACTTTCTCAATATTTAGACGTAAATTAACTTTGTAAGTTAAATTCATAAAAAAAAAATCGGTTTTAAATATTGATGTTATATAAGTTTAAGCAGGCCCGGCTCAATCGTTTTGGCAGCCCCGTGTAATTTATTTAAACATGCCCTACTAATAAAAATATAATAACAATAATTCGTAATTTATATCATCGTTTTATAATATCTTATTTTTTTAATAGAGTATGAACATACACAACTTTACTTAAAAAGTTTCATCCATTAATATTATCATTCTTTGGGGCAAAATCTTTGATGAGTTCCTCGTAATCAACTTCTTACAACATATCATTATCAATCGATATCAAGGCTAATCCATTAAGTCGTTCTTGTTTCATTGTGGAACGCAAGTAGGTCTTTAATAACTCAACTTTGAAAAACTTATCTTCGTAGATGCAATAATTACATGAATAGTCAACAAAATTCTATAAGCAATAATTGTATTAGGGAAGCAATCTCGATGTTTTAGAAGCTGTAAAATATCAATAGGTTCCATTTTTTTTATGAGACAAAAAATCTAGAAGTAATTTTAACTCTACGTAAAGCTCATTTCCATAAATGTTATATTTTCCATCTTTTTGAAGTGTGGCTTCCAAATGAGTACAAAAAGATTTTAAACATTCATCATCCAATGAATATAACTTCATAGAAGTAAACAAAAATCCAAATGTTTTTTCATATTCTTGATATTGTTCAAACCTTCTTGTTAAAGATACAATTGTTTGATCCATAATATATAAGAAATAATTAACTTTAAATGACTCTTCTGTTGATTGTGAAACACTTATAGATATATCACTTAAGTTCTCATCAAAATATATTTTTCTTCGCATTACACGTCTTTGAGGAAATACGGGATCAATATCTATTTCATTGACAATACCTTTTGCTACTTCTAAGTGATTTGCAAAACCTATCTCTCTATAGCTCTCAAAAAAAGTTATCAATTCCTTTACTTCTTTAATGGCAACATCAATAAGCATACTTTTGATTACAATTGTTTACCAACTAGATTAATTCTATTCAATATATCATACTAAATAACAATCGCCACTAAAAACTCAAAGTCACCAAGTTCGTTGTGTGTTAAGGATTTAGCTTCACTTTTTATAATTGAATCATCATCGACCTCCGCTAGTTGAAAAAATGTTTTCGTATATCTAAAACTTGAAATCTTATTACTTTAACACTATCAACAGGACTCTCCCACCGAGTAGATGATATTTGTTTAACTACCAATCCTTCCACATTATGTTCTAAAAATTTTTCACCTTTTAGTAGAATTTGCTAATGTTGTATATGTATGTTGTATGGCTCCAAAAAAATCTCTAGCTTTGCCACAATTGTTCACCATATCACATAATATCAAATCCAAACTATGAGAAGCAGAAGATGTGTGAAAAACTCTAGGGTTTATATCTAAAAGTTTTTTTTGTACCCCTTAATGTTTTCCTTTCATATTTGATCCATTATCATAGCTTTGCCCTCTAAATTATCTATATCAAGATCAAGTGACTTCAATTCATTTTTCAAAGCATCAAACAAACCTTGACCCGTTGTAATATTCACATCCAAAAACCATAAAAAAATTATTATTCAATTCTAATAGAATTTGAAGACATATCCACATATCTTAGTGTTAAAGACATTTGTTCTTGATGAATTACATCGGGAGAACAATCAAGAATGACCAACAAATACTTTGCTTGTTTCACTTTCTTAATAATTTCATGTTTGATGGTTGAAGCAAGTAAAAGTATAATTCATTTTGTATATTATGACCTAAATAATGACAATAAGTATCATCATTTGTGACACGTTGAACATGTTCTTGAATAATTGGATCAAATTCGGCCAACATTTCAACCAAGTCTAATAAGTTTCCGTTACTATTTTGACATTTGAATAATATATTTTAGATAGATAATAGAGATAATTATAACGTTAAAAACCTTAATAATTGAATGCAATGAGTTAGACATTAGTTGAAATAGTTGACAAAACAAACACGCTAAAGAGCAACTACAAACTGCAATGAGTCGGACATTAGTTGACAACACATACACACCGAGGAAAAACAACTTCACTCATTCAATATATTCTTACCCACTAACCTTGCTCATTTATGGTACAGACTTATTAGTACGTATCAAAAATAAATATAAAGATATCCCGATACATATTAAACTTTCTCTTCTAAAATTGATGTTCTAAAATTTTGAATAAGAAAAGGTGTTTATTGTTGGCTTGACTAGTTTTTTTTTTAATCAAATATTGGCTTGTTTAGTTAAGTGAATGAGATATAGACGAATTTTATCGAGTTGTTCGATTTATATTCATGCTCAACTTATTTAAAATTTAAGTTGATTGAACTTGACACGTTTTCAAGTGAAAGAGGTCAACACAAACCCGACTCAAGCACCTTGAATTGTAACTTGCATGGGACCCAATAAAAATTCCAAAATGGGTACAAAAATATTATTTTATAATTAATCTACGAAAAACCATGAAACATGGAACAAACAATAAACGCTTGAACTATAAATTGCATGGAAGTCAATGAACTGAAACCCATGCTCTAACTTGTAACCCCCCATTAATTTCTTCCTCCATTAAACCTTAATAATTGGTTCCAACAACTACAACTTGCATGGAACCTAATGAACTTAAATTCATGTTCTCACTTGTAACTCCCCATTAGTTTATTTCTCCATTAAACCCAAAACCACGCTTACGTCAAACCCAGAAACCAACCCACAGATTTCATTCATACAAAACCACCAACACCCAAATATCTTCCCTATATAAACCGCCTCTCTTCCACTCCAAAACCACCAAACTCAAATACAACCAACTCAAACTCTCTCAATCGATCCAATGGCGAAAACCCTTTTCACAATCGTTCTCATGGTTCTAGTGGCGCATGCAAGTGATGTTATGGCCCAACAAGTGACGTGCCAAGATGCAATAACCACATTGGCGCCATGCATGGACTTTCTCAAGGGACAAGGTCCAGCGACTCCGAGTGCACCTTGTTGCTCGGGAGTTCAAAGCTTGAACCAAAAGTGTGCGGACCGGCCAGACCGAGTTGTGGTTTGTCAATGTCTTAAAGATGCAGCTCCCAAGTTTGGAGTTGTCCCTGACAGGGCTAAGAATTTGCCTGATCTCTGCAATGTTCATTTACCTTTCCCTATTGTCCATGATATCGACTGCAGCAAGTAGGGTTTTTTTTTTAAAAAAAAATAATTGTCATTGAAACTTGATCATGTTTTAATGATTGTTTGTTGTTGGTTTTAATGCAGGATATCGTAAGAGGACATTGTTGGGCTTCATGAGTTACGAGTTTATGATTATGGGCTAAAATGTTGTTAATGTAATGTTTGTGTGGGGTGACGGAATTATGAAATAACAATTTATTAAGTAAATTTTGGACCGGGCTTTCTTTTTATTGTTATTTATATCTATTATCAAGTCTCAATATTTAGATCTAAACATCAAGAAACCTAATAATTGACTGAAATTTATCAAAAATAACTAATAATTTCGATAAATGTTTTAAATCTTTTGCGATTAATAGAAAAAAGGAAAATTTTGGATGGTACCCTTATGGTTTGGGGTTTTTTCGGATTTTTCCTAAAAACATTTTTGAGTCCGAACAATACCCTTAAGTTTTATACTTTTTCAAATTTGTCCAATTTCATAAAACATGTCAAACACTCCTTAAGTCCTTATCTTACAATTAAAAAAAAGTTAGGAAGAAAATAATCAATTTCGCCGCCATGCGGTCACTCGGCCGCCCTTTGATGCAAAAGAGTAAATTCTGGAAAATTATAAAATTTAAGGGTATCGTTTGGACTCTAAAAAACTTTTGGAAAAAATTCGAAAAATCTCAAACAATAAGAGTACCATCCGAAATTTCACTAGAAAAAAATATTGGGTAAATCATCTCTTAAATAACATAAATCTTAATTACTTACACTTTCCAGCGAGTTTTTAAACTTCAAATGAACAATTTCACAATTCATCACACATCAATCAACTATAAGATTCAACTGTATCAATTAACACAACTTAGTTTGTGTAGTGATAAAGTGGTATTAGATTTGTTGGTTTATTAACTTTATTAGACTCAACTTTCGTAATAACATCGTACGTGGATCGAGCTAAGATACCGGTCAAATGGTGCAGATGTAGCAAGACGGGCAAGGCCGTTCATTTTCCGGTTCAGACTGGATCCGGAAACCATGACCTACCAATCCGGACCAAGTACTCATAATTACAAAAGCCCAAGCAATGGACCTAAAAGGCCCAAACCCCAATATAAAAGGGAAAATGTCTATTTTACTCAAGATCGGACGTGAACAACATGTCCACGCAAAGCGAGTGTTTTGATTGTTTTCGTTTCAGGTCCACTGTGCAATTTTGACCCGGACCAGACCAGTTATTACGGTTCAGTCTAGACCCAAATTGGATCCGATCCAGTCTACGGTCCTAATGTACCGATAAACACCTGGGATTGAACCGGATGAGTCAAAGTCATGGGATAAAAAAACAAAAACAAACCCCACACCAACTGCGTTGCATCATTGCTATCACTACTCCAAGCCATTTCCGGATATCCGATCCGATCGAAGGCTCGGATATTCGATTCGACAAACTTTAAAAAGTCCGATCCGAATCCGATCTGAAAGCATCCGGATATCCGACAGTTTTATCCGGGCGAATATCCGATCCGAAGACCTAATTCGGATTTTTGATCCGATCCGAGTATTTATTCTTAGAATAATCGGATATATCCGATCTGATCCGACTTTTCCTCTATACCCCGATCCGTATCCGATGATCCGAAAAATATTTCCGGATCGGATCGGACTCGGATCTCCAATTGCCGGATGTCTTCGGATTCGGGTTGTGAGGCCCACTTGGCTGGTAAAAAGTGTTATTGGGCCTTATGGACATGTGGGCTAGGCCCAGTGTGTTACACTAACGATAAGCTAGTTATGGCTTGTAAAAGTCAAAGGAATTGCATTGGGGAAACTTTGATGCTTTTTTCCTCTTTCCCAATTTAAGTATTCAAAGATCAAATGTGAAGGGTTCAGTGCATTTATATACCAACTGCAGTGCATCATAGTTAACACTTATCCAAATTCCGAGGGTAAAAGCATGCTTCAACTGAAAAATAAAATTAAAAAAATCGAAAGGCAAAATTTATCACAAGTTTAAGATCTCAATCTTTACTTTATTACACATGTTCTTTGTATTGATCCATTTATAAAACGAAAAGACTATTATTTTAAACAAAAGTTTTATCGGATCTTTTGCCTTACTAAATTAAATTTTAAAAAAAAAAATTTTCATTTTAGACTTGGAGCAAAAGAATTTACCAAAATACACGATATTCGTGCTTTGGAATAAAAACACAAATAGAGGCGCGGTCTTAGACCGCGTTTCTAGTGCAACATTTTTTTTTGAGAAAAAAGATAAAAAGTTGTCATGGGCCTCATGGCCCTTCTTTGTAAGAATTGCCCTATAGAGGCGCGGTCTTGGACCGCGCCTCTAGTGCAACATTTTTTTTTTTTTAAGAATTGTCCTATACACGCGGTCCCAGACTGCGCTTCTACTCCAGACCTCCAATTTCGTGTATTTTCGTGAAAATTTCAATCCGAACCTAAAAGTAGAAATTCTTTTCAATTTTCGTTTAGTATGGCAAAATATCCAGTTTTGTCCCGGCATATTTTAAAATTACAAATAAAGCAAGCGTATCCCACACCAAACAAAATATATTATATATCATGAAGTTTAATTTATAAAATAAGTTTAAAGACTTAAGTAAACTCTAACATTGTAAGTTAATTGTTGTCCATCATTTTTTTTTTCTATACAAAGCTGTCATGGGCCTCATGGCCTTTTTTTGTAATAAAAAAATAGTGTGACAACTCTGAAGAATTAAAAATTCAATTTGTGAGTAATATGAATGTATTTAACATTATCGCTAGTTTCCACCCAAAACCAGATAGTGTATTTCGTTGAATATAAGCGTTGTTTTAAAGAAAATTAGATGAGATATCAAACATCAATAAATAAAAGGGCAATTTTAGTAACTAGGTCTTTTTAAAAAAGTAGAGTAGTAACTAGACTTTTTTAATGTTTTAATTAAGTAAATATACTCCAACCTTTTGTATTTATTCTCAAACTCTACACACTCTTCCCTCAAGGGGTACATTTACTAAACACAAAACTAGAAAAAACCTACTAAACCAAATTGTTTCTAAATAAAATAAGTTGTCCTCCCGGCTAGTTTAGCTAATTATCTAAAGAGACAAATACTATAACTTATTACCGGAAGGTGTTAGTTAGCCAATTTACCTTAAATTCTTAAAGATTCGTAATTAAGTTAATCATAAAAGGTATTTTCGAAAATTATGTGGGTTTTGTCGTACGTCTGAACACACATGTACGTTGAAAGTTGAAACCAAATCCAATACTTTAACTCGGTGAAGTTTCATCCAAAAAATCAATTAAGCTCGTTACCCTCTATAATTGATGTGAGAATATTACATCATCACCAATAGTTCATCGAACTTATATACTAAATTTGTTATCCCTTTATAATATTAAATAACTAATAAAATTTAGAACAATTTACAAAACCAAAGATATTTGATACTTATTTTAATACATCATGTTAATAGTTTTAGGGTATTATTCAGGTACGGCCCATTGTTGCGGTACGGCCGTGCGGCCGTACCGCAGGGCGACACGTGTCCCGAAAAAATTTTTTTTTTTTTTTTTTTTTTAAAAAAAACGAGTAAAAGTAATAGTTCAAAACTTAATATGGAATAGTTCATAACTTATAAAAGGATAGTTCATGAATTATAATAGAATAGTTCATAGTGTAAAATTTATAAAGGATTGAAAGTAATAGTTCAAAACTTATTACGTAATAGTTCATAACTTCTAAAAGGATAGTTCATGAATTATAATAGAATAGTTCATAGTGTAAAATTTATAAAGGAGTGAAAGTAATAGTTCAAAACTTATTATGGGATAGTTCATGAATTATAATAGAATAGTTCATGAATTATAATAGAATAGTTTAAAGTGCAAAAATTTATAAAGGAGTGAAAGTAATAGTTCAAAACTTATTATGGGATAGTTCATGAATTATAATAGAATAGTTCATGGATTATATTAAAAAGTAATAGTTCATGGATTATATAGGAATAGTTCAAAGTTTATAGGATAATAGTGCATAAATTATAACATGGTAGTTCAAATAAATTTTCATTAGTTTCCGTATAAAAAAAATAAAAAAAAAAAAAAAAAAAAAAAAAAAAAAAAAAATTCGGGACACGTGTCGCCCTGCGGTACGGCCGTACCGCAATAAAAGGGTCGTACCTGAACAGTGTTCAATAGTTTTATACCACTTAAGTTTTACAAAATTTGATCGGAATATCATGTTACGAAAGATGAATCACATACACGACAAATGTTTACTTTAATTCCTTTAAAATTTCCTTATTCACTTGATTATATAAGATAAATGTATTGGTAAAACGATAAAGTATATATAATTTTAATTTAACCCTAATTTTATCTCTAACAATCTCTCAAGATGAAGTTGAAATTCAATAACTCCAAGCTTGATTAGTAGAAATTTTAAGATTTTTGGCTTTTGACGTTCCTCATTACTTGCATTCGAAGTTTGTGAATTTTGAATGAAAATTGTTATGGGAGTGAAGAGATGCGATGAGAACTTGATGGATCTCTTTTCTTTATTTCGTTGGCGATAATTGCACGCCGATAGGTTGATGTCCTAGTTAGGAAGACATGATGATGGATCATCCTCCCATCATTGGTTTTTGTTTTGTTAGCGTCAATATATATGACGTCGACCGCTAAGTTTGGCCTTAGAAAGTAATTTGATTGGCGTCATAGGGAGTTGATACAAATGGATGAAACAGGGACTTGATGAACCCTCCTTCCTTCTTTGATATTTGTTTTGTTGACGGCAATATGGTGGCGATAGGTTGGACCTATGACGTAGGTAGATTGACGTCCTAAGAAATTAATACGAAGAGATGGACGAAGATTTGATGAATCATTTTCTCTTATCCAGACTTTGTTTTGTTGACGTCAAATTTCATACTCTCTATCTATCTTGTGCATGGCAACCAACTCAAATTCTCAATATTTTGGCATAAAAAAAGTGTTCATCTCGCTTTCTTCCTTAAAATGATGCATGCACAAACTACACATTATTGGATTGGATGAATATAAGGGAAAGGCAAAAGAAGGCGGGGAAATGCAATAACATGGGTTTGGTGGGCTTATTTTTTAATATTCCCTTTTAGTATTTTGTATTGTTGGCACCGCTAAAGATCCAACCAATATGAAGTATCCGAATCATGTTCAATGATGCAACCATCTTACAATCCTTAAACGACAACTCTATTATGTTTCTTTACTAATTCATATTTCATAAAAGTAAATTGAAATAATTTGGTTTAATAGGCTTTTTCTAGTTTTGTGTTTAGTAAATGTACCCCCTTGAGAGAAGAATGCGTAGAGTTTGAAAATAAATACAAAAGGTTGGGGTATATTTATTTAATTGAAACATTAAAAAGCCTATTTATTACTATAGTTTTTCAAAAAAGCCCAGTTATCAAAATTGTCCAAGTAAATTTCATTTTAATAATACTTCATACTTTCTAATTGTGTATATTTTTAGCACCATATTTTTTGTCTTAAATTTCTATGAATTATCGGATCTTAAACTATTATTTATAAAATTTAAACAATTTTATACAAAATAAACAGTTAAGTTTTATCCATTTTAAAAAAAGTGTGAAATATAATATATATGATAAAAGTTATAGAAGCTTCTAAAGTTGAATATTCGCTAAACTTGTTAGTAATTTTGTACTCGTAAGCGGTAAGTCCAACTTACGTCTAACTTCAATCAAGTTAATTTATCTCTGTGTATATTAATAAACTCGATAAAAAAATGTTTGTTTTTTAAAAAGAAAATAATGAACCTAATAACCGTCATTAACTTTAGCAATTATTTATACAATATTGTTTTTAAAAACTAACTTTTATCGCTAAATTCGATAAAAAGATTGACAATTTTGATAAGTAGGCTTTTTTGAAAAACTAGAGTAGTAACTAGGCTTTTTAATGTTTCAATTAAGTAAATATACTTCAACCTTGTGTATTTATTCTCAAACTCTACGTACTCTTTTTTCAAGAGGTATATTTACTAAACACAAAACTAGAAAAAAGCCTAGTAAACCAAATTGTTTCTAAAGAGATTTGGTTATAAATAATTTTGTTACATAAGTTCAAGAGAGAATTGTGATTAAAAAATTAATTAAAAAACTTCTTATTAACACTTGGGCTAATTTAATAAGTAGGCTTTTTTTTTTTAATTGTACACTAATTAGTTTTCCAATTAGTAAATATACCCCTTCCATATTTTTTACCGTCCAAACCCTAACTCTCTTTCGTTCATCCGCCTCTCTCGCCCTAACCCTCACCCTACTCCCGTCTTCACTGTGTCGCTCTGCCTCAACCATCCGGTTATCAAAGTCCGACGCCGAGGAGCAGCGGCACGCCGCCAAGGAACCTTCGGCCACCAGACCCGACGATGGATTGATGTCGACCGAACCAGGATGGGCTCGACATCGGCGACGTTGGTGGTGGGGCGGGTTTTGTAGTTAGGAATTCGACCGACGGCTTGGATAGCGACGTAGTCGGCGAAGAGGTAAGTTGTCCAGATGCAGACGATGACGATTATGTTCGAAGACTTCTTGCGGAAAGGAGCGGGGAGGAATTAGACCGAACCAGGATTGATGTCGACCGAACCAGGATGGGCTCGACATCGGCACACAAGAAGTCTTCCAACATTATGTATGGTAGTGATATCTGCCTCAACCATCCGGTTACCAAATCATAACCTTTGGTTTCTGTGAAAAATGCTTTTAGCATTACATCTACTTCATTTAGCATACATTTTGGTATCCTTACATTTCAGTTTTTCTATTATCAAATACTGTAATCTAATTTTAATAATCATCAAAGCCTAAATTATATTACACAGATATCATTGTCATACATTAGTTGATTATATCTATATTATTAGCTTTTGGCATCTAATTTATGGTATATAATTTATGGCCGCTGAACCTTCGAATAATGATGTTAGGATTGACTTGAGAAGTGGGGTTATTCTATGCACTGTCCTAAATAAGATCCAACCCGGAGCTATATCAAAGGTATCTGATGCAGAAAAATGATTAAATGTCAATTTTTGAGCATGTTACCTATACGTGGTGCTTATGTTTTATAGGTTGTGGAAGTTTCAAGTGATTCTGTTATAATTGCTGATGGAAGGGCTTCAGTAGCTTATCAATATTTTGAAAATGTGAGGAACTTCCTCCTAGCCCTACAGGAAATGGGGATTCCAACTTTTGATGCCTCAGATTTTGAAAAGGTTAGCTGCTAGTTCTATCTTGGTTCACTTTGATATAACTTGATGTGGGTCAAATTTGGTTTAAACTTAAAAAATGCTTAGCATTATGAAAGAATTAAGTTTTGTTAATCTGACGATTCTGGTATGATTGTGGATGACTTGAATTGTGAGGGTGGGAACACCTCAAGGATAGTGAATTGTGTTTTGGCATTAAAATCATATGTTGAGTGGAAACAAGGAGGGAGTTTTGGACCATGGAAACACAATGCAAATGGGAAAGCATCAAACACAGCAAAGCCTATTACCGCGAAAATGAACTCTGAATCCATCACAAGCTCAATATCAAGAAGCTCTTCTTTCAGTGAGAAATCTTTGGATAATCTAGTTGTTGATGTTGAACCTGCTCCTGGCATTAATAGCACATTAAGTAACCACACTTTTTTTTGTCCGTTTTCCTTCTTTTGGCTCGCGGAGTAGAATTACTGACTTAAATTGTTCTGGTATGGTATGATGAAAAATTGTGGTAGTATGAAATTCTTGTATGACGAAAAATTATTGTATTATGAAATATTATGGTATTATGAAAAATTCTGGTATTATTAACAATTCTGGTATGATGAAATTCTGGTATGATAAAATTCTTGTATTATGAAATTCTGGTATTATGAAATTCTGGTATGTAGAATTCTGGTATGTAAATTCTGGTATGTAAATTCTGGTATGAGAAATTCCGGCATGAGAAATTTGGTCCAGAAAATAAAAAAGAAAATAAAAAAAGGCAAGAAAAATAATTAAAAAAAAATAATCAAATTCAGTAATTAAAAATTAAAACTTATACTTATATAACAAATAACAAACATCATTTATTCCTTTCTTTCTAGATAGAAGGGTTAATAATTTTTACCTACTATTAAATGAAAGTGGTAAAAAAATATGGGGTACACTTTTTTAAACAAAAACTCAAAAAGACCTAGTATGTCAAATTATCCCTTAACAATTTTCTTGACATTATTTGCACATAAAAAACTAAAAAAAAAGCTATTTGGTATAACATAATACAATAGCATTACAAATTCATATTTTCAGTTCTCATCAAAGTTCATGTACATATATTATTATTGTAAATAATATTTTACAAAATTTCATAAGAACAATATCAACCTTAAATTTCCTAGATATTCATGTCAACGTGAATGTCGAAGACTTTAACTCATTTTTGACCGGTCTTTATTGTATTTTGATTAATTGTTTATTTATGCCATTATACGAGGGAGGCAATACTTGGAATATAACTCACAGAGAAGCTAGTGGCTGGATTATATATTTTTAAATTATGTAATTAATATTAATCTATTATTGCCATCGCATACTGTTCCACTCTCTGCCTGTCTTTCAACTTATTAAATGGTCATTAAGCGCTTGTTTTCTTCTAAAAAGTAGGGCTGTAATATGACACGAGCTACTCGGGTTCGGTCAAAAGTTCGGTTCGAACTCGTTCACTTTCTAAACGAGTCAAGCTTGATAAATGCTCGTATAAATTTTAGGCTCGGTTCGGGCTCGGCTCGTATATAAACGAGTCAAGCTTGAGCATGCCGATGCTCGGCTCGGCATAAAATGAATTTCATCTTTTCTTTTAATTTGATGATCAACATTTTTTTACAAATTTAATTTCATCTATATTTTGAAATACATTAAGACATTAAGTTATGTTCATAAGATGTAATTCATACTTTATAATACAGTAATTTATAAATAATATTGTTTAAAATTAAAAGTTTATATTTACAAGATAGTCAAAATATATTGTTTATTACTTTACTAGTCAATGATATTTTATTAAATAATGTTCATAAAATTAACATTTTATTTTCTCGAGAAAGGTATACTTATATTGGAATTTTACTCATAGCATGAACATAAAAATGACATTGCACTGCATTTTTTATGATTTTTTTTAAATTGAAAATCAATGCAGAAAGTGTATTTGGTGTTTTGCGACAAAATGTTTGACACTTCTATAATATTAATGCATAGATAGAATGATTACATTACTATTAATAAATTAATTATTTTCAATTTAATTCCTTATACTTTCTAATTGGATAAAATATATTGAAAAATGAGTTTATTTAGAAAAAATGAATAAAATCATTAAAGATTGTACTTATCACCTAAAAAATTAAAAGCTTTATTTGATTGTTAAAGTCGTTAACTATTCCTTAATTCATGTGTCCAACTCTCAGATGACAAACATTGTGTTACGGATAGAGTATTATTTAATGATATAGAATAATTCAAAATTTTGTAAAGCCTTCATTTTCTTCTTTTTAATGAGACTAGTAATGAAGGTAGAATGTGTAGAGATGTATGAGAATGGAGAAATTAATATTTTATAAATATAACAATAAATGAAAAAATAGATGAAATTTTATTTGTGGAAGATTTGAGTATGTATTATACCTATAATTTCATATATTATAAATTAAAATTTTAAAATTTTATTGTCAATTATTGAGAATTAGAGGGAACAGTTAAAACATCGATTTTTGACGTAATTTATCTAAATCATGTTATGTTTATCAATTATGACCACCGACCACCTGCATTCCGCGAAGCTACCAACAAGCTTCCAAAGCATTCCTGGAACACCAACACTCAAGCCACGATGTCGAATATCACTATTAAGTTTGGCCACCAAATCAGCAGAGTCCGTTTTGCAAATAACCCTTCTCCGTCCATGACTATTCGTGAGCTCTCCTCCTTCAACTACAATAAGCTCAATGTACCTAAAAAAAAAAGGTAACCCGCAGTTTGAAACTGCGGGTTATTCACAATTAAAAAAAATCAATAAATACAGCACAGTTGGGGATTCGAACCTGTGACCTCCGAGTCATCAAAGAACTGCAATTCCACTGTGCCACTCTAACTTTGTAATTTAAGATAACAATTAAATATATCAAAACAACAAAGCTAGAATTCGTGAAAATATGTTCCACTTCACCATATTTTCAATCTAATTAGTTTAACTCTTATATTTTGTATATATTTTTTCAAATAATAATTATAATTTCATATTATTTTTTAAATTATATAAAATATTCAATAAAAATTATAACTCTTAATTCTATAGATATTAAATGATATTTATAAGTCAATAGAGTAAAGATATAATTATATTAACAAATATATAAATATTTATAAAAAAATAACACGAATATAATTTTAAATTTGAATTATAATGTAACATTTAAAATAATTTTTATTTGAATGTTATATTATAATTATATGAAATAACACAAATAAATATCATTAATTATATTAAATTAATGATATTTAAATAACAAAAATAATTATATTAAATTAATGATATTTATAATTATATTATAAATATCATTAATTAATGTTATAATTAACATAAATAATATATTTTTTTAATAATAATTATATTAAAATAACACAAATAAAGTAAAGATATAATTATATTAAATGATATTTAAATTAAATAGTTTTCATTAATGAAAAAAATTATTTTAAATTTTATATTATAATTCAAATGTAAAATTATATTTGTGTTATTTTTTATAAATATTTATATATTTTTTAATATAATTATATCTTTCTATTGACTTATAAATATCATTTAATATATCTATAAAAGTAAGAGTTATAATTTTTATTGAATATTTTATATAATTTAAAAAATAATATGAAATTATAATTATTATTTAGAAAAACATATACAAAATAAGAGTTAAACTTATTAGATTGAAAATACGATGAAGTGGAACATTTAAACCCAAGAATTCTAGCTTTGTTAATAATAATATATTTAATTTTGATATTAAATTACAAAGTTAGAGTGGCATAGCGGAATTGGAGTTCATTTATGAGTCGGAGGTCACAGGTTCGAGTCCCCAACCGTGTTGTGTTTGCTAATTATTTTTTAATTGTGAATAACCCGCAGTTTTAAACTGCGGGTTACCCTTTTTCTAAAAAAAAAAAAAAAAAAATAGAAACCGAACTGCGGGTTATGCATTTAAACTCGCAGTTCCAAACTACGGGTTTACTCCCACCCTAATTCCTTCCTACTCTCGGAATAAGTTTTCCTCCGAACCTAATGTGAGTATTACTTTTCTCTTTCTTATTATTTTGGAAAAAAATCCTTTTTTGAATGATATATATTTTATAAATTACTTTACAAAAAATAATATTAAATAAAAAAATATAATATTTAAAAATATTTTACACGTATATTAATTATAATAAATTCATTATTCCAAACATCAACCAAACTTATAAAAAAATAATCTTATTCACTCAATCAAACTTATAAAAATAATCTTATTCAGTCAACAGTTACTTTGACCTACAATACTTCAACCTTAACTACACAAATTCAGGTTCTCAAAAACCCATCAAATTTGTACGTATAAGGTTGGCGTTGTCGTGCATATGATTCGAGGCAGCCACCACTTACATTTTTTGGGACTCACCCAAATTTATCGTAATCAGCATGCCATCCAAAACTTCCCCATCATATACGTACAACTTTACATGAGTAGCTGTTTTTTAGTGTTATGGACCAACCTCTAATAGTCATTTTCATTTTTACAAAACTGTTTTATATTTACGAAAAACGGCCTATCTTTCGATTTGTTTTTAATAGATAAAGTTTAAGGATAGAATGATTAACTATGTCTTTTAAAATAAAAACCTATAAAAAATCCTATTTAACCCAATTCTTTAGTCTAACATAAAGTTATAAACCATCTTTATAAACGAAACCATGAAATTTGCACCAGATAGTTGCAAGACATGCGAACTTGTTAAGTCCGATTTTATTTTTTTATTTGTTCATGACCATTTTTATTTACTAAGCTAATGTTGTTAAGTTCGGTCATGACGATGATTTGATTACTAAAAGGACATTCAATAAGCAATTGGAACAAATCTCAAGATGGTGGTTACACACTTCATAGTGCCTTGTTACTACAATTCTCCTTTCTTCAAGTTTTGTTTTTGTCGGAATTCCGTTTTTTAAAAAATTTTCAAATGAATATTTTTATTATAGGTTGGGTAACAAGATTTCATAATCGATCACAAGCATTGTTCGGGAGATGCTCAAATCCTCCTCAATCATCTCCGAAGTTGATTTTGTAGTGAACCAACTATTTTATTGTACCTCCAATATAATATATCATGAATTTTATTTCTTGGTATAATTGTTTACTTTCCCTAATTTCCGGGTATATGATGCTTTGTAGCTCTTTGTCAATTTTGGTTACATCCCATTCTGTCGAGTTGTTTTTAAAGTGATTACCATTTTTTTTAACTTAGTTTTGAGCTTCAAAAGGTTATTCCATTGCCAATACGATGGTCCATTCTTTTGCTAGTGGATAAATTTTATGGGTTTTCATTGAAAATTTTAACTCATATATAGTTTGATTGTACCATAATTTTCCAAAAGCACTTCATTGAAAAAGTTTTGTTTGTGATTAGAGGTTTCCTTAACCCCAAACCGCCGTTCCTTTATTATTTACAAATTTTATTTCAATAATGATAGGTTTGTGTTTGCCCCCTTTGTTCCAGAATTTTTTTTATATGATTTATGTAACTTCAGGTTATAGATCGGGAGCATAATACTTTGCATATCAAAGGTCGGTTTAGCTACCAGATTAAATTTAATGAAGGTACTTTTGTCTTCTTGCGATAAAGAGTTAGCTTTTCATCTCTTAAGTTGTTGTTTTGTTTTGTTTTGAGGTTAATGTCACCAAAGGTCTCTTTTGTCACTCTTCCATTAATGATTGAGAATCCAAGATATTTGTCGAGGGTTGTCGTGTGTGACTCATGGCAAAATCAATTTTTAATTGGATAATGCAACTCTCACTAATGTTTTTGTTGTTTGAAAAGCATATTTTTGCACATTATTTTTCTATCCTGACAAAGAGTAGTAATATCCATGATATGATTAGTTCTTTTATAGAAAACTACATTTACTATAGCAAAAATAATTACATTGTCGACAAAGGTAAGGAACGGGATTGGTGATCATTGTCTGCATACGGAGAATCCCATATAATTGTTATAATTGTTGCAATCTTCTTGTAACATTTGTATTAGGATTTCAGCCTCCTATAATAAATGGGTAAGGGGGCAAAGTATCTTTTGTCTAAGTTTTTTTTATTTAGAAATATATACATTTTTATTGTTGAACTTTGAACTAATAAACATGGTGTGTAATTAATATTTAATTTTAAACTAATAAATATTATAATAAACATGTACTTTTTAGAATTTGTGCTCATAACAATAATTGAGAGTAGTTAAAAAAGAGAGGTAACAATGTAAAATATTTGAATTAAATTAACCAAAATTTTAGACTATTAATATACAAAATTTAAATTGAAATCTTAGCCAGTTTGTAATACTTTCAAGAAAAATATTTTAAAGTAATAATAATAATAAAAACAATAATAATAATATATTTAATAAGGTTATGTATCTGTAATATCATGCCGAAATAAATAGTTTACTTGAATTTGAATAACTCTCCTAGGAAGGGCATTTTTGAAATTAGTTTTAATGGGCATTTTATACAAACGTCCATACTAAAGGGGTGATTTTATGCAAAATAAAAATTTGAGGATGGGTTTTCTGTCAAGTGTGATTTTAATGGATGGTTTTGTGCTATTTTTATGTTTAAACCCACACAAACTACACATATTGACTCTCCATTCTATATTTACCCACATTATCAAAACCACCAATCATTTTAAAATTACATTAAACCATGCACTATTTTGCTATCATCAATGGATAGGGCTGAGCAGATTGCAGTTCGGTTCACCGAACCGCAAATTGCGGTCCAAACCGCAACCGAACCGCACTTAATCGGTTCGATTTGCAGTTCGCAAGTTTTTGTTTTGCGGTTTGCGGTTCAAACCGCAAAACCGCAAAAAAACCGCAAACCGCAAAAAAAAACCGCAAAAAAACCGCAAAAAAACCGCAAACCGCAAAAAAACTGCAAAAAAAAACCCGCAAAAAATCGCAAAACCGCAAGCAAACCGCAACCGTGCGGTTCGGTTTGCGGTCCATGTTTTTCAGGTTTGCAGTTTGCGGTTCGGTTGCGGTTCGGTTTGCGATTTTGGACCGATGCTCAGCCATATCAATGGAGGACCACCCTTGTCCAAATACCCGTTAAAAGCCGGTCATCATTGTGAACCACCATCAGAGCTCCAAACAATTTTTTTTAAAATAAAAAATCAAATTAAGTCTAAATTTAAAGGTAAGAAAATTCAGAACAATTTAAGTTTTACTGATAGTTAAAGATAAAGGTTAAAAATAATTGGACAGTTGAAATGTATCGTCATTATTTTTTTATAAGTTTTGATAAATGTTTCAAAAAATATTAATTGTAAGCAATATATGTATGAAGTTATGTAAAAGGTTTTAATTTATTTAATATTAATTTTTATAATATGATATTGATAATATATAATAATTAAAATATTGTAATCTCCGTAAACTCCTCCATGTATTTTATGAATTAAAAAAATAAAGCTTATATAAGCTAACCCAAACACCCTGTTTATGAAACTTACATTTTTTCACAATAAGATTGATAAGCTCATAAGCACACATAATCGAATGTTCCAAACAAAACCTTATTGTGATCAACTTTTATAAGTTGTTTTCATTAAATTACTCGTGAATGTGAAGTTTACTTTCCCTTCATTTTTTTCTCTTCTGATCTTAATTGATAACTTGATATTAGCAACCCGACTTTTAATTAGGGATGGTCATAAATCTTGGTTCCGGTCCCGATGGAATATCATTCAAAATTAGAAATTTCGTCATTTCAAAAACTATCCGGGACGATATATGTGCTTTAACTTTTTCACTCCGCCGGGCCCATCCTGTATATAATAAAATTTTCTTTTAATATAATAAATATAAATAAAATTCTTAAGAATTAGTGATATACTTTTAAAGCTATTAAGTAATTTTTATATATTTTAAAAATAAACTATATTAGTCAAACCGTCGTAGGTCAATTAACTCAAATACATTTAGATGTATTTTGTTATAGATATTTGGAAATTTAAAACTTAACCGGAATATGTTATTCTTAATGTTTGAAAACTTTAATATTTTTGCATTATTAAAATACGCTATATACGTTTTTTTTTGTGTTATTGAACAAGCGGAATTGGTTCTGTCCCGTTCCGCGTCATTTAAAATAGTAAGAACGAGACCTAAATTTCCTCCCACCCCCGCTAACACAAGCTCAAAAGTTAAACAGGCTATACCGTAATCGATGCTTGATTTATATGGGTACTTACAGGTAATTTCTTATAAATCACAAGCGTAAATATGATAAATCTTGGTCCTGAGTCGCAAATAGCGATAATAAATAACTGAAGCTGAGCCCGAGGCCCTGAAACAGGGATGGGGACCACATTAATCTCTTTTTCTTGATCTGACACCTCACCCCCACCTTTCCAGGCTTGACAATATTAATTAAAAACCATCCTTTCTTCCTCCTTTTGCCGGCCTCCTACCCTCAAACAACATACAAACCCAGTCCTCACAGCACTAATTGCTCCTCCACACTCTTTCTCTCTCCCTCTCACCATGGAAATGGCCGCCTCACTGTAACTCCCTCCCAACAACCTTCTCTACAATCCTCAACCAAAGCCTAAACCACAAGCCTCCAATCTCACAACAATGCGCCACCACATTCTCATCTTCCTTGTCCTGCTCGCGGGAATTGCCGCCGACAACAGTACAGACAAAGCCCCACTCCTCGCCCTCCGCACCGCCCTCGGCGGAAAAACTCTACTCTGGAACGAAACCACTGATGTCTGCTTATGGCAAGGTATCGTCTGCAGTAACAATCGCGTCGTTGAAATCCATATGCCTGGTCGTTCTCTCTCTGGGACTATTCCTAATGGCGTTATTGGAAAACTCTCTGCTCTCACCTTCCTCAGTTTCCGGTTCAACGCCATTTCCGGTACTCTTCCTTCTGATTTCTCATCTTTGACTCAGCTCAAGTACCTCTACCTCCAAGGCAATCGTCTCTCCGGTGACATTCCGGCTGTTTTGTTTTCTATTCCTGGCCTTATCCGTGTCAATCTCGCTGGTAATAACATCTCCGGCCAGATCCCGAGTGGTTTCAACAATTTGACTCTGCTCGCCACGCTTCTGCTTGAGAATAATCGTTTGACCGGAGAGATTCCAGACTTGAACCTACCTAATTTGAAGCAGTTTAATGTGTCTAACAATCTGCTCAACGGAACGATTCCGGAGAAGCTCGCTGTCTTCCCTTCGAGCTCTTTTCAAGGGAATTCGCTCTGTGGACTCCCTTTGCTCTCTTGTTCCGGTAATAATGGCGCTTTACCCCCTGAATCCGATGTACCGGGATCTGGTGGTAAGAAGAAGCTTTCCGGTGGTGCTATCGCCGGAATTATTGTTGCTGCCGTGGTGGTTGCGGCTGCTATTCTATTGTGTTTGTTCTTCGTCTGCTGCAGGAAGAAGCGAGATGATGAACGCAATAGGTCCAAGGAAGTCAATGTGGTTCCCGCCAAGGAATCGGATATGGAAATGGCTACGGCTGCTGCTGCGATGGAGGAGAAGGATAGGAACGGCACCGAGGAGATTGCAACGGTGCCGAAGCCGGCTCCTCCGGCGCCAGCAGCGGCGAGGGCCGGCGTGGCTAATAAGAGCCTGGTGTTCTTTGGGAACTCGCCTAGAGTTTTTGATTTGGACGACCTCTTGAAGGCGTCAGCAGAGGTTTTGGGTAAGGGGACGTACGGTACGACGTATAAGGCAGCGTTTGATTCCGGGGTGGCCGTGGCGGTGAAACGGTTGAAGGAAGTGGTGGTCTCCGAGGAGGAGTTTAGGGCTAAAATGGAGGAGATTGGGAAGCTGGATCATGAGAACTTAGTTGCCCTTAGAGCTTACCATGCTAGTGGACCTGAGAGGCTTCTTGTCTATGATTACTTGCCTGTAGGAAGCTTATCTGCACTTTTACATGGTATGTTTTCTGTTTCTCGTTTTAGTTCTTGAATCTTCATTGCTGAATTGTTATGAAATTTTCACATAATTAATTGCAAGATTTTAGGGTTTCTTAGTCTAGTATTGCTCACTGGCTGTATATGTTGCATCTTACTAAAATTGCCAAGGCTGTTCCTGTTCTTCATTGAGCTATTAGCATGATTCAAATTCAAAACCATGAACTATGAATACTGTGCTTTGGAATTATGAACCATAAATATTGTTAAATAGCAGGCAGTTGAAAGTTGATATTAATTTATGGGAGACTACCTTTACCTGTTATTTTGCCATAATGGTACACGTCTTGAAAGTTGTCCTTTAGGCTGTGTCATTTATGAACTATGAATATTGTGCTATCTGCCGAAGTGCCATCTGATGCAAAAATTGGTGTATGGTAACCAGAAGTCACATTTATGGTTTCTTGCCATCTGTTCATGCCTACCAAACTATCTGATTGGAGTCATTGGACTGCATCTGCCCTAACAATATTCGAATACAAAAGATTTGAACTAACAATCATTCAAGATTTTTACCAAAGGAGCCCTTAATGTAACAGCAATATTTTCCTTGATGTACAGGTAACAGAGGAAGCAGCAGAACTCCTCTGAACTGGGAAACAAGAACAGTAATTGCCCTAGGAGCAGCCCGTGGCGTCGCCTACATCCATTCAAAGGGACCGACAATCTCCCATGGCAACATCAAGTCATCAAACATTCTGTTATCGAGCAACTTTGAAGCCCGTGTTTGTGACTTTGGCCTTCCACAGGTGGTGAGTCCATCCGTGGCTCCAAACCGAGTTGCAGGCTACCGTGCACCAGAAGTGACAGATCCTCGCAAGATCTCACAGAAAGCCGATGTCTACAGCTTCGGTGTCTTCCTCCTGGAATTGCTCACAGGAAAAGCTCCGATAGTCAACGAGGAAGGTGTTGACCTCCCAAGATGGGTCCAGTCAGTGGTGAGAGAGGAGTGGTCTTCTCAAGTTTTCGACGTCGAGCTTCTCAAGTATAATCATGCAGAGGAAGAGATGGTTCAGCTCTTGCAGCTAGCAGTGGACTGTACAGCTCAGTACCCGGATAACCGACCAGCCATGGCGGATGTAACAGCCCGCATTGAGCAGCTTTGCCGTTCGAGTAAATTGCAGGAACAAGATTAAGAAGAGTCTTTGTAAATGGTAAGTGACTTGTCCAGACGAAAGAACAAATATTTACATGATTATGGTAATTCTTCTTTAATACTTTCCAATTGTATTTTTCCATTTTTGGTTTTCTTCCTTTGCTTCTCTTGTTTGCCAATGTGTAATTTTCTTCTGGTAGAAATGGAGGATTATGATTTGGGTAAGCAAAATCTTTGATTTGATGATATGGGTTTACTGTATTAAGTTGGATTGCTTGAAGATTAATCACTTGTGATCAGTTCAATAGAGGAAGTTGGTGATTGATGGCGATGTTGGTTGAATACCTAGTTTAAGGATGGAGAAACTACCAAAGTAGGATTAAGGATTTAAGATGATTCATTTTGTATTTCTTTACAGCTAAGCACACCAATGTGATAGGCTGGATTCAGACGTGAATCCAACTAACAAAGTAATATTCATTCAACAGAATTTCTCACCTTTTTTGGCCTCCAATATACATTATTAAACTATCAAATATTAAACATACTTGTATAATATAAGAGATATGATAAAAAAATAAAGTGAGAGAAAAAAAACTATTGAGATTTCCTATTTCTATTTGCTTTCTAAAATGTCAAAAACCTTCCAAAAATATACCTACAAAAATAATTTTAATATAAAAAAGTTGCAGTACAATGAAAACGAAAGTGGTTACACAAATTTAATGTAAATTACAAATTTAACATATATTTTAGTCAAAGATGTGATCAGGTTAATTTTTCTTGTCACTTCTATATTGTAATTTATAACGCATGAAATTACATTCATACCCATCCATGTTAAGTTATATTTTAATCATTTTAATAATAAATTTTGTACTTAAAAACGTGAATGTTATATTTTGAACCCTCAAACATTTTTTTTTTTTTTTTTTGACCAAGAAGGTAAGAGGCTCGATTACACCAAACATACTTGGTGTATCGAGAGGCCGACAACCGGCAAACGGGCAGAACCCTCAAACATTGGTTTTGAACAAGATTTAAACCTTAAAATTCAATTTGAAGATTGAATAAGATTTGTAAACAAAATTATATCAAATTTTATAGTTATGGTAAAATTTATGCTACGATTTTCGATTTTTAGTATACTACGACTCTTATGTCTCAAACTTTAATCTCTTTAAAGAATTTATAGCACGAGATACATACATCAACAAACTTTCTAAAAATTACAAATTTTTTACAAAAATCTACTTATAAGTCATACCAAACACGTTCTAAACACGGGTAAAAATATTCTTGTTTTCTATATGAGATTATCAAGTAAATGATCGATTGTTGTGAGCGTATATGTTATTAGATGTAGATGGAAGATAGGTTAATTCGAGAAGTACGAAGCTCGAGCAAGCAATGCATGATTCGATTCTTTACAGTTGGGAAGAAGGTGTTGTGAAAGGCTGGATTAGGGTTCTTGATAGAAGCACCAATAAAATAACAAATGTCATTATGATAGCATGTGAACTTGTGAAGGTGCCTTTGGCTCTTTCTTTATCTTCTATTCTACACTTGACAATAAAATTACTTGCCCATTTGTCCTTCCTCCTATTTCTTGTATCTACCCTAAGAATGAACATGCTTGTATTGTTCATCATTATAATTGTATTGTTTGTCGGAAATGCAATGAACCCTTCCTCGTATTGTCATGGTTTAAGAATGAATCTCGAACCTAATGAACCAAGCTTTGATATATTCATCTTCGTCTCGTTTAAAATAAAAAAATCCTTCCATTTATGTTATCTGACGAGATATGGCATGCTTGATTTTTGAGCACATGGCTTCCGTGTAATAAGCATATATCTCAATCATCTTTACGCACTAACTCTTCGTTTGATTGTATTAAAACCAAAAAAATCGAAATGAAAACAAATATACTGTAATTTATATTCTTGCTATTTTTTTATTCTGTTAATGGTAAAAGACGTGGAAGGTAAACGTCAAGTGAGCCTACCACACAAGCACACGATAGTCTTTCGCGTACCCGATTTTGACGTTGAAGTTTTGTAGGTACCCTCGTAGCCATAGGTAATGAAGTTACGATAGTTGTAATGCACCTCTCATGTTTGTTGTTGCCTTTCACTATTACTCAAGATTTTTTTGGAACTTACTATGTTGTTTGGTCCAACAAACAATTTAAGTGTGACAAAGGCATTAGATCGATGACCGATTGAGAAGTTTGATGCTCTTTGGATGTATCTTCACGCAAGGATTCGGTAAACTTTAACATCGTTGTTGATTTTACTTATCAAACGTTGAAATATAGCAAAATGATGTATATGTAGCAATGTATCTCCACTTTCTATAGTATTCCATCACAGGGACTCAAGTTGGTATACATGCACTTCCATGAAAGCTCATCAACTTAGGGTGATGTCATTGCAAACTCAGATCAAACATATTTGTAGCTCGTCTGGTTCGTTAACGTAGATTATATATATATATATATATATATATATATATATATATATATATATATATATATATATATATATATATATATATATATATATATATATATATATATATATATAATTTGGATCATAGAAAGAGACTGCAGAGTTAAAATTGAGAAGAACTCATAACCCTTCGATCAAAATAATTAAGGGTTGATTTGTCTAAATTAATTAACCCTTGTCATATACTTGAATAATTGAACATATAAATTAACATTCGAATAATTAGTAATATAGTTGAACAACTTCGGATATGGTTGAACATTTGGTAATATAGTTGAACAATTTCGAATATAGTCGAACAAATGACATATTTGAACAATTACGAATATAATTGAATTTTTATTAAACAAATATATGTTATATTTGAACAATTGTTATTTGATCCAATGTTTGTTCATTCTTCTTGTTTTTGACCTTAAGACTCCTTTCCACTTGATCTCGGGTTCAATTTGATGTATTTGTCAAGTCAAGGTCAACGTACGTAGAAAATAACCTCGAGTCATCAGTGCCACGGGGGCGGGGTCACTAAGGAACTAAGGATATTACAACTATTGATTGAATCGGGAAGATGATAACCTCAAGGACCTTAGTAGGCTTTTCGGTAGTAAAATGGATTATTGACAACTTAGTTTAAATAAATGATTGCCCTTTTTGTGTTCTTTCCCGAGTGAAGTGGCTCACACTAAGCCTATATGCGGCCCCTTAGGTAGATAAATCTCCTTCTTTTACCGTTAACCGTCTTTGAAGTTCTATTCTAAAACCAACCGACAATTGAAGAAATAGTCCTTGAGACTTATATATTAGGTTCAAATAATATTATATTTTCGATGTGGGACATTTTCACACATCTCAAACGACCCAATCTCGCATCAGTCTTTCCGGCGTACAGATTCCTCCTTCCACCCCACCACATTGTTTGTGGTTATATTCCTACTCGTGCGGGTTGATACATACATATTTGAAACCAAGACAACCGGACTCTTAATTACCAAGGTGTCATTTTCAGTCTGTCTTCAGATCGACAGCCACTTAGGCTTTCACTCGTGTGATCTTACTCAGACAGCTTCAATGGATTTCTTTATCTATATCTCATTAATGTGATCCTTTGCACATAGCTTTTCTTCGAGTATTTTTCCAAATGAAGAAAAACAACACCAGATTCTGTGTATATTTTATTTTGAACACAGCTAAATTGGATATCTACGTAAAACCAACCCAAAATCGATTCAATTATGATCTCAACTCATTTCTTTTCTGCATTCACATCATGATCAACCAAAAGAGAATCCCGATTTACATACCCTAAAATCTGGATATCAATAGATCTTTACCTACAAGAAGATGCCAATACTTAAGAGAATCCCAATTTTGAATATACAAGAATAACCATTGAAGACACCGCGAGCTGCAGCTGAATTTGAGCTCTTGGAATCCATGGATGGTGCTGTCGCATTTGCAAGCGTTCCATTAGCCGTGGAACTGCACAACAACCAAGTTTAGGTACATACTACAGATGAAATATTTAGTAAGCTTAAAATGCAGTTTCTTAGTGTTAACAATATTGTTACCTTCCTTGAAAGAGACAAGAACCATGGCCTACAATATTGAACAAAACAACAGGTTATTACTTGTACGAAAAACCCGAAATAAATAGCCAAGACTCGAGTTACTAATGAATCTCTTACTCGGGTTTGTGGTGGTAACTTCAGCAACACCATTGAAATCACATGTTCCGGCTGCCTTAGCCATCTTATGGTAATAAGTATCAAACGCATAAGTTGCGTGAGCCGCTACATTATCCGGTTCATAGCAAGGCTGATCCTGCCGCAATGGCGAGCAATCCACCTTCCCTGGTCCACAAGCCCAATCAAGAGCCGCTTGCAAGAGCTTCTTATCCGCGTCCGCCTTTGCAACACAATAAGTATTGTTGGTTGTGTCATTAGATAATGTAGACCCTGCATCTGTAAGATGTAATATGTAAGTAGGCTTCCCGTTCTCATCGAAGAGGCCCCAGTTCTTCTCAGACACAGGCCCGGGTTTCTGATCCTCGTTGTACAGCTCGTAAATGTACGTGCTTATAGCCATGTTCGGGTGCTTGGGTGTTCCGGTTTTGTTCAAGACGCGTTTTATCAGATTACTGTTGTAGGTATTAGCATTCTCCAAGGTAGCATCGGGTTCGTTGGCATCTCCTTTCGAAGGCCATCCGGATTCTGTTACGAGAACCGGAATGTTGGTGAAATTGAGGTCAGCCATAGCAAAATAGGCAGCATCAACCATAGCATCGAACACGTTAGTGTAGTGCAGGAGTGTGTTGGAGTCGACTGCTTCTTTGTTTGGCGGTAGGGGTTCAAATAGAGCATAGTCTAAAGGGATTACGCCATTCGACTGCATGTAGTCATAGTAAGGGTAGATGTTAAGCATGAAAGGTGACTGAGTAGACTGCAAGAACTGAAACATGGGACCGAGAACCGCTTTCCAAGAGTGATTAAAGAAGGCCTGAGAAGGTGGGAAGGAATCAAGGATCAAGGAGGATGCAAATGGGGTGGACACTTTGATCTTGGTGTTAAGATTGGCTGCTAGGAGCGCGGAATTGATGAATCTAAGAGCACTGACTAGGATAGGGGCGGCGTTAGGTAGGGTGGTTAAAACCTCTGATCCGACACATATGGTGGTTATGTTTGTAGCCGGGTAGTGAGCCACCACATTCTGAGAGACCCAGTTGGCAGCTGTGGAATTAGATTGACCAATGCCAAGAAGCTGCTCGTTAGGGACGGAAATGGATACTTGGATGCCGGTGTTTGCAAGGGCAAGAAGCATTCCTCTGTCGGAGTCATAGAGTCTAACATGACGAATACGTTGGGCTTTTAGGAGGGCTACTACTTGAGTCGGATGTGGCATGTCGGACAGGGCTGTTCCGATGTTGACACCCACAAACGCATCTGCAAAAGAATGTAACAATTGATACTGAATTACTGAGTGTCACAATGACTATGATAATAGTATTTTGATGATTTGAGCTATCATACTCAGCTGAACTCTACTTTTAAGCCGAAAAGTTTGTTTTGGTACTTCAATTGTTCTCTACAAAGTATGTAAACAGAAAGCAGCTTCATAAGAATTTTGGAGTTTCTTTGTCTGATTGAAAGTAATATTCTCCACAGTGACAGCTTAAAGTTCCAGACTTCAATTTTCCTTATATTATCTTCATTTATTCATGACAGAATTGTGTTTGAACATAAATGAACTCAAAAATCACCATTTTTTAATAAATGTTCACTGCCCTTTTCATCCAAATTTTTAATTGATTTGTCTAGAAACCCTAAAAAGACATAAACTAGATCAAATCTCAAACAGGAAGGAGCAAGCTTTGATTCATTGGAAGAAATTGAAGAGCATATATTACCAATGCAAAGGGCATTCTAGTAAAAAACAAGCAACTAAGCATGAATGCATGATACTAAAAAACAAGAACAAAAGACCAAGATTAGAAGGTGAAGAAAAGAATAGATTTTGATGCTTTTTTGTAATCAACAAAAACTTGATTCAATTTGCAGGTGCTATGTTTTCCAAGCATAAGAACAAAAAACAGCTGGTAAAGGGACCAGCTTGCCTACCTTTTCTATCATCTCCAAATACACAATCAACACACACATTTCCTCTACCATGTGAAAAAAAGGAAAAACCCAAAATTTAAGTTTACTACCAACTCATCCACAGTACTAAAAAGCAAATAACTCATAATAATGGCTCTCTCAGCTACCTGAAGCTACTGAAACCTACTAAAACGCATCGTATTAGACACTAGGATCATACCCAGAACCAGTTAACGATGAATTTCAACATCTATGGACAGTAAGAAAGATTACCCAGATGATAAATTTAATCAATTTAACCAGAGATTTAAGGAATTGGGTGTTTTTTACCTTGGGCGAAAACCAGAGGAAGTACAGAGAAGAGAGCGAGAAGAAGAAGAGCAGCCATGGATGGAACCCAGAAGGGATTTGGGGAGATTTTGCAAAGGGGAGTGAAGTAAAATGTGGGGATTTGGGTTTAATATGGTTTGAGAAAGGAGAAGAGGGTATCCATGGACGCGAATCTCAAAGAATTGAATGGTACTGACAGGAAATCGGACGGTTAGACTATTAGCTGATGAATCAGTAGAGATTTGATGAAGTAAGAAGTGAAAATAGAAGGACGGTGAGGTGTGTGTTGCTGTGGGTAGTAGCCGTTATAATGAGACGACGGGGGGTTTCACTCACCGTTCACTTGGCTTGTTTTTGTTTTTTTATTTATAAGAATGAGCTGTAAATATTATATTTAGAAGTCATGAATAGTATTTTTTTTTTTTATAACATTTCATCTAGAAGTTGGGTAAGAATTATAATAATAGACAAAAATATTATAAAAAAACAAATACAAAGTAAAAGAATAAAAATATAATAATCGATTATAGAAGCGTAAAAGAAAATTGAATATAAGATAAGCAAAAGAAAGTGTTGATCACGCCGTTCTTTTGAATTTGATCATAACTTTGAAATATTCATGATTCATTCAAACAAATAAATTTAAATCACCGTCTAAAAAAAACTAATCATATTAAAATACGAAACTAAAATAATCGTACGACCAGAGAATTTAAGCTTCAAATATTATCTACAAGATTTATTACAAAACATTTGGCACAGCACTAGGTGGCTTTGCCCATAATGAATTATTTTGCTTTCACAAATTGAATCACTCAGCATTATATAAGGTAAAAAGTTTATCATTTGATTCATGAGCTTTGAACGTGTGAAGAGAAATTGTAAACAGAGAGCAGTGGTAGCCGGCAGTGAATGTTGGATCACAAGAAGGGGGGAAGGGTGGGAGCCGGGGAGATCAAGGAGCAAGCAATCCTGGCTCATCGGCCATAAATTGGATCATAGCCCGGAGGAAGAATGCAACAAGAATAATAAACTCCCTTAGAAGGAAAAAAAAAAGAATATTAGATGGTGTAAGCCAATTGTTCATTTTGTTAAACTTAACTTTGATGGATGAATGCTCAACTCTTGTGATTATTGGTTTGACTTTTTGTCAGAATCACAGTGATAATATTCTTTCTCTCGATGCCGGAAAATCGAATAACAAAACAGTCATTGGGGCCAAAGCACTTGGTCTATATAAAGGAATCCAACAAGCAATCAATCTAAAAATTGATAATATCATCATTGAGGTTGACAATCTTAACGTCATCAATCGTTCTTCGCAATGCCCTTGAAAAATTGAAATGTTAATAGCAGACATTCTTATTGAAATGAACAAATTTAATTTGATTCACATTGTGCACATTTTCAGAAAAATTAATAGTGTTATGACAGGCTTGCCCACCTATGACATCTTCCTCCACTATTGGACATTTGTAATGTTCTGATCCGCAAGACTGCTCTAGGATGGACCACCTCGCGTAAATGGACCACCTCGAGTAAGTGATCCCTCCTAATTATTTTCCTCTTTCAAAAATAAAGGAGCAAGCAAGGGCAAAACAGTAATACCACCGCAAAAATTATAAAATGTTTTGGGTTTTTTTCTTCCTACTTTAGGGTCCCTTTACTCTTATCGACTGTAGTCATCGTACGCTATCATTGGATTACGACGTAGTAGGCAACTTCGGTTTTCTTGTTGACAACCCTTCTAAAAACTTCAGTAATTTGAGCCAAAATACTAACCAATTTGAGTTTTATGAATCCATTTCTACAAGCTAAGCTGTTGCCATTTAATAGAGTAGTATTTTTCAAGGTGATATATGTAAAGCTTTGAGAAGAAGATGAAGAAATGAATAATGTATATTTTTAATATGTTTTTCTACATTGTTAATCAAGATATACCAGAATATATACATAAACTGAGAGTCTAAATAGTAGGATTAATCTATTAGATATATGGCTAAAGAAAGATATGGTGAATCTCCTAAATAAATAAGAGGTAATCAAAGTATCTTACCTATGCAAAGTAGGGGATAAATTTGACAGAGGAAGTTGTCTAATCCAAATTATATTATTTTGCAATACTCCTTCTCAACTCAACTTGGAAAGAAGTAAACGGAATCATTTATGACCAGTATGCTTGGTGAAGATATCAATTGGTTGATCAACTTGATCGCAGTATGGATGCGGATAGTTTGGACTTGACCACGTTGAACTTTTTTTCGTATGACATGACAATCAATTTCAATATGCTTTGTTCGCTCGTAGAAAATGGGATTAGAAGCAAGGTGAATTGTTGCTTTATTATCATAGTAGAGAGGTGTTGGTCGAGGACGAGGAACATTCAAGTCTTGGAGTAGGGTGCAAAGCCATGTGAGTTCACAACATGTGATACGTCCCTGGATACCGATGTTATCCATGCCTCCACCTAAGACGCTCTGCAAAGCGGCATGCCTTAAAGTGACTTAAAAGTTTATGGAAAAAAATCAGGAATCAAGAAATAAAAAGTTTTATAATCACTCAATATTCATAAAAATTTCTCATTCCGATACATTTTTGCTACCAAATGCGGAATTGGTTTGAGCGATTCAAAAACTGATTCATAAGAATTATACCAAACGAGCTCTTAGTTACAAAGAAAATATATCAAGTAGAAATTAAATTTTTATGTTAATATGTTGATTTAAAACTTTTTTTAAACAAAGGTAAGAGAACAAGAAGACTCAACTTCTTTTGTCCGTCCCAAAGCATCATTTCAAATGAGGTCTTCAACGTTACGCGGAAGACTCCCATCATCTGGATCCGAGTTATGGTCATGCGAGTCTATCCACGACGGCATTTATTTTCCTAAAAAAAAGTTGAGCTTTAACTTGTGTACACCTTGAAATTAAAAATGGAGGTGTCGTAAATGAGCATGTCTACTTTCATGACGGTTTTCAAATCTAATTGATTGAGTTAATGAGTACAAGACCATCCCCTCAATTTTAATGGTGGTCATTCCTAAACTTATGGCCTTTTCGACGTCCTCTCTAAGAACATAAGCTTCCATTTGAAGGATAGTTTCTACTCCACATCGTCCTATTCTTGTAGCGAGGGTTATGTTATTATGATATCAAATGATAAAGTTAAAGGCACATTGGTCATTTGAGTTTCTAGAAGCATCAAAAATAATTTTGACTGAGTTCACACTTGATCTTTCTCATTAATATTTTTTGTTTTTCATCTTTGTTTCTGAGACCCTCTATTATAGTTTAGCGTTTTTGATGTAGCCTCGGCCTAGTCGTTAATCTGTTTTTGATCAATTGATTTAAATTCCGTGACATTTTTTAGTTAAAAATAATTGATTTTTCGTAACCAAATATTTTATCATGTAACCACCGGTTGTCTTACTTCTAATGGGTTACATTGTTTTCTTTATCATCATGTTTAATATTATTTTGTTGTATAAGAGAAATTTATTTTATTATTAATTTGAATATTATAATATTTACACACATTTGTAACTCTCTATATATTTAGAAACACGTTTTTTCCTCAAACAATACGATTTTAATCTATATACCAATGTGGCAATGCGCGTCAATTTTATCAGCCCAAACACTTGATTTTTTCTCCCTAAAGTATCCAAAAATGTAAAATCTATGTCAGAATTAAAAAAAAACAAAAAAAACTAATTAGAGTTGGCTAAGAAACGCGTTTTTTCTTAATTCATTACATGTATTAGAGACTGCAATTAAACAACATAAATTGTGAGCTTAATTAGTTGCTAAGCATAGAATCATTCTACAAATCCAGAAATGAAGTTACGTCTAGGTTGGTGAACGTCATAAATCGTATTGTTTAAGAAAAAGGAAAATTCAATAATAGGATTACAATCCAATTTTAATTTTATGTAGTTTGCTTTACTCTAATTTTTTTAATTTTAAATCCATATCGAAAAGCTTATTTGTAAAATCTTATACAAAGAACTTTACGAGTTTTTTGGAATTATCTTGTAAATTATTCAATTTTTTAAAACTAAAATTGTAAAAAAAACAATTTTTTTATAAAACAAATAATAAAATTTATCATTATAAAATATGCTATCATCCAAATCACACGTATAACAACCTTTACACATAGTCAATTACAAACAAATCTTTTTATTTAATAATAAAGATGTTGTAATTTAATATAACCTATTTCAATGAGAGAAACTTGATCAAGTCTAACATCAAACTATTAGTTGTCTATGGAACATTAAAAAAATGTAATTATAAAATTATTATTAATATTTCAACTGCCTGAAAATTATTAATATTCTTTTGTCTTGTTTTTGGTTGGAGAAATTATTAATATTCTATAGAAACCATAAATAGAAGCGTATTATACGAATCCGAATCCGAATCCGTACGTACCCGAATCATAAAACAGCGTGGACGCTGTGGAAGAGGAAGACAGGACCAACAAAGGCAACAATGGCCCCCAGCCCGTCCATGTGAGCTTCCAGCTCCAACTTTATCCTTCTTTCCACACATCTTCTCATCTTCTTCACTGAGCTTCTCCAATCTTCTTTCTCCATTTTCGGATTCACCATCTACAGCTCTTTCTCCACTACTTTCCAGAATCTTATTTTGCTTTCAGCTCTTCTGATCGCCGACGAACATTTCCGGAAGCGGAGATGTCCTTTGCCTGCGGAGCAGAGTGTGTCTTCCTCATCGGCTGCACCCGCTGGGTATGGAAACGTTGCACGCATATTGGCTCAGACGACAGCGCCACTTGGCCTCCCGCCACCCCCGACGAGTTCGAGCCAATTCCTCGCATCTGTACCTTGATCCTTGCCGTTTACGAGCACGACCTCCGGAATCCAACTATCATCCCCAATCCTGCGGCCGTCAACCCCGATTGGGTGATCAAACGCGTTTCCTACGAGCAAACCCTAGGTCATGCTCCGCCCTATCTCATCTATTGCGATCATAAGCACCACGAGATTGTGCTTGCGATTCGAGGTCTGAATTTGTACAAAGAAAGCGATTACAAGACGCTTATGGATAATCGGCTTGGGAAGCAAATGTACGATGGAGGATTTGTCCACCACGGGCTGTTGAAATCGGCGATCTGGTTGCTTAATCAGGAGTCCGAGACGCTAAAAAAGTTGTGGATTGACAACGGGAAGAGCTATAAGATGATATTTGCTGGACATTCTTTGGGATCTGGAGTTGCTTCTCTGTTGACTGTGGTAGTTGTAAACCACCGGCACCGGTTGGGAGGGATTCCAAGGAGCTTGATACAGTGTTATGCGTTGGCGCCGGCGAGGTGTATGTCGTTGAATATGGCTGTTAAATATGCCGATGTTATACATTCTGTCGTCTTGCAGGTATGTGAGTTTTCCCCATGTTTTTAGGAATGTATTTTGGTTATTGTCAACAGATTTTTCCATGGAGTCAAATAAACATGACTTAAGAGGTCCACAAATAAAAAAAAATTAGAGTTCTGGATGATAAATTTGTGGGTTAGGGCTTCTGTAGTCTTAAATGATTGAAAGAGAACCACTCTTTGGATGTTCATGGATTAAATGCTATCAAAGCTGGTCACTAAAGAGTCCTGGTATTGGCTTCTGGTTAGTTTATTTCACTTTCTTCAATGGAAGCAAGCTGGTTCAATGGTTCTCAACTTCTCATTGAATGTCTCCTGATCCTAGACCAACAAAAGAGTGTTGAAAGTTCAGCTCTTGTATGGCAGACGCCATTCCTATGATTTGAAACATCATCAGTCACATCATAATTTTTCATTCACAAAATTGACAGTTTTTATCTCGTGGCCTACTCTTTGAAGTAAAGGACTAAGGAAGATACCACTCTCTCCTTTTCCCCTGTCTCCCTCCTTTGCCAGAACAGCTAATAATTAACTTATGATCTAGAAACATGGAAATACAAAAGGAAGGAACAGAAAGACCTCGTTGATTCATCCGGTACTAGATATCACTATATCAGTATCACTGGTTCGTTACTGAATACAGGCTGGTTCTCTTATTCATTGAACTGTTGTCAAAGGTTGCTCATAACATTAGGAGAGGAGACGAGTACAAGTGTGCACTTTATCAGGATATTCTGTTCTTCCATAGAAAAATGTTGTATATTGCACATATTCATTGTCTTCTTGATTCATTGCATTAAGCATAACTGTTTAATACAGGATGACTTCTTACCCAGAACGGCCACTCCATTAGAAGACATCTTTAAATCCGTATTCTGGTTAGTAATTTTATCTGTACAATTTCATTTTGCAGCAAGATTCTACTTCTTGAAGTAATACTCTTAAACTAGGCATGAACTGGTTTGGACAGCTTGCCCTGTTTACTATTTATGATCTGCTTGAGGGATACATTCATCCCAGAAGAGAGGAAGCTTAGAGATCCTAGACGACTGTATGCACCTGGGCGAATGTATCATATTGTAGAAAGAAAATTTTGCAAGTAAGATACTATATTCTCAATCGTGGCATGATGCTGGGCCTATTTGTCATACCTATTACTATTAGCTAAACATTTCATAACCTGTATTGGGACCTGAAAAAATAAAATCCAAAGGCACACTTGATTTCGTTGTTAATGATTGATTTGTTATGTTTTCTGATGCTATCATAAAACGAAATTTGTAACTGAAATCATGCAAAATTCATACTAAATCTGTAAAAATAGTGTGGGTTTGGATATTCTCCTATGAAGCAGCTTAGACTGCTTAGTAATCAGTACTTCTACAAATCTTCCAAATTGTTTGGTATACAAGACAACTATTTCTAAGAAGACAAGCTTCATGTTTGTTGATATACTCAGATGCGGGAGGTTTCCTCCAGAGGTCAGAACTGCTATTCCAGTTGATGGACGGTTTGAACACATCGTCCTATCTTGCAATGCTACATCTGATCATGCAATTCTTTGGATACAAAGAGAATCAGAGAAAGCTTTGCAAGTATGTACAATTTCCTTAGCATGATTGAAGATTCTTCACTTTAAAAGATTAGGCAAAGTTTCGTTTTCCGTTGTCTCACTAAACCAATTCCATTGGACTGGTTGCAGGTCATGAAAGAGAAGAGTGCCGCTGCTCCTGCAACTGCTGCCCCTAGTGTACAAAAAATGGAGAGAAAGCAAACCTTTGAAAAGGAACACAAAGATGCACTTGAAAGAGCTCTTTCTCTCAATGTACCACATGCTATACCTCCTGGGGAAGAATCCATGAGTGACACAGAAAACGAACCATCTCCAGCCTCAACTCAAGAAACCTCCGGACAGAAACCCGAGTCTAAAGCCAACTGGGATGAGCTAGTAGAGAGACTCTTCAAGAAAAACGAGAGTGAAGAGATGACTGATGAGAAAGAAGAGACTCCCAGATGATTTATTGCCCTTAAACTTGTATCTATTGAGTCCATATATATTCATTTTGTGTAGATAATGTGTCAAATGTCCCAAGCATAGTTGTCAAGTATGAGCATTGCCAACAACATTATATTATCCGTACAGCCTTGTCAATTTTTTCAGTAAGATTGTGTGATTCTTTATCTTATTTGTCTATAGATTGTTTCATTAATTTGATGTATGTGCATTTGTGAAGGGCCGAGTTATTCTCCAACTCAGACCGCTCGGCTCTTAGCCTTGACTATTAGTGTTTCGTCTTGCTGGCTAGGCAACTCGGTGCCGTCCACGCTCAGCCATTAACACAAACACTTCACTCCTTTCGTCGCTAGCTACCTTCTCCGATCACTCACTTCTAATTTATGTTGATCTACATCTGCTGCATGGAAAATTCACTCTCACTTCTAATTTATGTTGATCTACATCTGTTGCATGGAAAATTCACTCCTTTCATCGCTAGCTACCTTCTCCGATCGTTCACTTCTAATTTATATTGATCTACATTTGTTGCATGGAAAAAACACAAATTCACTCTCACTTCTAATTTATGTTGATCTACATCTGTTGCATGGAAAATTCACTCCTTTCATCGCTAGCTACCTTCTCCGATCGTTCACTTCTAATTTATGTTGATCTACATCTGTTGCATGGAAAAAAACTGTGTTTGCTTGCATCGTTTTATATTCATTGAAATTCATTTCGACAGTGGTTTGATGCGTTTGTATTCATTTGATACGTTTTGTATTCGTTGAAATTCATTTCAGACAGTGGTTTGATGCATAAGTATTAGTGGGGATTTATGTGGACATTGTTGTTTCCTTTCGCAGTTTCACAAATTTGTCTTTCGAGGATGAGAACAATGATTTGAAGTTTGAACAACATTGATGAGGATGATTATCCATCAATGAATTTATCAGTCGTCTCCCTTGGAACTGGGCATGGGAGTCGAGAAATCCTATTTTCCAGCAATGGGCCCATCCCTACCCTTTATCGTCCCCAATGACTAGAGATTTGGAGAACAGGTATGCATACAGCTAACTGATCCAGTAAAATAGTATTAAAAATATGAGCTCCCACGAGAGGGGTACAAAAGAGGGGAGAAACTTCATTGAAATCTGATAAAAAGGCTGATTTTAGGAACACCATGGAACTAGGGGCATTTTTTCTTGCTGGTCATCGTCGCCCATGCAAAGGCTCATTCGATCCTCGCCAAGGTCGCAATATAAGGGGAATATATCTAGTTAATCCAAATCAAATAGACTCCACGGGTACTAACAGAGAAAAGCACAAGAAAACTGAAGAAATTGACAACTCTCTAAGCCAGACAACAGGCATATGTAATGTAATCAAACGTCCAACTAAACCAGTCATAATAGAACTACCTACTTAATAGAACAAAAGCAATCTTCACCCAAAAATAAAACAAGGGTTAGTTTGACTAAAAAGTTACCAACCATGCCAGAGGAAGCTAAATTTGAGTCTGAAATCCAAACCCTTTCAATGGGCATTCCATCTCTAAACATCTTTTGAGTGCAATTCTAGGATGTTTCCATGGCTTCAGCATGATATTTCTCCAGCTCCTTGTCAAGCTCCTCTGCAGACTTCTCTTTCGGTTGCTTCTTTCCACGACCACGTCCTCTACTACCTCGTCCCTGACCTGGCCCTCCTTGGCCTTGGCCTCGGCCCTGGCCCTGGCTTTGCCCACGACCACCACCACCACGACCACGCCCCCTGGTATTATTCCTCATTCCTCCTCGAGATCTTTGGCTGAATTTCAAACAAGAATGTAAGGAATATGATCCCGATAATCAACTAATGTCCAAAATGAACAAGTAAAAACTTGCTCAACATATACACCAACCACGAGAAAGAAAAAGAAACAGACTTGATATTTGTTTTTCTTTGTTATAGTTTTAAAGCTGATGTGCCAATCTATATATACTTACAAAGCACCACGGTTTGAAGGAAGAACCATAGGCATGGGACGGCCACGTCCTTGTCTGCAATATGTCCGAGCAATGGGCAATCGTAAGTCACAGTATAACAGAATTTATGAAATCAGATGGCTACATATCTGAAAAAGATGCCAGATTGAACTTTAATCCTGGATTGTTTACACATTGCAGGTTTAAACTACTATATTGAACCTTATCCTCGCAAAATAGCAAGTTGATAACCCATCACGCAATATTCAGCTACTCCAGCACACACAATAATCCATTGATCAAGTGAAGGAACCTTGTGCAAGCTAATAAGAACCTCCAAATGCACACAATCAAACACACCATATAAGATTGGGAGGAAGGTGTAATGTGGCAGGGGGAACTGTTCAACTCTTATTAAGCCGATTCATAATTTTACAGACCAATTATTTGTTGAAACTTGAGGAACACTTCAAAATAAATAAACAAACAAAGAATGCAATTTTTGCATCATAAATATTTCCAAACCAAGGGTTTGTTCGATGGAGAATACTCCTATCCTTTATTACACTCTTCTATTTTTTTCTTCTCATTTTTGGTAAATGTACCATAAAAATCAACCATAAAATCTACTTTCACCAAACACTTTTTAGATTTTTTTCTTAGATTTTCATTTACAGAACCATAAAAAACTCTACCAAAAAGACTAAGCTATACAAAAAGTTTAAACTAGCCAAAAATCTCATCTTATCAAACATGTCCTACGATTGATGAGATTGTTCTGGAGATGACAATCTAATATAATCTATCCATGAAGGGAAGGATGAAATCTTGTCACCAAATTTAATTTCATCCCCAATAATCTATGGTTAGCAAGCACACCCTATTTGAAATAATATACACTTTATGGGAATAACCTTTTTCAATTAAACTCGTTATTCGTTTAACCTATTTCAATCTTTTGGCTTAAATATTTTTCTTGTATTTATTCATTAACTGGAGTTTGCTTGCCTCTTTGTCTTTGCATCCTTGGGTAATAATAGGATTCAGAATCTGGTAGGGCATTTAGTTGTCACATGTTCAGATAGAGGAATCACAGAGCAGATACCAAGACAACCAAAAACAGAATAACAAAGTCAGAAAATAGGCAACTTACGTTGTAACAACTCTTCTCGTTGAAGTTCCGTTGACTCCTCCAATCACACTCACACGAGCAGAAATCGGTATTTCTGATTTTGCACTCACAATTTCTACCTTCATGGGCCTACCATCCAATCGAACATTGTTATAGCGTTTGATTGCAGCAAAAGCATCACTTCTCCTTGTGTATACTACTTCAGCAGAGCCCTGTCACCAATCAAGAATGACCACATAAACCAACAATGAAAGGCTACATCAACAAGTGAACTGACCAAAAGAAAAAGATCAGCTTTGCACCAAAAAAATCAATCAACATGTCTGCTACTAACGGCTCCAGCATATCTGCTGCCAAATGCTACAAACTTTAAAAATAACATGTGTAGATAGGAAAGACAAATTAAATTTAAAAAGACGGACTCATAATTCACAACGACATTGGCTAGCTTTTCTGATTTTCAAGAATAATGATTCTTAATCTAATCAAAAGATAAAGAAACATTTAATATCGAAGACAATCTATATGTCAATATGAACCAACAATCCAATACCAACCCATCTTTGGTCTGGAAACCATATGCATATAAATGAGCTTGGATCAGATCCTCTTTGGTTTTGATCTGGTTGCAGACATTGAATCCATTCGGGATTTTACAAATTGGATGGCAGGCCATGAAAGTTGGATAGGATTACATTTTACATATAACTAGAAGCAAACCAATATCCACTCAAACTAGATGCTATATGATCAAATTTGTATGAAGTCATAAAAACTTACTAACATGGCTCTATTTTGCTACATTTAGATGATAAAGCATCTGAATCGTAACTTCTTTTTCTTTTCTTTTTTCCTGTTATAGTTTACCGAGTGTATTTGAATAGTTATATAGATGCATTTTATTTTGCAGCTCCTTGATGAAATATCAGCATACACTTCGAACCTTTGACAAACATATATTATCATAAACAACTAGATGTTGTTCATACATGTGAATGAATGCACAAACCATTTCATATGAAAGTGATTCAGTGAAACGGTTAAGATGCAAAATGGAAGAAACAGATGCACATACCATGCATGGATATATGACATTACTTAAGTGTTCAAACTATCATATATGACTCAAATTATAATGACTTTTAGGAAACTGCATAAAGTTGAGCAAACATCTCGTATCTCGAGGTTTCATTGTAGTAAAATGAAAAGGAAAATTCACATGTCTACACCGCAAAACACAGATTCAAGCTTTAAAAAATATAGGCAATTTTAGGAGCATCTAAGAAAACTTACACTTGGCTGACCATGTTTGTCGTAATGAATAGCATAGCGTTTCAGTTCACCAATTTCAGAGAAAAGCTCCTGAGTTCCAAGCAAATTTTCAGATCCCATCAGAAACAACACGATGCTAAATGTCTTCTAAAAACGATTAATGGATCAGATCAAGCTGTACCCTTATATCATCATTGCTAACTCCATTATCCAAGTTTGACACATGCAACTTTGTACCATCTTCAAGTCCAGGTAATCCTACAGCTGCTAGACTGTCTTCAATCAAATCATGCTGCCTTGGGATGTTGGTTCTGCGGAAAGACTGGCGACCATAGGCAAAGAGAACCCATTTAGGGGAAAACCAGGCATCAGCATGACTAGAAAAAAGAGGATAACTCGCGATTTCGAGGCTCAATGAGAGATCAATGCATATGCCATAAAATCTAAAAGAAATTATGAAAAGATCATGCTCCAAATACATGTTTGGAAGCCCAAAAAGTCATCAACCAGAGAGGAAGGTGAAGTAAGATTTTGTGACAAAGATTTGAAGGAATCTGTAGGTTTCAGAGCTGCATGCATCCAGTGCTAAGAGAACCTTATAGCTCATAGCTGAAGTTAGGCTCATACAGTTACTCAAATACAAAGTGATAGACCAAGGTAAGATGATCAGCATGAAAGAAACCCTTCTCACTGGAAAACAATGCATCATCCCCTCCTGGTTCAGTCATCCAACAATATAGTATACGCCAGTTAGTATCATTAACATTTCCCACCAAAATACGTGTGACAGATGTATGCTTCATCAAAAGCGGCGAGCAAATTTGATTTCTATAATTTGTCATATTGTAAAGGCACAGGCAGCAATTAATACTTCAAGAAGTGATCCGTAGTGAGCTTCTCCAGATACACATACTACTTAAAGCCAATTAGCCACTCCTGCTCAACTCTTTACTGTGTGACCCGTATCACCATTTGCAGAAACGCATAAAGCATGTCAGATTCTCATATTCTATGCATGAAACATCCAGAGTTTGGGGCTTGCCTTGGCGATTGTGAAAGCTGTAGGCCGAGCATTCACTCTTAAAGGACCTTGAGGAAACCGCCCTGGTCCAGAGCCAACCATCTTTCTGCCACCAAAAGAGCCTCTTCCCCCACGACCTCCGCGTGGAGCACCTCGTCCTCTACCTCTTGAAGAATGTTTCCGACTTTTAATAAGATCATCTAAGGTCATATCAAGAGTCTTATCCATTGCAGGAAATTGCTTTAACAGAGAATATAAGCCTGCCAGACAAGCATATAGAACATTTAGGAGGGGAAATGGTGTAAAATACATTAAAACACGAGAAGGATATACATTTAAATTTTAAAAGAAGTAAACACGCCCTTCCAACTATGAAAGAAGGAAATGAAAATTAATTTAGCCACACACAAGGTAAAATCAACTTGCCAGTAATTGCAATTTTCAGATTCACTTCAATTTGAGCAATAGAGAAAACGATATCATGTCAGATTGAAACGTGGATTTGAGCAAAAGAGCCAACGAATTCAAGTCGGATTAAAATGTGGTGAAAGATCTGAAAATATCTTCTCGTACAAGTCAAATGAAAAGTGTAAACTCAGCAACAAGTTTACGCTATCAGATCTCTCCTCACAGACCATGCATCAGATTCGAAGCTTTAGACTCAGCAAAAACATACGAAAAAACTAAAGTAACAAGACCAAATCAAAGCCGAAGATTCATTAACCAATTGCCCTCCAAAAGAAGAACAAAACTCCCGTGGCTGCTCCACACAATCCTCGTAGATTATACAATCGTGTTCAAAAAAAGAGAATACAAATCCGCATATCAACAAAGGTCAAAAGTAACTTAGGATATAGATCAGAAGCAATAAAAAGAAACAAAATCAAAATCAAAGCCGGATATAGATTCAACTCAAAAAACAACCGCCGTGCAAACAAGAGATCCCGGAGGCGAAACAAAATCCGATGAGGATACCAGAACTTCCAATACCTGACAGATTGAGAAAGTCGACCGGTATGAAAACGAATACAGTGGGTGTCCGATTAGATGGAGCCTGGAGGCAGACAAGGAGGACGAAGGATGTAGGAGAAAATTAAAGGAGACGAAGGAGAGAGATTAGGGTTTGCGGCGAGAGAAAAAGAAGCTCGAGATAATGGATTGGGGATGAGGTAGAAGGCGGTGACGAGAAGGATATATGCGCGTTAATTTTACGTGGTCAACGATGGTCAATTAATGGACTATTTACAAAAAGGATAAATTTTTTTTTTTTTTTTTTTGAAAACGAAAACCGGTTAGAAATTCGGAATCGTCAGATAACGATGGGTTGAGGTTTGAAATTATCAAATGGGTCAATCGGTCAACAATACAGCTGATTTCTTCTAAACATATGTTTGACCTAGACTTCCTCAAAGAAGCGAAGATCCAGTATGGAGTCCGATATGATCATCTAGATCTCCCACGCACAACTCCAAAGTATTTGGAGTGTCTTGAAAACACATAGTTATCCCCTCAATTTCAATCTTTTTAATATGTTTTTTAGTGCGGCTTTCAAAGGATAAATATTGTTATACTTCATAAACTTAGGGATGTAATATGAGATAAATTATTCGGGCTCGGTTCGTTAAAAGTTCGGTTTAAGCTCGTTCATTTTATAAACGAGCTGAATACAAGCACATTTTAAAACTCGTATAAAATTTAGGTTTGACTCGTTATAAACGAGTCGAGATTGAGCATGCCAATATTCGGTTCATTCGGCTAAAATAGCATTATGGGAGCATTATTTTAGCTAAATTATTCGAGCTCGAGCTCGTTCACTTTCTAAACAAGTCGAATATGAATACATTTTAAAATTCATATAAAATTTAAGTTCGGCTCATTTAGCACGTATTACACTACTACATAATCAATTTTTTTTATTCAAACTACTAATAATCAATATATATCCGTATACTAAGTAAAAAAAATTCTGACGTCACATATTCACATTTTTTATCATGTATATCCTTTTCACATAGTTATATTTTAGTTATTATTATTATTATTATTATTATTATTATTATTATTATTATTATGATCAATACTATTATTATATTTCTTTCAAATAACTAATCTTTTTTTCAATTCTTATCATATAAATCAAGATAGTTTTTTTAGGGGAGCGTAAAATAACTCTAACCTGAAAAAAAAAAAAAAAGAAGTAAATACCTAACTAGATGATATTATATTCTAAACACACTTTAGTTTTGTTAATTAAATATATATTAATGTATACATCAATTATATATATATATATAGAGAGATCCTGACTCGTATGTAAACAACTCTTATCGTGTGAACGTGTAAACACCGAATTTACGTAACTATACCGCCGAATATATGTGACTATACCGGCAAATATATAGAATCAGGTTCGGCGAATATTTCTGTCATTAACAACACGATTTTTTCCCCTTTAATATCGTCTAATCTCAGTCATCTATTTTTTCCCCTTTAACAACTCTCATTGTACATATTAAAAGATTTTACATGGAAGTCAACCCCTCTCTCTCTCTCTATATATATATATATATAGAGTTTGGCTCCCATGTAAACAGCCCTTATAGTGTTCAATGAGAACGAATTATATTCGTTGGATTGTTATAATGGATGGCTGTGATTAAGTGAGATTTTAAGGAAAAAAAATATAAAAATAAAATTGAAACTGCATATTTGGAAGTAATAGGAGCGTGATACACACCACACCATATCTACCCCAATATTAAAATTCCCTAAAATAAAATCCCTAAATCTTTTACAGTTATTGCTTCCTCTTCTTCCGCCTAATCAAGATCGTGTGTTGTTCGTCCTCAAGCATACCATCGATGTTGTCTTCTTCTTCCGGTATCCAATGTCGTTGGTCAAGCCGGTGTTGTGTTCCCCCTCCATTCTACATTAGGTACTGTGTTCGCCGGTGTTGTGTTCTTCCTCCTAATCAACATTTCAGTGTCGATCGTCATTCCGATTAGTGTATTGTTCGACTCGCCGCTCCCCTCCGTCACTCGAGGTATTGTCGACGGCAATGAAATTTCTGGTTCATTGATTCCGATTAGGGTTTTGCGGATTAATGTAATATTCCCTAAAATAATACCCCTCAAATAAAACCCCTAAATCTTTTACAGTTTTCCGTGCCGTCTTCTTCATCGGGTATTCGGCGCTGTTGGTCTCGTCGGTGTTGTGCTCGACCTCCAATCTACATTCGGTGCTGTGTTCGCCGGTATTCGGTGCTGTGTGCGCTGGTATTCGGCGCACACAACGGCCTAATCACCATTTCAATGTCAATCGTCATTCAGATTAGGGTATTGTTCGTCTCGCCGCTCTCCTCCGTCACTCGAGGTATTGTCGATATCAATGTAATTTCTGGTGCATTGATTCCGATTATGGTTTTCTGATTTGTTTTTTTATTTTGAAATATGGTTGCCGAATTGGATTGGTTGTCCATTGTTGTTGAATGTTCGTTCATGCCCTGTCGAATGCGAGTTAGGCAGCAGTCATTCAATACTTGTCTATTCATAAATGATTGGTGTTAAGGGCTATGAGTTTTTTTTTTTTTTTCCTGAACGCACTTGTGGATGCTTGGGCATCGTATCTGAACGCACTTGAGTGGTTTAGAGGCGAAAATTCACCAAAGATCTTTTTTGTGTGGGTTTAATGCACGGTAAAATGGAAATACAACTCGCTATTCGGTCCTTTTATTATTTATATTCGATAGCATACTACTTTTTTATTCGCTAATAGCTGTTTTGTTTCTGTGTGGAAGATAACGTTAAAAATTGTTACAGACTTGTACGCAACTACTTTCAATTGGTGACGAAGGGAGCGTTGAGTTCGAAGAAATGTACGACGTTTTCAACTACGAACTGAACAAGTGCATAATATCAACTGATCACATGGAAGATTTCAGAAATCTTGACATGGTAAAACACTGTGTTGCCATAAATACCGCGTATAGTTGCTAGAGGGGCATTGAAGACTGACAATGCTATGAATGATGAGGAATAGACGATTCAAGTTGTTATTTTGATATGTTGTTCCGGACAACTATTTTGCTACACTATGTCAAAACTATATGCTACAGTTTCTTTCTCTTTTTGAATATTTGAATCACTTATGTAGGGATTAATGTGTTTGACACTCTTGTCTATATTAATGTCAAAGTTTTATGCTACAATGTCAAACTCTTTTGATATGTTGTTTCGGAAAACTCTTTTGCTACAGTGAGTATAACACAACAAACATTGGAAGACAATCTTTATCTTGTATGCAAACACCGTTTACCATGCATAATATGATAGATTAGTAAGTGTATTCATTACCGAATATGAACGATATAATTTCAGAATATACATGATATAGTTAATGGATGCTTCATATATTAGGTGTTGTATGTTAAAGAGCACAACCTTTACACTTGAGGAAACATACGAAGACGATAGTTATCTTGTATGCAAACTCCGTTTACCATAGATAATATGACGGATTAGAAAATGTACTTTTTACCGAATATGAACGATATATTTTATAGAATATACAAGATATAGTAACCGGATATATAATATTTTAGTGTGTCATATGTTAATGAACGCAACATGTACACTTGGGTAATGGAGTTTACATTTTCTTATTTGGTGTTTCAATACTATAAAATGTAATCGTATTACAAACAAGATTACCGAAAATAATATTTCTATATTAACGAATATAGTTATAAATATTTCTATATTACCGGAAATAATATTTCTATCAATGATTCTTTTTTTGGAAATAATTTGTCTTCACAAAAACGGTGAGAATAACACAGCCAACATAGAAAGACGAACGTTATCTTGTATGCAAACACCGATAACCATACAAAAAAATGATAGATTAATAAGTGTTCTTCTTATTGAATATAAACGATATAAGTATGGAATATAAAGGATATAGTTGCCGAATATATTCGATATAAGTTCTGGATATTATACTGTTCGTGTACCTGATTCAGATGAACGAATTAAGTGCGTATGATCGAGTAAATATAACAAGTAACACCACAGTTGGTTATAGAATTCATTATAGTAGTTCACCGATTACGAAATATCACATTCATCTAAGACAAGTTTCACAACGTACATGATATAAAGAGTGAAACTCTTTGACACTTTCCGGTAGTGAGTACATTTTCCTTGAAAACGACTACACAATATGCGACGAAGCAATAGAGTCCCGTCTTGTGTGCATACACGGGAAGATGACAAACGAACATCAAAACCAACCTTTTTAGCATACGCCTTATAAAAATCGATACCTTCCTCCGGTGTCTTGAAACACATTTCAATACATGGATGTATGGATTCATCGTACTGTGGAGTCCAATATTTTGTTTTCGTCGGTGATTGCGTCATGTCTATTGCATCGTTGAGCTCTTCATTTGCCGTTGCTTCATAAAAATCATCCATACTCTCCATGTTAGCATCAATGTCGAATCCATCAATATCTCAATCCCTTTTATTTCCGAAATCTGTAAAAAATTCACTACATATTTATAATCTAATAATTGAAATATAGCTAACGATTACGAGTATGTTTAATGTTTGATGAGTGGGTAAACCATAACCGGTGCCATATCTGTTTTCATAACCATGTTATAGAACGTATTCGGAAGTATACTCACATATATTCGTTAATATGAAACCAAATATCTGTTGATATATTAATTTAATCGTGTATGATGTTTCACATTCACTTACCTTCTTCCATCGATGTCGAAAATGTTGCTTGCCATAATGCCCTACACAAATCAACCGATAAATGTGGACATATAATGATAAAAAAACGTAAGACTGTAAAATGACTCAAGCCGTTTGAAGAACAAAAACCGAGTGGTTGATATTTAGGTAAGACTGCTTCATAAAATTCACTCATACTCTCCATGTTAGCATCAATGCCGGATCCATCAACATCCCAATCTCTTTCACATGGGGAATCTGTAAAAAAATTCAATAAATATTTATATTATGATAATTTAAATACGAGTTTGTTTAATAGTTGATATTTAGGTAAACCTTCACCGTCACCGAATCGTATTCTGTGGTATATTCAAATATATTCGTTAATATGAAACCAAATATCCGTTAACATATTACTTTAACTGTTTATGTTATTCCACGTTCAGTTACCTTCTTCCATTGATTCCGAATCTGTTGCTTGCCTGAATCCCCTACACAAATCAACCGAACAATTGAGGACATATATTGATGAAAAACGAAAAAATTGAGGACAAATCAACCGTTGTTTGTTGATGAGAATATTGTATACTGAAAAAGATACACTTACTGTTAACTATTCTGGCGAAAATATGTTTAGTTCTTCCGGCGACAATGGAGTGTATGGCGTTTCAGCAAAACGTATCATCCATATAATTGATATTGCTTTGATCGATTTTGTTGATATTAATTGGAAGATTCTGTATATTGTAACTCCCTAAAATAGTGGAAGAAGATCTCATTTATAATTTTTCTAAAATATTGTAATTGCCTTATTTTGGAGAGTGTATTACACATTCCAATGAGGAGAGTGTGCTGAATTTTTCATTGAATATTTATGTTAATTTTCAGCCTTTAGATTAATCAGATCAAGGGCTACTATTTGTTCTCATTGTACACTATAAGGACTGTTTACATGGAAGTATGATTCTATATATATATATATATATATATATATATATATATATATATATATATATATATATATATATATATATATATATATATATATATATCCAAAATCAGAGTATTGCCTAGTAAACTAAATTGTTTCTATCATGTTTTTAGGTTCTCAATTAAGAGTAATTTAAGGGGTATGTTAATCTAAAAATAATTGAAGGTAGACATATTTATTTTTAAATAGTTTACATTTTTCTAACGAAAGTTTGCATATCAAATTTTAAACTAGTTTTCATTTTTTTCCTTCACATAATCAATGATCGATAAAACAATATTTGTATATCTAAGATCGAAAGTTTTACAAACGGTAAAAATAAGTTTTACAATCATAAATTCTTTAAATGAAGAAAATATAAATTACAACAAAAATATTACATTAAAATACTAAGGTGGTTAATTTTAAAAATACACTTTTTATGATAAGCTTTTCGATATAGTTATAATTTAACTTGTATTTTTTATAAAATAATTTCATTTGATATTTCAAAAAAAAAATTTGTCTTTTCAAAATGTAATAAAGTGATCGGCATTAAAAAGTTGGTTAAAATATTTTAAAAAGTTTAAATATTAATATAATTATAAAAATATAATATGAATTTTTATTAATTTATTTTTTTATTCTACTTGTAACACCCCAAATCCGCAGGACTCGGGGCGCTGCAGGACTAGGATCTCACAGTGGATCCTGACCATACCTGACAACAAGTTCACTGAATCTTACAATAAGGCACAAATAGATATAAAACAAAATCCATAAACTATATAAAGATACATCAAAGGTTTACAAAAGATACAACCGAGTACATAACGGCAATCACAACCATACATAAACAAAACATCCCAAAACCCTCGCACAACCTAGTGTACGGAAGCCCTCGGCTAATCACCCATCTAGCTCACTCTGCAGTCCTCCTATCCTGCATAAGATCTACAACACGGTATAAAATCATTAGCTAACTGAACATGAATAAGACTTTGAGTGTATGGCTTGATCTTGTGAGCATCCTGAGGCTTGAGGTTGGGACTGTATGATCTTGTAAGATAATGGAGACTATGAATGGATTATCCTAGTATATGTAGTTGGTTTATGATCTTGCGAGATCATTGGAACTAGAAGTCTAAGCACTTATAGCATGTGAGAGAGATGCTGATTGTGTGCCTTGTTGATCTAGCGTTGAGTGCTTTCTTTGCGGGAAGCTAAGTACGGGATATAGCGGGATTATCTTTGAGACAAGTAAGTCCACGGACTTACTTGGCTAGCTTATGCGTATTACTTTGTATTAGTTTGATGTGTGATGGTGCTGTGTGTTTAAGTTACGTTATAACAATGAAACCGGAATAGGATGACCTTTGTACTTTATAATTGGCTCAAGTGTATGATAACGGATGGTGATATCACTGCATAGCTCTTGCAAGAGCTAGGAGGTTCTCTGCGACTAGCCTAGGCAGGTAGACGGATGGATGCATCAAAACCATTCATTGTTGGTATACGGGGACAGATGCGAGTTTCGAGGATTCTCGTGTCCAAACTAAAGTTGAATTAGTAATGAGAATAACGTAAATGAAAGATAATAAACCGGCTTGAGTGTGTGAGCATGATATGTGTTTATGTTGACTTATGTGTGTATATGTCTTTACCGTCTTTCTAATGCTTGGATTGTTAGCTAACAGTTTTATACCGATGTTGTAGATGCCCTGCAAGTTAGGGATGTTGCCGAGTGATCCGGAGGAGTGGGCAACCGGGGTTCCCATACATTATAGGACGGGATTGAGTTTATATTATTGTTCTCGTGTCCAAACTCGGTTGGAGTCTCCTTTCGTTTGTATTCGGGATCATAACATTTGCATTAAAACTATTTCGTTTTGCCTTTTATGTGTGTCATGTTGCAAGATCCGGTGAAATTGTTGTCAAGCTAAGGGTCGGGACCCATTTTGAGGTCATAGCCCGTAGCATCCCGAGTCCCTCGAATTTGGGGTGTTACAATGCTCTTGGACAATGAACTTTTAGATGTTGACCCTCTTTGTTCTCTTACCTTTGTATCAAAATAATACTATGATTGTAATTTATCCTTATATATAACAATAATAAGTGTTTATAAAAAACATATTAAAAATAGTTTTAATAATTTTTTAATAAATATCATAAGTAGTAAATACGGTATAAATAAGGAATCCATATATTATTATTTTGGTAATTCCATCTTTTTGTAAAAAAAATTGTCTATTATTTAATTTTGTTTTTTATATTATAGTCTTTCTACATATAAAATACTCTAATATCTCAAATTAGGACATAATCCATATCAATATCTCTATTAATATGCACAATATTTTTTTAAATAAAACTAGAAATAAAATAATGAGGTGGCATAACCACAAAGCGACGCGTGAAAAAATGTGAGGTGGATTAATATAAAGATGGCACATAACAAAATTTAATACCGTTTAGTGTGACGATTAGATGTGGCGATGACCACTTTTGTTTTAGTATTATAAATAGTAGGTATTTACATAAACTACGGTTTAGACTTTATATGTATGACTTTGGTCATTGTTACAATGTTTTGATGACCTTATCCTATTTTGGCAAGAGAACGCTCTTGTCAAAGCACTTGAAATAATGTACAATCACGTAAAACGTTGTGTAGAATGAACCAAATAGATCTCATAACATGAATAACAATCCATCCTACACGGGCTCATGTTTGGTCTGATAAACTTTTAGTGAAAAAAAAAACTATTTCTTTTTAATAGTAACATCCTTCCGGCTCAAAAAGTAACTAGAAAATTGAAAGGCTTATTTAACATCAAATACTCCCAAATTGTTCGGCAAATATTTTTTTGTGAAGCTTTGAAAAGGGTTGTTTGAACCTATATACATGATTTTAAAAATGACCTAACTTAGTATTTCGGATGCAAACTTTTTTGTTTGGCCCCGCGTAAGGGCTCCTAAGGAGAAGTTGTTTGGAGCCGAAAAGAGTCATTTAATTACAGCGTGGTATGCGGAATAGAAACATTCCGCACTTGACTTCCCAAATAAAAACTAGAGATTTCCGCACATGGACCCCATGATAGAAATCAGACAATTCCACATCAGGGTTGTGGAATAGAAGTCATGTACATTTTTGGAATGCAAAATAGAAATGACCTCTACATTCTACAAAATAAAATTCACTGGTTTTTTTTTCCTAAAAAAATTATACTTTTGGCTGCCAAAACTGGATTTCGTTTTTAATCAATCTTTAACGATTTCGTTTTGGGTTCCAGGTGCAGAATCGTTTACATGTTTTTGTTTAAAGTCCCCGTTGAAAAAAGTTAACACCAATGGTTGTTTGATATATTAGCTTATTTGATAGATTAAATTTTATATTATATTAGAAAAAAGTTTTTATTCAATTTTGAAAAGTTTCATTAGATTATTAAAGAGATAAAAGGGGAAGTAGGCTAATTATATATTAATGTAGATTAACTAGTCTTTTTTGTAAAAATGTAGATAAAGTAGGCCCCTAGTAATTTTATGATAAAGATTAATTCCCAAATAAATTGATACCCCTGCTGGAAATAAAAAATATGATGTGGCAATTTTTTAAATAAATATGGTTATTTAATGTGGTCCCCTACAAATTAATATGATGTGGCAATTTTTTAAATAAATATGGTTATTTAATGTGGTCCCCTACAAATTAGGATGTTGTTAGGATATCAAATACACTTTCCTTGTAAACGTGGTCCCCTTACAAATTAGGATGTTGTTAGGATATCAAATATACTTTTCTTGTAAACGTGGTCCCCTACATAAATTTAACAACTACATAATATTAGCAGATACATAAATTTCTGAGATACATAATTTATGTATCTGCTAATATTATGTAGTTGTTAAATTTATGTGTCAGTAATGACGAAGGTGACGAACATAATTTATGTATCTGCTAAATATTATGTAGTTGTTAAATTTATGTGGCGTTGATTTTTATGTGCTGAGTGTCAGTAATGATGAAGGTGACGAACATAATTTATGTATCTACTAATATTATGTAGTTGTTAAATTTATGTGTCAGTAATGACGAAGGTGACGAACATAATTTATGTATCTGCTAAATATTATGTAGTTGTTAAATTTATGTGGCGTTGATTTTTATGTGCTGAGTGTCAGTAATGATGAAGGTGACGAACATAATTTATGTATCTGCTAATATTATGTAGTTGTTAAATTTATGTGTCAGTAATGACGAAGGTGACAAACATAATTTATGTATCTGCTAATATTATGTAGTTGTTAAATTTATGTGGCGTTGATTTTTATGTATCTGCTTAAAATTATGTACATCATCTTTCATCACTGTTGATTCGAATACATAAATTTCACAGAAATGGATAATTTCAAAATTAAGGCCATGTAGTTACAGATCAACAATGGCGGTTTTTACTATGAATTTTAGTGAAAACGATCCTCAACTGTTTTCGGTCTTAAGCAAAACCGAAGCCATTAAAATGGTATAATGTTCAGAAAATTTGGAATACTTATAATGTTCAGAAAATTTGGAATACTTAAAACACAGAGGATACGTATGGGCCGCGTGAAGTAGTCATGCGACTCATGCCAGACAAGTTGGCGACTTCTCCCATGAAACTATCTTCAGCAAGAAATATAAAATTTGGAGAATGAATATTAGCCGTTGTTAGCCTTCGCATTATTGAATGGCCCACCGTCAGTATCACTTTCCTAAATACACAGCTTCCAACTTGAAATTGGGAAGTATGAAAAGAAAAGGGCTAATTATGCTACATTACTAATTTGCCCTTAAATAGCTACCTTATTAAAGCTGATTTATAATTTCATTTTGATTTATTTTTTGGAAGAAAATTAGAAGGGCTTATTTTGTATCATGGATACAAAAAGGGCCCTTCTACACCAATTTTCTCATTATTAAATAGCTTATAATATTATTTATAATTTTACACCCTATAAAGCTATCTTTAATACTTCTTTTTCTTTTTGAATTTTAGTAAATTCACTATAAAAATTGAAAACCTACCCGTATCAAATAATTATTATATTTTTTTATTAGATTTTAAAAAAAAAACTCTTCAAAACTCTGATGAACACGCGCTTAGCTCGGATTAGAGAAAACACTTGAATGCCCAAGTCTCTAACCAACGGTTGAATACTTCACACATTGACACTAATTTGTTTCACTCTCGGATGGTCAGTAATAATTAATAAAAAAATTGAGCTAATAAGGCATATTTTGTAACTTGATTACTATCTATTTATGCTCAATGTTACATAAATCACCTACATTACCATTTTACCCATGATTAAGTTGTGTTTGGTTGGGAATTAAAGGAGCTTAATTTAGATTAAAATTTAGGAGATTAATTTATGTAAGTGTTTGGATGAAGATTATGAAGAAGATTATATCAAAGATTAATTGAGATTAAAAATGACCACAAAAATAACCTCATATTACTAAGATTAAAGGAGATTAATTTTCAATAATCAATTAGGATTTCACTAAAATTTATAAATCACTATCAATTAAATCCATTAAAAAATCTTTAACCAAATGTAAGTTATTTTACATCAAAAAAATCCTTAATAAATCTACATAAGAGTTAACCCTTTTTAAATTCCATCTATATTAATCTTCAAAATAACATCCATCTCCTACCAAACACACCCTTAACCCTTAATCTATACCAATGGAGTCGGAATCCTAGCTTATTTCGAGTGGTGTCACAGGGTGAGTTACGGAGGATCCCAACTCGTACCAAAGTTGTCATTGATCTCCACACTAATTCTCATAAAAAATCTCCACGCTACGCTAATCTGTTCGAACTTACTCTAATTTGTTCCGATTGTTCGGATGTCAGGTTGCGAAACACGACCAATACTCATAAATATGCCGTTGCAACTATATGTAACCCAAAACAATTACAAAACATATAAAAAAAAATACATGTCCAAAACCCTTCACATGCCCAAGAAATACAAAATCAGCACCTAAACATATGAGTTGTCGATCTCCACCAACATCCAATGAAAAAACACCAACACCAAAGGGCTGTAACGCTGTAAGCATACAATAACTCTCAAGTTGAATACGTTGGCCCAATATTATGAACACATCATGTGCTAAAAGCCCTCATCCGTTCATTGTGATACTTAAATATTCTATTTTGCAGGGAGAAAATGATAATAATTAGAAAAAAAGGAGAAGGTTCGCATGATACATTGTTACATGCGTACCAAGGTTCAAGTGCAGATCCTCTGCATAATTCAATACAACAATGCATATAAATATCACCTCTGTATGTGAAGTCCTTCGTCGTCAATGGAGTTCTAAACCGAATGTTGCCTATTATCCAGCTATCTATAACTTACTTTTGAACTGCAAGATGGAAACTCGAACTGGGCTATTCTATCTGATGTTATATTTTCAGAGTTGGGTGATTCGGAACTTCATCTGCTGCAGACATTTTATGCTTTTTGATGACGACGAGACAAGATGGCCAAGAACATGCTTACCATGCCAAGGATAACCGAAACCGTCAACATAATTCTAAGCCATTGATGATTGCCTGATGATAGTTTCTCAAGTGCTGCCTTGCATTGTTTGTCTGCTTCGTTCAAGGAGAATTGCTGAGGACTGTTCGCAGCTAGAGCGATTTTGTTCTGTATATGATCATACGAAATGAGGGTCAGAATATGCGTAATTACCAATAAGTCCAATGGATTTTTGTCTAATGTTCATTTGTTTATTATGTGACAAACAAGATCTCTCTTGTCTATTTATAAAGATTAACTGAAAGGGTTAAAAAATTGTGAGAGAAATAGAGGGTCTTAGTTTGTATCAGTCATACAAAAAAGCTTTAGTAACTCATTCTTCTAATTTTTTTTTTTTTTTATTTATTTATTTTTGGTATGGATTTTGTACCTTTTTCCTGAAATTCTGTAGTGTTTTCCTCAAGGAGTCAGTAGAGAGATTGGCAGACGGTTCCTTCCGTTTAGCAGCAACCTTGTTCAGTATGGCAATACTTGCTTGAGTATTATCCAGATATAAGTTTTCCTATGTTCATAGAAAGCACAATTTAGAACAAGAAAAACAGCAACTTAATTACTCAAAGAAGAGAACTAAATTCAACTAACCCATTGCTCATAGCAGGCAGGGCTGACAGTAAAACACCATATTGCAAGATCAGTAGCTTCTCCGGAAAGATTAGGTATAGCTGCAAGATAATGCCATATGGCTTATATGTATTACCATTCAACAATTAAAAAAAAATATTAAGTTGTCCTTTTCTGGTGTTAAACTAACCTGCAGCTTTGATAGCAAAGTTGAAAACCTGCTCCGAAACTTGCTTCATTCCTTTTTTACCTCGAGATTTTGCAAGAGCTATGCATTTCAAGGTTGGATACACGGCTTCAAACCTCGCAGTTGCCTGGAATGTATTACAAGTTACAAGATATGATCTTCATTTTAGCTGTTAGTGAACAAGTTTTTCATAAGAGATGTCGGGTTTACCTTAACTCGGGTTTCTGGTGGAGGGAAGCTTAGCCTCATCAGTACATCGAGCGCTGATGGTGGCACCAGGCGTTCACCATTTCTGACAGCTCCATTCATTAGTATCTGCCGAGCTTTTGGCAAGGACAGGATTCTGTAGTGTAAAGAGATTAGCAAAGGCGACAGACCATGAAAGTAATTGTTTGTATTGAAATATAAGTTCTTCTTTACCTCTCTAACACCTGCAAGATCAAATCTCTTGACTGCGGACTTGTTTTTTCGCCCAACATAGGCAAGAGAACCTGAACCCACATATGTAAACCCACTGCCAAATCCCCCTGGAGTGCCTGTAAAGTTCAAATTGACCAGATCCTCATAAACAGAACATCTTAGAACATAAGCAAGTGTCTAAATATTCCTAATTGTAAAGAATTATACCTGAGTAATCACCCATACAGTCAATAGACGCGTATCTTTTCCCAAATATTTTGGACTTTTCTTTAGTATTGGTATAAGACTGATAAGCGTATCAGGCTTTCTTCGGAGTGTTAGGGCCAGAATCATAAATGCCGCAACCTACATGACCAGAAGGCAAAACAATTAAGGAAACAACATATGAGTTGGGTGTTGATACAATCAAGGGAAATAACTCATCTCTACATCTAGGATCTTTATAATCTAAAAAGCTATTAAAATTGTGAAGCAATGAATAAATAGAATTATGAGACAGACAGGAAAAGAGGCGGAATTTGAACCTGATTACTGCATATGTCTTTGTTTACCAAAGACATATGCAGTAATAACTAGAGAAGTGTGTCAACAATTTAGTAACATTACAGGGTATTAATAGTCTCAAGTGCGACAAAAGTTACGGGTATAAACAAGGTAAGTACATTTAAAGACGAGTAACATTCTGATGACAGATTGGCAGGATATGTGAATACCGCGGTAAATCATAACAACCATAGGCAGCGAAGCCAGCCGGCATACAAAGATGTCCAATTCTCGGACACTGTGCAGTAATAACTGCGTCTGACAACAATGTACGACGAAGGATAATGGTTTTATGCGAATTATAACGGCTTCATACGCAGAATATATGAACACAAAGACCATATTCACTATTCAGTTCATCTGCATCTATAAATAAATTTCCGCACTTAACCAACTCTTAAAACATCTCCTTAAACACGACATTGTGAGTAGCAAGGAAGCAATTAACTTAGACAATGGAAAGGGAAGATTTATCTGTTGCAATTAGTACAGTTTTTACTGCAAGAAAGGGTAGCAAATATTCAACCTGAGATTTTGATGCTTTATCCTGGACCACCTGTTTGCCACCTTTTGCCGTGGTCTGGCTGTTATCTTGGTCAGCAAGAATATCATCCCAGAGCTCCAAAACGAAGGTTCCAACAGGGGTTGGTGATCGTCCGTTGATCCAATCAACAGATGTGTTATAAATGGTCACAGGCAGATGAGCAAGAGGTATCTGCACACAGTATATACAATCAGAACTCTCAAAAAGATGTCTTTTTCATGCAACTTAATTATGCTGCACTAAGGATGTCAAGAATTTCAAATTTTGGGAAGGAAAACAAATTAAGAACGTGATTAGAAGATATATTCGATCAGAAGTTACAAGTGAGAGAGGCAAAGGGACCCACATCGATCATCTTCGACACGGAAGACTCCTGCAACAATTTCATCCAGGGAAATTCATCTGAACTCACAGAAGCAAAAGCTCGTCTGAAGTAGTCAGCAAATCTCGCAAGCTGCATATCCTCCTGAGATTCGTAACGGCTCTGCAACGGCATAGATGTGCGGATTACATAATTGCAGAGCGTATTAAAATTGATTACGAAGTCAATTAGTCAACAGATCCCTATTTTTCTTCACAATTCCGACAAATAACGGATAAACTACAGTGGAAATCAATCAATTAATTAATTTATTAATCAATTTTAAAAACTAACCGATGTATCATTGAGATATGCAGCTAGATGTTCAGCATCAATCTGAGACACAGCCTCATCCACCGAAATCTTTGCCAACCTGTTCTTGTTGTTCTTCTTCTTCTTCTTCTTCATCCTCTTCAAATCACCGGCATTCTCAGCTACTTCGATCACCTCCGTTCCATCGCTATCATCAATCACTTGCTTCCCCTTCCCTTCGTAATACTCCACCTCCGACGATCGAGAAGAGCTTCCAGCACTTGAAGTGGCGATCTCGAACGCCGACCTCTGCTCCTCCAATACACGACGGCGACGCTCCTCCGCCGAGAGGATTGTATCAGAAGATCCTTCAACGGTAACAACTGATACGCCATTAGCGCGGATGAACTCCGGTGTGATCACCGATGAGGCTTTGTGACTGTTGTTATTTTTTCTTGAAGGCTTCGATTTGACCGTCGTCCAGCCAATTTCGCCGTCGTTCAGCAATTCGCCGTTTAATTCAGCGTCTTCTCGGATGATGAAATCAATTATTGCCCTCTCTTCCTCCATTTTTTCCTCCTGAGTCGCTCTCTCCCTCTGTTTTATCTGCTGACGAACTAAGAAGTATGGAAGAGAGACTCCGGTATTTAAAGCGGTGGAGACTGGAGAAGAAAGAAAAAAACTGGCCTTTTTCTTTTTCTTTTTTCTTTTTTTTCCCCATAACTTAAAGATATATTGCTTTATCTATTACAAATAAAGTTTATCAATATATAAATAAACAACTAAATCTGATTAAAAAAATTTAATCGGAATTTTTAATATGTGTAAATGCAAACATTAAATATTAATATTATTCAATGTGTCTGTATTAATATCGCTTATTAATATTTATAGGTGGCAGTTTCAGAAGATATTTTTACATTTGTTTTGGATATTGAATTTATAAAAATATATATAATTTTCTTGGTAAAAATAATTTTATACCAAATAATCCCAAATCTGAATAAAGAAGATTTTGTGGTATTTCGTAATGAATTATCTATTAATTATTACTAGTTATAGTGTCCTAATTCTGTAAAGGAAGATAATAGAAAATTCAAAAACGCAAATAAAGGAATAATCCCTATTTTCTTTTTGTAAGTATTTGTCAAGAAAAACAATGGGCTTTATTTTTTGGATTTAGTGGATTGTAAAAAAATTATTTAAAAAGTAGATAGTTTTTATTAATGTAAGAAAATCAAGTATCCACATGGAAAAAATATTTTCAAATTAAAGTTTATAGTATGGTAATTAAAAAAAGTTGTAATAAAAGAGAAAATTGGGAGACTTAGTCACGTTGATAAATTTAAAGACTTATAATTAAATTTTATTTAAATAATCTTGCCTAATTTTAATATTATAATAAAAAAAATTATGATTATCATATTGGTGACATCTTTTATAAAAATTAACTCGATAGTAACTATGACATCTTGAGGTAGAGCTGTGCATACGGTTTAGATCGGACCGGACAGGATATTTTTGGTCCGGTCTGGACCGGTGGACTGTAGACCGGACCGTAACGGTCCGGACCTGTCCGGTTTCGGGTTGGACCGGTTTGTACATAAATTGTGCAATTTTGAATATTGCGGACCGGATTGAACCGGTTTGCACCTTAATTGTGCAATTTTGGTGAGGTTTTTCGGTCCAAACCAGATCGGACCGAACTGGACCGGACCGAAAATTCGTAGTTTACGATCCGACCCGGATTACGGTTTTATACGGTCAAAAAATCGGACCGGACCGTAACCCGTATTTTCAAAAAAACCTGGACCGTAAACCGGACCGGAACCGGTCCGATCCGGTTTTCTGGTGCGGTCCGATTTTGCACAGCCTTGTCTAGAGGTAAGTGGTATCACGTTAATTGTTACAACTAGTTGCTAATAGGTTAACGGTGTCACCTTAATTTTAATATTATTTTTTTGAATATATTTAAAATCAAGAATTCAATAATCATTGTAGCATTATTTATTTGAATAAGGAATCAATAAGTATAGTGCCCGTTTGGTTGGAGCGGTGGAATGGAAACGGAATGAAATGGGATAAGGGTTAGGAAAGGAAATGTAAATGATAGGATTACTTTCATGTGTTAAAAGACCTCTAACCAAACGCATTTTTTGATTGATTCGGAATCATTCCGTTACCGGAAATAATTCCTAGCGCTTCCAAACGAGCCCTTTCGTATCAAAATAATAATGGGCATGTTAAATGCTATACTTATTTTAGGCATGCTAAAAACTTAGAAATGCCACACACATTAATTTATTGCCAAAACAGATATGATTAATGGGCAGCTAATATACCAAAATAATAATGATTAAGTATACATAGTTGTAAGTGGTAACTTAGATGGGCCATGGTCCACTTTTGACCTCTCAAGAACCATTTTTGTAACACACATAAATGCTACGATTTTGACCATTTGAAGTCCTTTTCGTATCATATGAATATGACTTGAAACTACAATATAATTTTCATGATCAATGTTTATAAATATGAATGATTCTTGTATCATAGTTACTTTTAGGATGTGATTTCTTATGATAAGGTTTCTAAATATATTAATATATTATTATTGATAAGGTAATAGTTATCTTTATTTTTAGAAAATTGAAAAAAAATCAACAATTAGCGTATAAATCATAATAAATTTCAACAATTAACGAATAATACAATAGGTAATATTTATCTTTATTATAAAGTACTTGATCAAATAAATAGATTTTTCTTTTGAAACAAGAGACCAATCCCTTATTAGCTGGGATAAAATATGCAAACAAAAAATGTTAGGTGAATTTCACTAAATATTGTTGGGATATTGATCCATAACTTATTGTTTGGCCAAAAACGATCGAGTTTTTCATAATTAAGTAATGTTGGGATCATCTTTCTCCCTTCTTCAGGTGAATTTCATTCAATGGAGGAGGGTCATAAAAAAAACATTTATCTTTGAAATTGATTAATAAGTTGAAATGGTTAGGCAAAGGGAATGACCCTTTCCAGCTTTTTGGTCGAATTTAATCTTGTTTATATCACACCTAATTGTACGTAGAGCAAGAATAGAGTTTGTAGAGTTTGTTAGTATAATCTAGAATTCTATTTTTTATTCAGAGGGGGTGGGTATAAACAAGGACGAGTGTCATAGTAAATTTTGTAGAGGGGACGGGTATAAACAAGGATGAGTGTCGGTAAATTTTGTAGCATGATTGAAGTGTTCATGCCAATGAAATGCTTATCTTGATGTATTCAGAGCAAACATTTTTTTTTTTTTGATAAACAGCAGCTGTATTTTATTAAATAAGATCAGATTCCGCAATGAAAGAAATGCATTGTGGGAAATGATCAGTCCATACACAAGAGGGGGTATCTAGCGGAATTCTAGCAACGTGATGAGCCACGGTGTTAGCACAGCGCCGTACATGATGAAATGAAACATTAGCAATATCCGGTAGGAGAGAGATGGCATGGTGACATATAAGAGCGGGATACGTAGTGGCCATGGAACCGTTCCGGTTGTTGAGATGGTTAACGATAGTCGACGCGTCAGACTCAATAATCATGGGTAAATGCCAAAAGTCACAAACAGCTTCAATGCCAAAGCAGATGGCAAGGGCCTCGGCCGTAGTAGATGACGTGGATCCCCTGGTGCATTTTGTGGCCATGAGGAGAAGGTGACCATCAGAGTTACGCAGAACCGCTCCGAGACAGATCGTTCCGCTCAAGAGAGCCGCGTCCGTGTTGAGCTTGAGAACTCCAGCAGGTGGTTTGGTCCAGGACGGGCCAGGCAGAACTAGTGAACGGGAATGGGTGGCATTCAGAGAGCAAGAGCGATAGTCGTGAATGTATCGCCTGAAGTTGTTCCGGATCAGTTCGCCAGAGGGTTGTTCCGGATCGAAGAGCATCTTGTTTCGAAGAGTCCAAGCAATCCAGCAGTGGGTTAAGAAATCAGTAATTCCCTCTAAACCCACACAATTCCCGAGCTCAATGATGACCTCCGAGGGGGACCCTTTGGATGATGTCATGAATGAAGGTAGAGACGACGAAAGCGCCCATACCACAGCAGATTTTGTGCAGAAAATGAGAGCATGCCAGAGAGTTTCGTTTTCCAGGGCACAGCGAGTACACAAAGGGCTGGAGATTGCCTGTTTCGTATATAGAGTAGAGGCGACGCTAAGGAAGCCATTGCAGAGCCTCCAGGCGAAGTGGAGAACTTTGGGGGGTAAGGTGCATTTCCAAAGGAGAGACCAGATAGGTGGGTGAGCTACATTGTGCGGACCAAGTTTTCCAAGCCAATATGCAGATTTAACAGTGAACTGACCGTTGGGAGATGGAGCCCAGATAATATGATCCTCCGCGTTGGAATGTAAGAGGGGAATATTAGTGATGAGGGACACATCGGTTGGGTGAAAAACGGCACACAGAGCAGCAGAGTCCCACACAAAGGAATCAGGGTCAATGAACTCGGAGACCACAAGGTTAGGGCCGACTCCAGACAAGATAGAAGGACGTACATAGCCATTAGGCGAAGGGATCCATCTAGCATTTGCAGCGTCAATGCTCCTCCCATTCCCCACGAGCCATCCAAGGCCCTCCAAAAGGAGCGGTTTAGCGCCCCAAATACTTCGCCATGAGAAGCTGGGCCTCCAGCCCCGACCCGAGTCGAGAAATGAGGAGCGCCGAAAGTACCTGGCTTTGAGTACAGAATGTAGGAGTGGGTTCAGATCCATGAATATGCGCCAACCTTGTTTAGCAAGGAGGGCGTCGTTGAAAATGCGGAGGTCTCGAAACCCAAGCCCGCCATGACTCTTGGGTTTGCACAACTCAGACCAGTTTCTCCAGTGAATCCGTTTCCTTGTGTTTGAGGTACCCCACCAGAAACGAGCAAGGAGCGAATGTATTTCATCAATGAGTGTATCTGGAAGACGGAAGACGGACATAATGTAGGTTGGAATGCTTTGTAAGACGGCTTTTATCATTACCTCTTTAGCTGCTTGGGATAGTAGCTTCTCTTTCCAGCCATTCACTTTCTTCCAAATCCGCTCCTTAATAAATGAGAATACAGTTTTTTTGGACCTTCCAATAGCAGCGGGGAGGCCAAGGTACTTAGCATGGCGGTCGACAAGCTGTACGCCCAGAATATGTGAGAGAAGGGTTTGTTGATTCCCGTCTATGTTTGGGCTAAAAGAAACCTCCGATTTTTGCAAGTTGACAGTTTGTCCTGAAGCTCTCTCGTAGTGGCTGAGCAAGTCAGTTATCTTAGAGCATTCTATCGGAGTTGCTTGAGCAAAGAGTAAGTTGTCATCAGCAAAGAATAGGTGTGTTATGGGTGGAGAACCTCTGCAGACAGAGACCCCCCGGATGTCTTTGAGTGAAGCAGCACGGGAAATAATATGAGACAGCCCCTCCGCTCCCAGAATGAAGAGAATCGGGGACAGTGGGTCTCCCTGGCGAAGACCACGAGACGGGGTAACATTACCGTCAATCGCTCCATTAATTTTAAATGAATATCTGGCCCCACGCACGCAACTCATCACCCGCGAGATCCATCCGCTTGCAAAACCCATACAGCACATGATTTTCTCAAGGTAATTCCATTCCATTCTGTCAAAAGCCTTGCTCATATCGAGTTTTAGAGCCAAATCTCCCCGCGAGCTAGAGTAGTGCTTAGTTTTCAGTGAGTGGAAGATCTCCATAGCGACGAGCGCGTTATCAGTGATGGACCTTCCCGAGATGAATGCGCTCTGAGATAGTGAGATGATATCATTTAAGATCGGTTTGAGACGATTGACCATGACCTTTGTAATTAGTTTGTATAACACATTGCACAAGCTGATCGGGCGGTAATCAGAGATTCTGGCAGGGTGCGAGATCTTAGGAATCAGCGTAACAACAGTATGGTTGATGCTATCAAGAGGAGATTCCGAGAGCCACCACTGCTTGATAAAACTGACGATATCGGGTCCAATGATCGGCCAGAATTCCTGGAAGAACTTTGCGTGCATGCCATCAGGCCCAGGTGCCTTATTGGGATGCATTTGCCTAAGGGCAAGCGATATCTCTTCTTCTGTGGGACAGGAAAGCAACATAGAATTCACAGCAGGAGAAACACAAACTGGGATGCCAGATGTGAGTGAGTCAATCTCATCAGAATGGGGATTAGATGAAGTAAAAAGTTTAGAGAAATACTCAGAGATGGCTGTTGATATGTTGTCCTGAGTTGTGCATGTTTCACCCAAGTCGTTGATTAGAGCCGAGATAGTATTGGTTGAGTTGCGTTGGGAGGCCTTGTGGTGGAAATAGGCCGTGTTGCGGTCACCCTCTTAAAGCTCTTTGACTCGTGCCCTAGAGTGCCAGTAGAGTTCTTCCTGGCGGTGGAGAGTGTCAAGCTCGGCCCCAATGGCAGTGCCCCTCTCGAGGATAGTAGTGCTTGGATGCAAAGACTGTAAAGAGCGGAGCTCAGATTCGAGCTTGGATATGTTTAGTTTTCTCTCCCGGAACACCTCCTTAGACCAGAAGGAGAGTGCACCAGCACAAGCTTCAATTTTGGATGGCGCAGACCCCCAAGTGTGTGCCCAGGTGGTCTCGACAATCTCGCGACAGTCGGGGTGGGTTAGCCATAGCTGCTCGAAGCGGAAAGGGCGAGAGCGATGAGAACGGGGTCTAAGGGAAGACCTTGAGTCAAGCATGATCAAAGAGTGGTCGGATCTGTAACGTGGAAAGTGGGTGATGCGGATGTTTGGGTGAGTTTCTATCCATGATTGAGAGGCCAGAAACCGATCCAGACGCTCCCTAACGCAGTTGCCTGGGGAAAGCCCCCTAGACCATGTGAGAAAAGGCCCCAAGTTACATCCAAGATCAGTTAAGGAGCAGTCATCAAGGGCCTCCCGAAAGGCGTCCATTGCACGTTGAGATCTCTGGGAACCACCTTCCTTTTCGGAGGACAACAAAATTTCATTAAAATCACCAACATAGAGCAAAGGGGAGTCGGTATTGGCCTTGATATCGCGCATGAGAGCCCATGTAAGATGTTTATTTGTTGCTTCAGGCCAGCCATAGATGCATGCAATAGTCCATGCAGGACCCCCACTAGGGCAGACAGTGGCAAGAATATGATGTTGTGAGTAAGAGGTAACCGAAATAGTTAGATTCCTCCACCAAAGACCCAAACCCCCGGAGCGGCCATTAGAGCTGAGTGAGAGTCCATTGGTGAATCCGCATTTTCTTTTAACGATGTCAAGGTCGTGGCTTGAGATTTTAGTTTCCATCAAGAACACGATATCCGGGCAATGTTTCCAAGACCAGTCTTGGAGGGTCCGAACCGTCGGGGAATTGCCCAATCCCCGGCAGTTCCAACTGAAGATTTTCATTGTTGTTCGCGGGCATGACCTTCCGTCATGCTCGCTACTTGATTGTCTACAATCATAGGAGTTTCTGAGGGTTGTGTACGTTGTTTCTTGGTGGTTGTTGCTGCTGGGATTTTATTTTGCTGGTTCGAGTGTGTAGAGTCCGGGATCTTTCTCTTGTGGTGAACTGGGTGGGCATGTGGTGATACCTGTCTCGCTTTTTGTTTCATGTTTGTTTTCTTTCTAGCCGGGGAGAGGGTAGCACCAGGGCCAGAAGAAGAAGCAGAAGAGTGCGGATCAGGGTTTTGTCTGCCAATGACCAGAGGGTTGCTGTATGTGCCTTGGAAATTGACAGGGGCGTGTTGTGGTTGGGAAGGGGAAGTTGAAGTTACCCTCTTGTATTTATTGAACCACTCGCGTTCATTGTCCAGAGTGTCCTGACGAGCCCTAGATCTGGTCCGCCTGGGTGAAGCACGCAACCAGGCGCCGTATTGTTGAGTTTCTGGAGCATCAGCCCCCGATTGAGGACAGCTCTTCAGTAAGTGGCCAATGCAACCACAACCAAAACAGAAGATAGGGAGACGTTCGTATTGTAGTTTGATGGTACAAGTCATCCCTTGCAGGAGAATCACCACTTGTCTCCAAAGTTGTTTGGTTATGTCGATCTCAATTCTCATTCGAAGGACCCCGCCAAGACCAAGGAAGTCAGAATCATCCCAGGAGAGAAAACGGCCAATCCTATTCCCAATAGTTTTGGCCAAAGGGAGTACAACACAACCAAGAGGAATATCCTTCACAATAACCCAGAAAGCACAATGGGTGAAGTGAAGATCAGAGATTTGCTTGCCGAGAGGGATGTCCTGTGTGATGTGTAGAGCATCATCGAAGCACCAAGGACCATTATCGATTACGTGGTTACGATTCGTTGCATCAAAGAACTGGAAGATGAACGTATCACTTTCAACCGCTCGGGTAGCCAGTCCATGTTTGGGAGCCCAAACGTTTTTGAATGTTGTCATAACTGCCTGGGAGTTGAAGCGTTTGGGTGACAGGAGTTTCCCCGCAAGGCAGAGATGGAGGCAGTTGAGGTCGTCTTCAAGGCCCTCCACCGGGACCACCGCACGCTCTTCGTCCGACAGGCGGAGGTTGGCGATGTGTTGGCCTAGATCTTCCATTGTTGATGGACGCAGTTGCGCAGTGTTTAGGGTTAGGGCGTTTGTTTTTTGATTTTGAAATTCAAAAGGGTGAAGGTGATGATGGGATTAGGTAGAATGGGAACGATGATTGAGGCAATGATTGCTGCGTGATGGGGAGTCTGCTGGATTGGGAAGGAAAGTACAGGTTGAGGATCCCTAGATGATTCTAGGAGAGACGCCTACAAGAGGCGAAAAAACGTCATACAGATGAGTCTTTGTCTTTCAGAGCAAACATTTCGTTAGTCATTAGATATGTCTTCCATAACAAACAAATCCATCTAGATAAACCGTTAATGGGCACCAAAATCATATTACCAAAAGGCGTTTTACGCCAAATTGCTTCATCTAGTGCGATATTAGTCTTTGTTTTGACCGAGGACAAAACTTAAATATTTTCGGTCTTGCATATGATTTCAATATTGGTCCAAAAGATAAAATAAAATTTTTCTTCCTCGTACCTCTAGCATTCCAAAAACTTGTCTTCATTTGGACGTTCCAAAAACTTATCTCATTTTGCATTTTGTGAGCGCACGAGTCCTCATTATTTCAATATTTTCCAAAGAGGTACTCACAATAAAGTTTACATGTTACCGGAGAATATGAAGCTATTCAAAGTAATATTTCCAAGACACAATCGAACCCAACACATAAGTTTAATGGAAATTATTGGCAATAAAAGTAATATGTTCTTAAAAACTAAGTACGCCGAACTCAACACATAAGTTTAACAGATATTATTGGCAATAAAAGGAACTAGTGTAATCCCGTGCCATGCACATATGTAATTTAATTAAATATTATTTTAGAAATAAAATTTAAGAATTATTATTTATTAAAAAAAATCTATATTTAACAATTCTATAATATTATTGATCATTACTAACAGATTTAATATAAAAATATATAATATAATTTGTGGTTTATATAGTATATACTATTATATAAAAATATGTAATGTCTTATAAAAATAAAGTGGGTTATATAACAATATAATGAAGTAAAAAACAACAAAATAATTTGCTAAAATGTATGTATAAAGCAATTTTTAAAAAAAGATGGGTAGCTTACGTACCTTTTTAACTAAAAAAAAAGTCTAACAATAAATTTGCACAAAAAGACATTGGATTAAGAATTTTCTTCTTCTTTAATATTAGCATATATACACACACACATATATAACAAATTTAATAGAAAAATATATAAAATAATTAGTAATTTATTTATTACATACAATTATTTATTTAATTATAAAATAAAGATATTTTAATATATTATAAAGATAAAGTGAATTAGATAACAATAATTAAAAGTAAAATATTTTAGAAAATTTTGCTAAAATGTATATAAAAAATGTATTTTAAAAGGGTTGTTCAAAAAAAATCCGATCCGCCATCCGATGATCCGATTGGAGAATATCCAACTTTTACTTGATCCGACGGAAATCTATCCGTATCCGTTCCGATCCTCAAAAAATTTCGGATATATAGAACGGATACGGATCTAGTTTTTTTCTGCTAAAATGTACTCCCTCTGTTCTCAATTAATTGACGTTTTGACCTTTTTACTTTATAAATTAATAATCGACGTTTATATACATTTTGCCTTTATCTTCCAACTTTACCCTTATTTCAGGTTTCAAAAAGGCTACTATCTTATCTTATCTTATATCTATTAAAGCAGAAACCTCTATTGCCACGTGTCAACGTCAAATTTCTCGAAGTTTAAAAAATTATTTTAAAAAGTGATTTCTAAATGTTAATATAAATTGGAAATTGATTTCTAAATTTTTATAAAAAATATTTAAATCAATATTTTTATAAAAATAGTTTTTAAACTTTTATGGGTATTTTTTCACCACCAAGCATATCTTAACAAATCAATTGAAAAATATAATAAATTAGAAGAGGTAAATACTTAAAAGAAAATTAAAATCATAATAATGATTATAGTTTCATTCTCCGGATTTTTATTTTACAAAAATATACATATAAATTTCTAAGTATTAAATAATTATTAAAACTCAACCCGCACAAAGTACGGGTAATACACTAGTTTTGTAGGCTGTAATACTGCAACACCTATAAATAGATATTCTTTGTATACTCCGGACAAAACAGTGGATAAAGTTGAACAACCAAGAGGGGTATTTTATTTTAGACAGTTTAAATTTCTTAAAAATTGAGCCAAAAGCTATAACGTCATTTAATTAAAAACAGAGGGAGTATATAAAGATAAAGTGAATTAGATAACAATATAGTCTTTTTCTGCTTTGAGTTGGCGAGAGGGAGAGGAACTATTTTCTGCTTTGAATAAGGTCTCTATTTCGAACTTCCACACAACTGAGCAAGACCATGGACTCATCAGACTTGACAGTGAACACTTTTCTTTGTAGCCGGATCGTCCGGATATCCGACACTTTTCGGATTGGATACGGATACCATATTTACCAAAAAAATTCCTGGATATCCGAACGGATTTAGATCGGATAGTATGTTGTAAGATTTTTATTAATCTTATTATTATTAGTGGGCTTACATATTATAGTAACCAATTATATTATATGACTAAATATATTAACGGGCTAATAAAAGTGATTCAATCAAGTAAAGCCCGTAGACTTTAATTAAGCGGTATGAGCTTAATGGGTGAATACCAGACTTTGGCCCAATAGGCTTAATGGGATTCTATTAGGTCATTATATAAACGTTATTAGGTTAAAGTTCTCAATACGTCAAATCAATCAGCCGTTTTCCATTCTCTACCCATCAGAGAGAAAACCTAAAGAAACCCTAAGGAGGTTTGACTGAGGAAGACTTTATATCTGCGGCGCTCATTCGGATCGTAGATTCCGCACTAAAGTTTTGATCCGATTGTTACGGGTTCATCCGATTGCTACTATGGAACCAGGTACGTAAATTATAGATTTTTTAATAACCCTAGCATGATATCGATTCTTGCGTTTACGGTTTAGGAAATATGTATATTCCAACAAGTGGTATCAGAGCCTTAATCATGCTACCTTATTAGGATTTATCGGTTTTGATTATGCTTGAGTTTATGTATGTCGGTGTATATCTACTTCGATGTGTGCATAATTGGAACGATTTGGTTATGCGTGTCTATTTGCTTTGGTCGTATGCGACAGTAAAGGATATGTTTTGTACGGCAATTTACATATGCTTTTATTTATTTTATTCATGTATATAAAAGCTGTTCATTGAGAATGATAACCGTGGCTTTTCATTGTTTTCAAATTGAATTGGTTTTGTCATCTACAGCTTATATTGCTTTCCAGTGCAGATATTAATATGATATATGTATATATTATTATTTATTATTATCATCACAATACATGCTTCATGTTTATATATACAGATCCAAGTTTTGTTTATATCATCTAAGGTTGTTGTAATTATATACATGATGCAAATAGTGGTCGTTTATGCTGCGTAATATTTGGATATTTTCCAATATATATATTTTGTATCAATTAAGGTTATCGAGTGTAATATTTAGATTTTATTTACACGAGATATATTTAAGGATCTATATATTTAAAGTTTATTTTAAATTAAATTGATTGAAACAATATGCTACTAAAGTAGTCTATGTTGTGTAAATTATTTTAATTTAAAATTATGAGGGTTAGTGTATTGTTTGTTTATGCGGATATCAATCGGCCCAAAGGAAGGTTGATATTTGACCAAACATTAAATACACTAATGATTATACTTGTTTATGCGAATATTGATCGGCCAAAAGGAAGATTAATATTTGGCCAAACAAAATCACATTAAGGATAATATATTGATTAATCAATTGTGCTTTCATTAATTATGCGGATATTGATCGGCCCAAAGGAAGGTCAAAGTTTGGCCAAATAATGAAAGCGCATGCGACTATAAATAACGATAAATATAAAGGTTATCCATGTGAATGATAGTCGGTCCAAAGAAAGGCTATTGTTTGACCGGATTTATTATCAATATTTGATTGTTGCATTGAGAGTACTATTTACAATTGATATTTTGTGCAAACACTGAATGTCAAGTTATGTTGGGTATCTTGTTTTATAAATTAATTGATTAATTGTGTTTTTCTTTGCTTTTATGTTTAGTTTCAGCAACTACTACTAATGTTTCTGCTCAAGTCAATTCCATTCCAATGCTTAATGAGACAAATTTTAAGGTCTGGAAGGAGAATGTGGAAATCGTTCTCGGATGTATGGATTTAGACCTTGTGCTAAGGACTGAACGACCCACTTTGGTTGAGGATAACTCCAATGAAGCGAAAGTAGAGAAGTGGGATCGCTCTAACCGCATGTGTCTTATGATCATGAAACGTCCCATTCCAGAAGCGTTTCGGGGCTCTATTTCTGAGAGCAAAGATGCTAAGGAATCCTTTGAGGCAATTCAGAAATATTTTGCCAAGAATGAGAAAGCAGAAACAAGCAACCATTTGGCTGCTCTGATTTCTATGAGGTACAAAGAAAAAGGAAACATAAGGGAGTACATTATGGAAATGTCAAATCTTGCGGGAAAACTAAAGGCACTAAAATTAGAGATAAATGATGATTTACTCGTGCATTTAGTTCTCCTGTCTCTTCCCACACAATTCAGTCGATCATTTTAAGGTGAGTTATAATACTCAGAAGGAGAAATGGACTCTTAATGAGCTCATTTCGCAATGTGTGCAAGAAGAGGACAGGATAAAAAGAGATAAGACAGAAAGTGCTCACTTTGCATCAAGCTCTCAAAACAAATCAAAGAAGAGGGCTAAGGATACTGCAGCTTGTACACATTTACAGAAAAAGGCGAAGAAGCAAAGTGATGAACTCACTTGTTTTTTCTACAAAAGGGAAGGACATATGAAGAAAGCATGTCCTAAGTACGCTGCTTGGCATGAAAAGAAGGGTAAAGTTTTCACTCTAGTTTTTTCCGAGGCTAATTTAGCTTCTGTACCTATTGACACGTGGTGGGTAGATTCTGGTGCTACTACTCATATTTGTGTGTCAATGCAGGGTTGCCTTTGGAGTCGACCACCAAGTGATGCTGAAAGATTCATCTATGTTGGCGATGGCAATAAAGTTCCTGTGGAAGCAATAGGGCATTTTAGATTAAATTTAAGTACTGGATGTCATTTGGATTTAAAGGATACTTTTATTTCTCCGTTATTTAAAGGAAATTTGATTTCTACTTCCTGTTTGGACAAAGGTGGATACCTTTGTAGTTTTGGAAATGGAAAATTCAGTATTTCCTTTAATTCGAATCTTGTTGGTACCGGTATTTTAATTGATCGTCTTTATATGCTAGAAACGGTTGCTTCCCATAATGAAATCCTGCACACAGGTTCTAGAGGTACAAAGCGAAAATTGAATGAAGATTCTGGATTCTTATGGCATAAGCGCTTAGGCCACATCTCTAAACAGAGAATTCAAAGGCTTGTGTCAGAAGGAATTCTTGATTCCCTTGATTTAACAAACTTTCAAGTTTGTGTTGAGTGCGTCAAGGAAAAATAAACAAACATAAGAAAGTTAGGTGCTAACAGAAGTACAGAAGTCTTAGAACTAATACATACGGATATTTGTGGTTCATTCCCTACAGCTGCGTGGAATGGTCAATAATACTTTATTACGTTCATAGATGACTACTCCAGATATGGGTACCTTTACTTGATACGTGAGAAATCACAATCTCTGGATGATTTTAAGGCTTACAAAGCTGAAGTTGAACTTCAACTTGGTAAGAAGATTAAAGCCGTTAAATCTTACCGTGGTGGAGAATACTATGGCAGATATGATGGATCAGGAGAACAACGTCCAGGACCCTTTGCTAACTTCCTAAAGGAGTGTGGAATTGTCCCTCAGTATACTATGTCGGACAAACCCAGCATGAATGGTGTTGCTGAAAGGCGGAATAGAACACTATTGAATATGGTGAGAAGTATGATTCATCATTCTTCTTTACCTGAATCACTTTGGGGAGAAGCGCTAAAAACTGCAGTATATATCCTTAATAGAGTACCTAGCAAATCGGTAGCTAAAACCCTATATGAAATGTGGACTGGGAAAAAGCCCAGCATAAAGTACTTACACATTTGGGGATGTCCAGCTGAAGCAAGGCCTTACAAGCCTAACGAAAGAAAGTTGGACTCTAAGACAACTAGCTGCTACTTTGTTGGATATGCTGAACGCTCTCGTGGATTTAAATTTTATGATCCCGCTACCCGATCATTTTTTGAGTCGGGAAATGCCAGATTTCTTGAGGATGTAGAATTTGGAGGGGAAGGATTAAGGAACGTCACTCTTGACGAAGTTGTCCCTGAGGAAGAGGAATTTATCTCTCTTCCCAATATTGTTATTGAAAGTGATCAAGATACAACTCTTGATCCTTTTCAAGCAACAACTCCGGTTTTAGACAACAATGAAGTTCCTTCCATAGAGCAAATTCAACCACCTCCAGAGGTGCCTTTAAGGAGATCCGGTAGAGAAAGAAGATATGCAATTCCGGATGACTACATTGTATATCTAGTAGAACAAGAAGATCTTGTGGGAGAGATACCAGATGATTACATCGCGTATCTTATGGAACAAGAAGATTTTGCAGGCATTGCAGAGGATGATCCAATCAATCTTCTTGAGGCCCTTCAAAGTTCTAGCTCTCAATACTGGATTAAAGCCATACAAGAGGAGATGAAATCCATGAAGAACAATGACGTATGGGATCTTGTCGAGTTGCCAAAAGGTGCAAAACCCATTGGTTGTAAATGGATATTTAAAACCAAAAGGGATGCAAAAGGCAATATCGAAAGATATAAGGCTCGTCTAGTTGCAAAAGGATTCACTCAAAAGGAAGGTATTGACTTTAAAGAGACCTTTTCTCCGGTTTCATCTAAGGACTCTTTTAGGACAATAATGGCACTAGTAGCTCATTTTGATTTAGAGTTACATCAGATGGATGTGAAAACATCGTTTCTCAATGGAAACATTGATGAAACCATTTATATGGTTCAACTAGAACATTTTGAATCCAAAAATTCAAAATCTATGGTTTGTAAATTAAAGAAATCCATCTATGAGCTTAAACAGGCATCAAGGCAATGGAATCATAAATTTCATCAAGTTATCCTCATTAGGAATTTTTGGTATTGTATGTTGATGCAAAATCTATGGTTTCAAAATTTTTGGTATTCAAAATCTATGAAGATTGTGTGTATCACAAATTCAGTGGGAGCAAATCTATCTTTCTGGTATTGTATGTTGATGACATACTATTGGCTTGTAACGATATAGGCTTATTGCACGAAACCAAAAAATTTCTCATTAGGAATTTTGAGATGAAAGATCTTGAGGACGCCTCTTTTGTCTTAGGAATTCAGATACTAAGAGATCGATCTCAAGGTATCCTCAGGTTATCACAAAAGGGCTATATCGAAAAGGTACTAAGCAGGTTTAACATGAAAGATTGCTCAGCTGGAGATACACCAATAGCTAAAGGAGACAAGTTTAGTCTCAAACAGTGCCCCAAAACAGATCTTGAAATAAAGGAGATGCAAAAGGTTCCCTATTCCTCAGTGGTAGGGAGTCTAATGTATGCTCAAGTTTGTACCCGTCCCGACATAGCATTTATTGTGGGACTTTTGGGCAGATACTTAAGTAATCCTGGATCGGATCATTGGAAAGCAGCAAAAAGGGTTCTCCGGTATTTGCAAAGAACGAAGAACTACATGCTGACTTACAAGAAATCAGACCGATTGGAGATCGTTGGATATTCTGATTCTGATTTTGCCGGTTGTATTGACAGTAGACGATCCACCTCAGGCTATGTCTTCATGTTGGCTGAAGGAGCTATATCTTGGAAAAGTGTCAAACAAACACTTGTAGCTACCTCCACTATGGCTGCAGAGTTCATGACTTGCTTCGTAGCATCCATTCATGGGATATGGTTGCGTAATTTTGTCACAGGTCTACGTGTGGTTACTGGAATTGAAAGGCCATTGAAGTTATTTTGTGACAATAAGGCTGCAATTTTGTTCTCCAATAACAACAGAAACTCTGTAAAGGAGAAGCACATTGACATCAAGTTCTTGTCATTGAAGGAAAAAGTTCAAAGTGGACAGATTTGTATAGAACACATAGGCACAAACTCCATGATTGCGGATCCGTTAACTGAGGGGTTGCCTCCTAAGGTTTTTCATGAGCACACTGCTCGTATGGGGCTTGACAGTTTTGTAATCCCTTGACTTAGTGGGAGTTTGATTAGATGTTCTATGTTTATAGTTTATGCATAATAAAGTTGCCGTCATTCACATTTTGAACTAAAGGTTGTTTTGGATTGATCTCCGAATAAAGAAGAACCAGTTGAAAATAGACATGTTTATGAGATCACATTTCATGTAATTTTCATGCCACTCATCCATACTTGATCTATGTCATCGAATATACTAATGTGGTGAACACGGAAGGTTTAATCATGATGAAGTGACGAAAGCCGCCGTGATCTCATATTGATATATGAGGTGGACCAGATTGATTAAAGGATAAGTCTACATAAAATTAGTCATTACGTGTATACATAAAGAATTTTGGATAATATAGTTGTTTATTTAATATGTAGCCCAAGTGGGAGATTGTAAGATTTTTATTAATCTTATTATTATTAGTGGGCTTACATATTATAGTAACCAATTATATTATATGACTAAATATATTAACGGGCTAATAAAAGTGATTCAATCAAGTAAACTCCGTAGACTTTAATTAAGCGGTATGGGCTTAATGGGTGGATACCAGACTTTGGCCCAATAGGCTTAATGAGATTCTATTATGTAATTATATAAACGTTATTAGGTTATGGTTCCCAATACGTCAAATCAATCAGCCGTTTTCCATTCTCTACCCATCAGAGAGAAAACCTAAAGAAACCCTAAGGAGGTTTGACTAAGGAAGACTGTATACCTGCGACGCTCATTCGGATCGTAGATTCCGCAATAAAGTTTTGATCCGATTGTTACGGGTTCATCCGATTGCTACTATGGAACCAGGTATGTAAATTCTAGATTCCTTAATAACCCTATCATGATATCGATTGCGTTTACGGTTGTTGGAATATGTATATTCCAACATACGTAAGATGCTGATGATAATTATTAATTATATATGAAAATTTAACTCTTTTATACATTCAATAGTATGTAAGATGCTAATGATCGATATTTAAACATTAGGTACACATGAATGAAAGACTACCTGTTCAATCTTCTTCTTTTTCATGTTCATTTCCCTACATTTTCCATCTCAAATGATCGTCCAAACAGCAATGCTACGAGCTTTGATCAAAGTGAATCATATCAATGCAGTGAAAAAAGTGAACGCATAAACCGAAACGGTACCTTATAGTATAAGTTGTTTGGATTCCACGCGAAACAAAACTCAAAACAAAAACAAAGGGCAGTGCGCCATGGATTAGCACAATCTCAAGGTTTTCTTGTGTTTCTGGACTAACTAGATACAGATGGCTTTCAGCCCATAACTTTTGGTAACCATCCAGCATGAACATCCTCGGGTATAGCACGAGTTTTGATGAACGATTCCCTTGAAAACAAATCCTAATTCCCAAGTGCACACAATGTTATATCTCGAGATTTGGTACACATCATGCATATTGCATAACATCAGCATGTTACACACAAGAACAACAAGCTATGCTATAATTCACACACACATTCAATAACATAGAGAGATAATGGTTCAAGCCTTTATGAATAATCATTTCCAGAATCAGAATTCAAAGAGAAAGAGGAAAAACAATCTGGTATATGCTTGTGTAAGTGTTTCTTAAGAGGATTTTAAGGACTAGAAACTGGCCATATACCCAAGTTTCAGTTATTTTGAAGCTTTCAGCAATACTTGGATGATTATAGATTACAACTTTACAAGGTTAAGTAAGCAATTCTATAATCTTCAATACCAACGCCCCAGCAAAACCATAAAATTCACCTTTTTTTTTCAAATTACTAAGTTTTAGATTAGACAGACTATTTTTTTATGTCCAATTATTTTGTTCATACAGCCCTACAATCTTGTACATACAAAATTTGAAATCACATGGAGTTGTGGACACATATTAGAGAATACATAAGAATACCTTCATGTAGGACTTTACATAGGGAAGTGAATCTGGAACAGACCAATCCTTGTAATGCCCTAAGGCAATTTCCATATGATAAAGTTTAGGTCCCAGGGACAAGTCCGCAGCTGAAACATCCTTACCGTTAATAAATGGGCCCTTCAAGCAGCGAGAAGTAATCAGATGTTAGAAAACTGTTAATCTCGTAAAACTGATAAATTGCAGCCAAAGAGTTCGCCTAGTTATATTCCAATCAAGATACAGATTTGTTTTGCAAAACCAAGAGATTTATCCCTTTTTTTATCTCTCTAGTTGTGGTTTCTCGTTGACAGCAACATTCCTACTCTACATATAATAATCTTACATTTAAGAAGACATGTAAGCCAATACCACAGGATATATAATGATCTAAGGATTTGGATTCACAGTTTATATACAGTGAACATGCATATAAAATATGTGTTGATCAATAAATTAGGAAGTTAAATTTTTGGAAGTTGCTCATTTTTGTAGTTTGTCAGCCAATACAAAACACATAGATTAAACAGAAAATGCTTTGGCAATACAAAAATGTCATTATTTGGCTGCCTCTACACAACAAGAAACAGCTGGAAGACAGAAAACAAATGAAGTGATTGGGCATGAGAATCTTACATTTTCTTTGATATAATCATTGAAAGAACTTAACTCATTGAGAAACGCCTGCTCGGTCCCATCACTTGGATCTTTGCTTTTAAGAAAACCAATAAAGGTAGAGAAGATCTTGGACCCTCTACAAGAAAATCACAAGTATAAGCCGTGATACCGTAAATGGATATACATACACTCACCCTGTTCAAGTATCTACATGAAAAATCAGCAGGAGAAAATAACTTTCTTTTTAAGGTACCAAGGAGCAGTAACTCCTTAACATTGCTATTGATTGAGCTGTCTTCACATTCTAGTCCAGCCTTCATTTCAAATAAGTGTGGAATTTACAAACATAACAAGGCCTTTGAAAATTAGTTTAGCCGGGTTTGATCAAGGGAGATAGTAACGAGGCTCATTTAGGAATAACAAATACCAATCAAGCTCAGCTCCCACATTTTGAAGACCTCCACATGTCTTCACCCAGCCAGAGGTTACAATTATGACTAAACCAAGAATAAAACATTTGACATCATAAATCAGTACTGGAAAAACAAAGGAGAGGGAATCTAGTTACACTGTTGCTTTCTCAGGTGGGGTAACCAGTGGAGGATCTGGATACTTCTCTTCCAGATAACTAGTTAGAACATCAGAATCAGCAACCCACTTTTCGTCCAGTTTCATGACAGGGACTTTACCCTCTGGATTGATTTTCAAAAACCTTAGCAAAGAAGATGCAAAGAAATGCATTATTGCAAGAAAAGAGAAGCATTTTTTCAATAAACAAAGATACAAAGGGGAAATTTTCAATACCATTCAGGCTTATTTACGAAGTCTACTAGCTTCATTTCATAAGGGAGATGTTTTTCCTCCAGAGTCAACAATACTCTTTGACAAAAGGGACCTATTATCACAAATGTCAACAAAAATTCATTGCAACTTTCATTTTATTTAAATTCCTAAACAAGGAATGTCAACTATGCAGAATGAAGCTTCAGATATCCATGATCAGATTTATCACACAAAGTAGTACCCACAAACATTACCCTCACTACTGACGATTCTCACTGAAGGATTATCACGTTCATAAGTTTCAACAAGTATCAAACTTAACACTCGAATTAATTTCTGCTATGTGTGTATCATTAATGTTAACAATATCAAATCCTAGACCTAAGGAATGGAACTGCCAATTCTCACTGAAGTATCAATCAATGCCAACCAATGACAAACACTATTCTCGTACTGAAAGACCTTTCTGTTGGAGATAATAAGGTCCCACATCGAAAGATGGGGACACTCCGAGCCTAGTATATAAGCCTGGTGAGCTACTCCTCCAATTGTCAATTGGTTTTAGGATGAAACCTCGTCGGATTTATGTGCTAGACTGGGCCTAATGCGCATGTGCCTCGTATGCACAGGAAACTGCTAATTCTCAAGTATGGATAGGATTCACAATTCTGAACAAGTATTGGCTCAACTTCAAACCATCAAAATAAAGATTCATCCACAATAAACAAAAACGCGAAAAATTGAGCAAATATAGAGAAAAATAAACAGTCAAGTCAATCACACAAACTAGAACCCCGTACATTACACTCGAATCAAAAATCAAATCAATCACACAAATTAACGTCAACAATAACCAAAAAAAAAGACATCCGTCGCTGTGAAATTGTCAACTCTGACTAAAGTATGGATCAGATTCACAAATTTCAATTAGTATCAAATTGTCTCAACTCCAAACAATCAAAACTGAAAATCAATGGTAAGAAACATCGAAGATGATCAAAGCAAGAGTTGAGCAGAGAGAAAGAGAAGTACAGTCGCCGAGCCTGTTAGGAAGTGAAACGGAGGCCTTAACACAGATTTCGAAAGGATTGGAAACGGCAGAAGACATAGAAACGTTGAAAATCCTTCTGGTATAGCGACGATGGAACGATGGAGGAGAGAACTGTAGGCGTTTGAAGGTGGAAGAGAGCGCTGAAGCTGAAGGTGTCAACTTAACGGTCGACATTCTTCTACACCCTTCTTCTCTCGCGTCTTCGCTTCAAAATTCCTTTTTCGAACGCTCACCAGTCACCAGGCTTTCTATCTTTTCTTTGGGTTTCTTTATCACACGTGGCATGAGTTGAGTGATTTGACCGATGATAAGGAGTAAGCGGTTCTTCCTGAACCGGGTTTAGTACAAGAAAGGTAATCTCATCACATCTAAACAATCCAAGGATTAAAATTGTTACTATAGTATTCATGTTTGTAATCAGGCAACAATGAAGCTAAACAAAAAATATGAGAAAATAAGGCTTCTCTGCCTGACGACTAGCTGCACTACAAACTCGAATATCAAAAGTAATTGCAAAGAAATTTTATCTTTAACTAATTATGTTTAAAAACTATTTTACCCACGTCATTACCAGAATACAATTATCTTCAACAAAATTTATCTTTGATCTTCTAAAATTTAATAATTATTATTTTATAAAGATTAATTATTTTGGCCACTCAAATATCAAAAAGATAATTAAAAAATTAGTAGGCCCATTAGTATAAGTAATTACAACATTCGATCCAATTTTCAAACAAAGCTTCAAGCGGCACTGAGATTTCTTCAAGAAGCAAGAAATACCAGATTAGATGGACAGTGAAGGTTGGTATTTGGATTTTGATTTGGATTCGGATTTTGATTGGGATCCGGATTCTCTTCCTGATATCACATTCGATCTACCTCTCATAGATAACGTTCCGAATGACAGCCCTCAACCGTATCAACCGGGAAGCGGACATCCTCAGTCTATGGAATTGCACTCGGATTGTCTTCCTGATATCACATTCGATATACCTCTCATAGATGACGTTCTGAATGACAGCCCTCAACCGTATCAACCGGGAAGCGGACATCCTCAGTCTATTGAATTGCACCAGTAAGTAATCTTAATATTGCTCCATACACAGGTTTCATAGTATATAAGTGGGTTGGTTATAGCATGAAATCCGAGGTGGGGTAGGTTCATTGATGTGTATTCCTCCGAAAGACTATTTCTTTATTTATATTTCATGACATCATTAGGATTTTAAATTGCAGGGCTCCAGAGGGAAACTTTGCGTCGAACTTTCAACAGGAGGGATCGGATGTGGTTACTGGAAACCGCAGCGAGATGCCACAACTACCGCCGGTGATCCATAACGATGCTTATTACGATCCTTTTGCGATGCCCATATCTTATTACGATCCTTTTGCGATGCCCATATCCGAGGATCCCCTTCCCGCCGAAATACCTCACCAAATTCCGGCGCCTGAAATTTCTCCGATCCGACAGCCCAAAAGGAAGAAAACGGAGCATTGGTCTAAGGAAGAGCATGAGTAAGCAATCACCCTACCTTAATCATATTCATTCATTAACCCTTGAGATTTTGTATAACTTTGTTTTACTATCGATTGCAGACGATTTTTAATGGGCCTTAAAGTGTACAAGAAAGGAAATTGGAAGAGCATATCCTCACAATTTGTCATAACCCGAAGTGCAACTCAAATCGCAAGTCATGCTCAAAAATACTTCATCCATCAAAAGAAGCTACTCGATACCACCACCACCATGGAGAATACCAGAAAGAAGAAGAAGAGCATCCACGACATCACAATCGATCACGTCGCCGATCCCCATTAGCTTTCAATTCTTAATTTGATTATACTATTGTTTTGTTTTTGCAATTTTGTATTCTCAACAGTAGGCAATTGATCAACTGCCAATATGCAGTTCTGATGCCAAATCTATTTCTTTCTCTCTTTTTTCCCTGATCTTTATTTTGCTTATATATTAAGATATAACTGCTATGACATGAATCCATGATCATCAATAGCATATTAGCATCCCCTGCTTTTGCAAAGTTCGAGTGGGCAAAGTTCGAGTTGCTGGACTCAGTACTGGGTAGAAATTTAGATAACGTTAGTAAATTTGGGTAATTTAAATATTAGAATAAGTCAGATTGAGCTTTTTATTCTCAATGACCCAACTATGGAAATCACAACACCATCCCCCTTTCTCCTCTAAATAGGCCCATTATGTATCTAGCACCACAAATTACTTGCTAGCAAATCCTGAAATCCACCAACACACATCCAACACAGCCATCCTATTTTTTTTATTACTCTAATGGATTTGACCATATCCTACCTACAAGTAAGATCATGATTTTTTTAAATAAATTTTGTCTCATTTAATATATGTAATCAAACACATTCTTTACCTATCAAATATGCATTTAAAATAAAATTTATTCATAAATTTTAACTTATATGTAAAATAAATTTTCTTGCAATAAATGTTATCTCAATTTATGTAATCTAATCACACCCTTTCATATCAAATATGTATGCTACACCAATATTTTTAATTATAATTATCGACATATAAGATCAGAATTTTGTAATATAATCAAACATATATCTTTATTAGAAAATATGTATTTGAAAGCGATATTTATAATTCACACACACATTCAGTAACATAGAAGGATAATGATTAAAGGCTTTATGAATAATCATTTCCAGAATCAGAATTCAAAGAGAAAGGGGAAAACAATCTGGTATATGCTTGTGTAAGTGTTTCTTAAGAGGATTCAAGGTCTAGAAACTGCCCATGTACCCGAGTTTCAGTTATTTTGTGGCTTTCAGCAATACTTGGATGATTATGGATACAGCTTTACAAGGTTCAATTAGCAGTTCTATAATCTTCAATACCAAGGCCCCAGCAAAACCATAAAATTCACCCCTTTTTTTTTCTTCCAATTACGAAGTTTTAGATTAGACAGACTATTTTCTATGTCCAATTATTTTGTTCATATACAAAATTTGAAATCACGTGGAGTTGTGGAAACATATTAGAGAATGCATAACAGCATAAGCATACCTTCATGTAGGACTTTACATAGGGAAGTGAATCTGGAACAGACCAATCCTTGTAATGCCCTAAGGCAATTTCCATATGATAAAGTTTAGGTCCCAGGGACAAGTCCGCAGCTGAAACATCCTTACCGTTAATAAATGGGCCCTTCAAGCAGCGAGAAGTAATCAGATGTTAGAAAACTGTTAATCTCGTAAAACGGATAAATTGCAGCCAAAGAGTTTGCCTAGTTATATTCCAATCAAGATACAGATTTGTTTTGCAAAACCAAGAGATTTATCCCATTTTTTTATCTCTCTAAGTTGTGGTTTCATGTTGACAGCAACACTCCTACTCTACATATAATAATCTTACATTTAAGAAGGCATGTAAGCCAATAACACAAGATAGATAATGATCTAAGGATTTGAGTTCACAATTTATATACAGTGATTAGTGAACATGCATATAAAATGTGTGTTGATCAATAAATTACTAAGTTAAATCTTTTGAAGTTGCTCATTTTTGTAGTTTGTGAGCCAATACAAAACGCAAAGATTAAACAGAAAATGCTTTGGCAATAGAAAATGTCATTATTAGGCTGCCTCTACACACCAAGAAACAGCTGGAAGACAGAAAACAAATGAAGTGATTTAGCATGAGAATCTTACATTTTCTTTGATATAATCATTGAAAGAACTCAATTCACACTGAAGTATCAATCAAATTCACAAATGTCAACCAATGCCAAACACTATTCTCGTACTGAAAGACCTTTCTGCTACGTGTATCCTTAATTCAAATGACACTAAAACAAACCATTCTAAAACCTGAATAAGGAAACTGCTAATTCTCACTTAAGTATGGATCGAATTCACACTTCTGAACAAGTAGTGGCTCCACTTCAAACCATAAAAATAAAGATTCATCCACGATAAACAGAAACGATTTAAAAAAACGCGAAGAATTGAGCAAACTAGAACCCCGTACATTACACTCGAAATTAAGGATCAAATCAATCACACAAATCAACGTCAACAATAACAAAAAAAGACATCCGTCGCTGTGAAATTGTCAACTCTAACTAAAGTATGGATCGGATTCACAAATTTCAATTAGTATCAAATTGTCTCAACTCCAAACAATCAAAACTGAAATTCAACGGTAAGAAACATCGAAGATAATCAAAGCAAGAGTTGAGCAGAGAGAAAGAGAAGTACAGTCGCCGAGCCTGTCAGGAAATGAAACGGAGGCCTTAACACAGATTTCGAAAGGATTGGAAATGGCAGAAGACATAGAAACGTTGAAAATCCTTCTGGTATAGCGACGATGGAATGATGGAGGGGAAAACTGGAGGCGTTTGAAGGTGGAAGAGAGCGCTGTAGCTGAAGGTGTCAACTTAACGGTCGACATTCTTCTACACCCTTCTTCTTTCGCGTCTTCGCTTCAAAATTCCTTTTTCCACCAGGCTTTCTATCTTTTCTTTGTGTACACGTGGCATGAGCTGAGTGATTTAACCGATGATAAGGATTAACCGGTTCTTCCTGAACCGGGTTTAGAATAAGAAAGGGAACATCAGAGCCTTCAACCATGAAACAGGGCTACTATTCGGGCGGACAGCCGCCTTCATAGAGGCGGAGTCCGCCCGCGCGTCGTGCGCCTGCGCGCGAGGCCTCGCGCATGCGCAGGCGCACGACGCGCATGCGCGTCTCTTTGCGCGTTATAATTCAAAAATGTGACCGTTGGACGTACTAGCCGTTGGGGAATATAGCTGTTGGGGTTTTTTGGAGCCTATATAATAACATATGAGACTCATTCACCTTCATCCACAGGTTAGAAAACGTAAAGAAAAAAGTCGTTAAAATGTCGTCGTATTCCGATGAAGTTGATGTAGAATCCGATGGTGAAAGCTCGATGATGCCGTTCGATATTGAAAAATATAGCGATCCGGAAGAAATTCTCGCAAAACTTGAAGTAAGTGTACAAACTCATTTTTATACTTTACTGTTATGTCGTTTTATTTTGTCGGAATTATAGAATTTGCAATGTTAGAATAGAGAATCGAAATTATAGAATTTGCAATGTTAGAATAGAAAATCGAAATTATAGAAATAGCAATGTTAGAATAGAGAATCGAAATCATAGAATTAGCAATTTTAGAATAGAGAATCGGAATTATAGAATTAGCAATGCAAGAATAGAGAATCGGAATTATAGAATTAACAATGTTAGAATAGAGAATCGAAATCATAGAATTAGCAATGCAAGAATAGAAATCGGAATTATAGAATTAGCAATGCAAGAATAGAGAATTGGAATTATAGAATTAGCAATGTTAGAATAGAGAATCGAAATCATAGAATTAGCAATGCAAGAATAGAAATCGGAATTATAGAATTAGCAATGCAAGAATAGAGAATCGGAATTATAGAATTAGCAATGTTAGAATAGAGAATCGAAATCATAGAATTAGCAATGCAAGAATAAAATGATGTGTATTTTTAAAATAATACTATATGTTATTTTTATTTAGGATCTTATGGATTACTCTCGTGCTCTCGGTACCAATTATTCGTCAAAATTTGAGCTTCATGGATATTTTGCGGATAGAGAGAACTTATTGGGATGGGCTCGGTATGTGGTCAACGCTATGAATATGGTGTTGGTCATTAAAAAATCATGGTTGGATAGAAGGGGTTTTCGTATCCTACAATTGGGTTGTGATAGACACGGAGGATCGAGAAAAGAAAAAGACGTAGATCCCGATCATGTTCCAAGTTCTAGCCGGAAAAAAAACTCGAAGAAGTGTATGTGTTTGTTTGAGCTTGTAGGAACCCAGATTGAAGAGGAAAAGTGGACGGTGAGGGTTGTATGTGGAATCCACAACCATATCATTCCTTCGGTGTTAAGAGGTCATGCATATGTTGGACGTATGACTCCGAAACAGAGCCGAAAGGTGGAGCGTGAATTGAATTCTGGCTTAAAACCGAGACATATATTAAAATCCGTACAATTAGAGGATCCCGACAATGTCACCTTCATCCGTCAAGTTTACAACACCGGTTTGAAGATTAGAATGGAACAAGCCGAAGGAAGATCTCCATTACAACAAGCACTTCACACGTTGACGGAACGTGGATACTATATAAACACTCGGAGAAGTCAAGATTCCGATGAAGTGATTGATTTCTTTATCTCACATCCCGACTCGAGGCATTTGCTCAACATGTTTCCCTATGTTATTGTGATGGACTCGACATATAAGACCAACAAGTAAGCTTCAATTCAAGCCATATTTTTACTTTATTTCATACACTCATTCTTATTTTCCTTAGAAATTGTAACTCAGTCGTTGTTTCATATTACTTTTAGGTACAATATGCCATTGTTGGAGATCGTAGGCATCACTAGCACCAAGAAGACATTCGCAATTGCTTTTGTGTTCATGGCACAGGAGAATAGAGATCATTACGAGTGGGCTTTGAGGAGGGTCCGGTATTTGTTGTACGGAAAGACGCCGGAGGTGATTGCCACTGATCGTGAGCTTGGTCTTATAAGCACCTTGGGTGTAGTATTTCCCGAGGTGAAGCATATATTGTGCACGTTTCACATAAAGTGCAATATAGTTAACAGAGCGGCACTTGTTTTGCGCAATAAGGAAGCGGAAGCACTCTTCATATCCCATTGTCATGCCTTGTTCGAGTCAAGATCCCCTGGAAGCTACCAACGCCGTTTGCTGGAAATGAGAGACTATTGGCAATCATCTCCGAGGTTAATGACCTATCTAGAGACGACTTGGCTTGACCCGTACAAGGAGGCAATCGTTCGAGCACGGATGCCTCTACAACTGCATCTACAGGTGCCTGAACGGATGCCTCTACAGCTACTGTTTTGTTTTTTAGTTTTGTTTTCTCAATAGTAGGCAATTGATCAACTGTCAATATGGATGCCAAATCTATTTCTACTTCTTTTTTTTTTTCTGGCCTTTCTTTTGCTTATATATTAGGATATAACTGCTATGACATGAATTCATGATCATCACCTGTTTTTGCAGATTTTGAGTGTCTGCGACTCAGTACTAAGGTAGGCCTGAGCATCGGTTCAAAATCGCAAATTCGCAACTAAATCGAACCGTAAACCCAGAAAAATGAACCGAAAGGTTGCGGTTTTGCGATTTTTTGTAGTTGGTTGCGGTTTGCGAGTCAAACCGCAACACCAAATCTTATGAACCGTAAACCGAACCGATTAACTGCGATTTGGTTACAATTTGGACCGTAATTTACGGTTTTGGTTCGGGTGAACCGAACGCAATCTGCTCACCCTATTACTGGGTAGAAATTTAGATAAGGCTGATTAGATTGGGTAATTTAAATATTTTATTAATATTAAATTTTAGATTAAGTTATATTGGGCTTTTATTCTTAATTGCCCATTTATGGACATCACAACACCATCCTCTAAATAGGGCTATGTGTCTAGCACCACAAATTACTTTCTACCAAATCCTTAAATCCACTAACACAGATCCAATATAGCCATCCTATTTTTTTAACGCCAATGGATTCGACCATCGATTTCATAGGTAATGAGAATTATGAAATTTTTATAACCTATATAGCTACATAAAAGTAGATGACGTTGATGATGATGTGGCGATTTTACGATTTCTCTCGAAATGATTTTTTTAATTAAATTATCAATCAAGTCAATAAAAAGAAGTTATACAAATTTGATAATAACTATCTTGATAGACAAGTTCTATTATAAACAAAAATCTTAAAAATAGTAAAATTTATGAGATAATCACAAAAATAAAAGTTTTTAGATAAGCTATTTTCTAACGTAAAACTTGTAGAAGAAACTCTATTGTGACCCCGTATGTATATATATATATATATATGTTTGTGGATCATCTAATTGTGGTGATTTGCCAATATCTCATGTTCCTATAAGCAAGAGTTATTTTCGTTATTCCAGGTAAACATTCAATCGCTTCATCTTATAAAATAATGCTTTCATTGTTATGTCTCTTTAACGTGTTTTCATAATCATTTGATTATAATGGGTTCAACACAATCAAGTATCGGTGATAGATTAGTAGTTTTATGTTATCGGTTCATTATGTCATATGTAAACAAGCAAATGAATGCGTTAGGATGGACTACCTCTAGAAGATAGTTTTTCCTAACCGCTTTCCATTTAAAAAAAAAAACTCTTCAATCAAAGGTTTCCATCGAGGTTTCCACACGAGATTATGCTTCACTCGAGATTCTCCAAAGCAACAAGATTCTTCAATGCCACGAGATTCGCCATTGTATGATAATGTGACTTTGGAAGACTTGGATATAAATAGATTACTGATGCTAGCAACCTCTCCTTGAATGACTCTTGCTCTTGATTTAGTGATGGTTCCATGTATCATAGGAGATGTTAAGGATGTTCTTACATCGCATTGACTCCAGTCCCGACTCGTCATTTTCACCTCTCGAGCCCACTTTAGGGCCCATTTTTCCAAGTGCTGCAAAACCACCATTGTCTCTGAGCTAAGCTCCTCATCCACCGCAGTCGTTTCTCGAAACCAAATCCACCGTCGTAGTGGAACAGATCCGGCAAAAAAATTGTTGTTTCCCCCTTGCACGAGCTCTTCATCCTCTCCGTTCGAGCTACTAGACCCCTCGTCCTTGCCGGAGACGAATTAGATGTTGTTGCCGCCATCCTTGTGGGGAGAATTGCACCAAGCTAACGCCGGGATCCAACCTCCCGCCACATCCGCTACCTCCATAACTATAGATTGGGAACCCTATAAATTCGGGTAAATTTTAGCAAAAGAACCATCTTTCATTTATGCTTTATGGCCCTAACTTTTGGAATTTGCAAATCTGCCCTTAGATGGATAATAATAGAAAATGACCCGGGTTTTATATTTACAGAAAAGGGAAAGATTTTTGGAAGTTCACCAACTGCCCCAAATTGGTTAATTATAGATTTTGATCCAATATTGTAATTACGGGAATTACCTATATGTTTATAATTATATTTTATGTCCTAAGTTTTGGTAAATGGACTTGAAACTTATGTAGTTGATTTATGTTAACTCCACCTTGATAAATAAGACATTACTTATGGTTGATGAAAGTCAAAACCTTGGTTTCCAGGTTTTTGTAAGACCTTACAAGTTTTAGTAAAGTCATTACAGTGTCTGGTAAGGTCTTACCATATTACAGAAAACCTTGGTTTCCAGGTTTCAGTAAGGCCTTACATAAACTGGTAAGACCTTACCAAAATTGGATAAAAACTACAAATGAGTTACGTACGTCCAAATAGCTTTTCCTTCTTGTTGAGTTAATTAAGGGATTTGATTTTAACAAATCTTTGATTTGTTTTAATTAAATCTTATTGAGATAAAATTGGAAGATTTCCTCAAACCGTGCTTGGCTTTGACTGCTTGACTTCAACAAACAAAATCTCAACAACCCAAGATCAAGTCTCAAACAACCCAAGATATCCGAGGATCACGAAAGGCAAGATCGTTCTGGATCACGAAAGCAAGATCGTTCTCAACGTTAAAGAATGCTGATACGCTTGCCTATTTAAAGAGACAAAGAACAAGAGACAATACACACGTTCATTGCCTACTTCGGAAACACAAGTGACAATTCGACTTATCTCACAAAGTGTTGTTCTCACATTCGAAGCTTCATCATTCTACTTCCCTGAGAGTGTGAGATCTTTTTCGAGCTGATAGTACAATTCAACTAGGATCATACAAACCGTTATCACTTCTAGACACGTTGGATACGAGTGTTGTATCTGGAGTACTTTAGTTTTTCTTTTCGAGTGAGTGAGTTGCTAGATAGGAAGTGTAAGACTTCTGAGTTTAGAAGAGGGAAGGTCTTCTGAAGATTGTATCTGGAACTCATCAAGAAGAAGGAAAATAAAGCTACTTGGAATCCTAGGGTTGAATCAATCCTAGGCGGGGACTAGGTCGTGTTGGTGACCGAACCTCGTTAACATATCGTGTGTCCTTTAGTGCTCTTTACATTCCTGGTTTGTCTAATCTTTTACACTTAATATCAATCTTAGAGAAACGTGTAAGGTCTTATTATTACGAATAAGACTTTATCTTATTTGATAAGGTCTTATCTCTTTCGATAAGGTCTTACCTATCCTAAGATTGCGAAAAGTTTTCATACTCTATTCATCCCCCCCTTCTAGAGTATTGGATAAACTATTTTATCTGCCTATTCCGCATTTCAATTTATTTAGGTCTCTTACGCACTAGAGACACATTTGGATATGAAGAGACTTTTTTAGCATCGATATACGACTTTTGACCTTTGTTCACTCCGATATGTAAGTGTCTCTAAACCTTTATCGGATTCCGTTCTTAAGATTTGTTTGTCGGTTATTTTCATTGGATGAAATTGATTGATGATAGTATATATGATATATTGATATTAGATACTTGAATGTTGGGTACTGCGGTGATATTGAGACTCATCTTTTTGAGGCAAGTCGTTTTGACTTACTTAGTTGCCGCCCTTCATATTAGAATTGTTGTGGGTTGTGAGTAGAACATATTTTTGGAGATTATATATATATATTGAAAACGGAAAGAGGTTCGAAAACTGTGGGCCGTCTAGTAGGTCAAAAGGTTGAAAAAGATCGCCAGACGGTCTAACCGTCGTGAAGGGACACACACAAAGGAGAAAAGAAGTATACAGAAATACATAAAAAAAACCCGAAAATAAAAAAGTCTTCAAGGGAAAGCAGGATGATCCAACCAACAGGAGGCAACGAGCATAAACGTTCATCTTCGAAGGAAGTACACATGTAGGAAGTCTGGGGAATAACTGTGGACACCTTAGATCGGGGCTGCAACAGAGCCGCCATGAGTCGATCACAAATCCACACATCCTTCTCGACAAACGCTCAAAACCGCCATCAATGGACAACCCCAAACCTCAGAAGACGAAACTGAAGAACACGGGTATCATGATATATAAAGGTGTAGAACTTGATGGATAAAGAAATAATGATTTGTAGGGAGAAGATTGTTCACTTTTTGAGATGAGACTACTTGTTTGGTTTTGAGTTGGTAAGCATTCCAAAGAAGACATAAGCCCCTCTGCCCTCCCATTGGTGGGACAATAGATTATGTTATCAAAACTTGTCGATCTTCACATACGATCTTCTGACGGACTTTCAGATTTTGTCTCTACAAGAGCAATAATGTTGATATTATGTATTTTACAAACGGCTTCGAGATTTATCCAAAAATTATATGGTAACTAGGCCTAAAAAGCACCAAGCCCATGTTGTAATTCCCTTGCCAATAAAAGACAAATAAGAGGGTCGGTGAAATTTGATTGTGTGATTGAGCTTTAATGGCTTTATGGGCCTTAAAAGATCCGATCATGTTAATTGGTTTGATTACCAAACAAGTGTGATGGGTTGCGATCCAAAAAAAACATCAAGAAAGGCCGAATCAAGGCTCATTGTAATCATAAACCAGATTGTGGCAATATTATCTCTTGGTACTAAGTATCGATCTAATTTTTCAACATCAAATTGAAAGCATCAATGAGATTGATGGAAACAAGAAGCTTTTTTTTAGTAAAACAGAACTTATAAGACATATTCACACATGTTATATTCTGATTTAGAAGACAATAACCAAACATTGTTAAGTTAGACCTTATCAGTACTTTAAACATGGATTATCTCCACACAAATAATTTAGAATGAATCCAAGCAATATAATAAAACTGTACGCTTTGAAGATAACTCATCTTAGATATGTTAACTGGGTTGCATCAACAACTTGATTGATACATGTTTGTGTAATTTGTGTAAGTCAATAAAACAAGAGAAATTGGAACAAGGGCAATGAGCTGGCTCGCTGCCTCGCTATAGATAATAACAAGCAGCAAATCCTGACATGAAGAAGAGAAGTGGTAGACTGTTTCATAGGTTTTCTCAAGATATCAACCTTTGGAGCCTTTGTATCATATTTTGGTCTGGGCGGCTAAACGAGAGTTCAGCATCGATTTGATGGTTGTTTGGGTCATTGATGGGAGTGTTGAGGTAGGAAATATTTTGAGTGTTTGAAGGATGTGATATAATGATTGTAGTGACTAAAAAGTGTTAAGGATTGATGGATAGTGATTATGAAAATTGTTACAAATAGCTACGAGAGTGTGAGATGTGTTTAAGATGAGTATCTAGATATGTTGAAATTGGATAATATAGACAAAGACACACATGACTGTATGTATGAGTGATAGGGTACGATGACAGTTATGGAGAAAGATATAAGTTGATGGTTGTCAAGGAAGTATATATATGATATTATGAGGAGTGTGATAGGCTATGTGAAGAGAATTGAAGGAGTTATCATATGTATGATAGGTTCTCAAATTTTAAATAGGGATGTTAGTTGTGTCATCCTAGGTAGGTGTTGGTGTAGATAGTTTATTAGGGAGATATGATAAACTAAAGAGTTGGCTTGGTTTAAGTTAGTGTTTGGTAAGTTGTATTTTGAGACCTTGCATAGATAGATGTGTAAAGGGACAGAATGATATGGTGGCTGATGAGTTCAGAGATTAGTAGTTGAGTAGATAAATGTGTCGCGCGATGTGAATATGAAGGCTGACCCTAAAGATGAAATGAGGATGTGTTGGGATGAGATAGGTTGATGAATGATGTTGAGTAACTCGTGTTGTGAGTTGGGTGCCCCTTCCATATTTAAAAAACTTGCATACATGTTTTGGAATGTGGTCTAGTAGAGATCGAGTCAGATAAAGAAGGTAGAATTATATAAAATTGGAGATGTGATTACAGATCTACGTAACCATTAATATGCCGGAGGGGCAGACATGGACTTGAGAGCTAGTGTTGCGTTACCGAGAGTTAAGAGTTACATTGCATTGCATTTATCTGCAAATCCTCATAATCATCATTATCATGAGCATTATCATTATTTTTTAATACTAGAGTATTTATTCTAGTATGGGATTGCCTCTACAGTTTTACTCATATGTTTGGAGTAATATTATTAATTGATACCGCTTCCTCTATATAGTTAACATTTTTACATGTTAGTAGTTTGGTATACATATTTTTTTATTGTCTTATACTAATATCGGGAAGTTATATAGTTTGACTTAATGAACCGTGATCTATGCATTCTTGAGCTTTGTCTTTGACTTCGGGACCCTAACTAATGATTTATATATTTTGTTGAATTTTACGATAACTTCAGGTTTTAGGTATGTTTTGGAAAAACTTTTCGGAGTTGGTGATCAGTCGGACACGCGTGTGCTATGGATTTGGAAATGTGGTTGTACTCTTGATCTTGAGATAAATTTTGTAAGGTTGTACCGGCCTTTATTATACATTTTTACATGGTTTAAAAGTACATGTTATTATAACTATTTCCAAATTAAAGGCCGGTTATGTTTGATTGTTTTGTCGTGTTCATGGTGGAACGTGCGATAGTGAAGTTGTTGTCAAACTAAATCTAGTGAATCCACTGTGTGGTTCATATCCTAGTAACACTCCGAGTACGATTTTCCCAATCCGGGACGTTATAAAACACACGAACAATTGTGTTTGTGTTGTCAACAACACTCAAATAGCAAAATAGTGTGATTAGATGTTGGCAACATTTTCAAAATAACAATATATAATGTTTAAGTTGTCAACAATACAAAAAATACGTAATAAGTTGTGTTAGATGTTGTTGATCAACAACATAATAAACACCAAAACAAGGGTGATTGCATTGTCATCAACCCCAAAATCGAAAATAAATAAATCGATGTTGGTGTTGTCAACAAGAACACATATTTCAGGTTGGAAAAAACCGACATCGCTTGAATTTGGAAGAATTTAATGAGCGAAGTTGAATATTTTCAAACAGTCGTAGGTTGAAAAAAAAAAGAACGCTTTTTAGCGAGGATAAAGAATTTTTTTAATTTATGGTATTTATAGTGGTTATTTTTGCAATGTTGAACTGTTTGGTGTTAATTTTACAATTTTATACTTTATTCGAGTAATTTTTAAAAATTTATCATTTTAAGTAAATTAAATTAAATGTATCACTTTATATTTTTATTTATTTTTTTAAGGCATTAAATAATGTATTTAATTTGAATTCTTTAAGCCAAATTCTCACTTCATTTACTATAAATAAAAAAAAAGGCAAGTTTATTTATATAACCTGGTTCGTTTTATCGGGTTTCTTAATTTTTCGAACCAAATGTATGTTATGGCTACTACACATACGCTCTACGATTACGCATGGCGTATGCGTAGTATGGCTACGCTTCCGCAAAGCGTAGTCGTAGTCATTTTCCTTTATTTTTGAACGAAATGAGCTTGTTGCTAAGGTTACGCATTGCGTACGCATAGTCAGAGTATAAATAACATGTTTCAGGTGGTACGAATAGCAATCTTGTTTTATCGAAATATAAAATGTAAAGTTGAAAGACAAGTAAACGACATTGATTATTCATTTGATTTGTTGGGTGGAACGTGTATGGGTTTTTTACAGTCCAACATGTGTGGGGTTAATTAGTGAGTAAAAACATTTGGGGTAAAAAAAGGTAAATGAGAAAGTAAAAAGCGGGATTTGGTAGAGCATGTGAATTCAACGCACTCGTGTGGGAGGTAATGGAAAAAAAGTTGACCAGTTTGATTGAAGTGAATAGTGGGGCCCATGAAATTTTGATCCTCATCCTTTCCCGCCTGCCACTGCATTCGTCTCAGAGCGGTTGCTGTAGAGCTACCACGTGTCAAATTGCATCAATCCACAGCCATTGATCTCCCAAGATCAACATCCTGTCGTACGTTTAAAGAAAGAGAGATTATTCTATTTTTATACTTTTTAGTGGTCGAGAGTAGCGCTCAATTTTAGATGTCGATGGCCCAATCATAAAACTTGTTAATTATAATTTTAATTTTATTATACATTTGGGGAATTGTATTAAATATTCAATTCTTTTTAGAATAAATTAAAGTTTCTATTAAATTAAAATTTTGCTCAATTTTATTTTTTTTATTGTTATACTTGTTTTAGGAAAACTTTCTAATGAGATATCCGATTAGTGTTTTAATTTATTCATTTAAAAGTCAATGTACTAAGTAAAACAGAAAATATATAAAAAAAAATTATAAGAATAAATAAAGACTTATTATATTCCGAATTCACTTTTTTTTTTCTTTTATAGAAAATCATAGTGTTTTATTTAATCACGCCAAGATTATACGAATCTATATAAGTTTTTATATACGTAATCTCAATTTCGTTGCGAGTTTCGAAATTAGGGGTTCGGACAATTTTAAACTTGGGTCTCGAAATGGAAGTCAGTTTTGAAACCAATACCAATTTATTTAATCCTACATCTGTTGTCCAAAGTCGAAAAGGTTGCACAAATTTATTTTTTTCATATCCGCATTTGGACTTTATAGGCATAAATTTTAGTAAGGAAAAAAAATACTCATTTCGGATTTTGGTCCAAACGTGAAATTGGTTTGGGGGACCAAATATGAAACTGGTCTAGCTTCGGTTTTGAAATTTAAAAATCGTATCTAGTTTTAGTTTCGGACCTCATGTGCGGAATTAAATAGCTTGTTTCAGTCCAAATGACTTCCATTTGAGACCCATACACAAAATCGTAATTAAGTTTTTAAATAAATTTTTATATAGTACATCTAATAACCCTACAAAAATAAAGACAAAAATCTAATACCAGTTCAACAATGAATAATCAAATTTCCATCCTTACCAACAAAAGAATATTAAATTTACCCCCGACTCATAAATAAACTGAACATAATTGTGTAATCGATACAAACATATATCATACCATTATACAAGGATGTTATTGGTTAAACATAACCATATTGAGTAAAATTTAAAAATCCAATCATAATATTACAAGAATCTATTTCGATTTCAAATTTTGGATCAGTCTTTACATCAAAAATTTACCAATATGTTTGCATAAATATATGCACAATAATTCACTATCTCATGTCATTTTAAACTTAATTACATAATATATAATAAAAAATTGACATGTGAATTTTAAATAATATTTCACCGAATTTTATTTCTCTAAATATTTGACTATAGTTTTTACACACACACCTCTTAATATAATCATGCATTAATAGTTGAGTTAGACATATAAACTTCTTTCTTAATATGTATTACATACGGAATTACGGATAATGATTGACTAAATGACTTATATAGTAATTTTACTAAACCACGCAAGCTTGTTTAGCACCCAAATTATCCACTTCTCACAAAAAAAACCCAAAAAATATAACTTACACATTTATGTCCTAAATCAAATGAAAATCCATCTCATTATTACATATTAAAGGAAGGAAAATAGCACGCGCTATGAGCAATCGCGTGGCCGCGATCTACGAAACCAGATCTGCAAAGCCAGCTCATAGCGGACCCCACAAGCCACTTCCTTTCTGTTTAAAAATCATTTCCCCTTTTATTTTATTTTATTTTAAACTAAAATATCACATCCGAAAATCAGAAGGCTAAAAATAAATCGATTAATTAATAAAAAAGATAACAGGGTACGACCCTCAGATGGGGCTCAGCCCCATATGGCCCGTCTGCTTCACCAATGAGCTGTACCACTTCCCCCATGGACCCCACTCATCTCTCTTTTATATCAATTATTATTTTCATAAATTGTTTAAATAATATATTTATAAACAGAAATATCATTTTTTTATATCAAAAATCTCGTTCTTACAATGTCGTCTTCTTAGTTTGATCTATGTTTAGCTGGTTTTCGAGTGGTTTGTCTAGCAGAGAGCGCGGATCTGTGATCGATTCCTGATGACACTGTTACGAGTCCAAATTTGAAACGTCCACAGTTGTTCCCCACCTCGTACTCTGTGTACTTCCTTTGATGATGAACATTTTGCTCGTCGCTTCCCGTTTGACTGGATCATCCTGCTTTCCCTCGGAGATTTCTTTGCTTTCGGGATTCTTTGATGTGCTTTTGTGTATTTTCTTATTTCTATTTTGTTAGTCCGTTTGCCGATCTTTTTCGGTCTTTCGATCCACAATACTCGAGGTGCACTCACAAGGAAGAAAGGAGAAAGCATCTTTTGAAGCATTGCGGTGCAGCCACGGCTCCCCACCTCTGCTGCAACAAGATGCCTTTTTCTTTTTTTTTTAAAAAGGAATAATTTCGAGTACTTTATATTATCATTTTTCTTGAAATAAAAATAGATTCAATTATTATTATTACAACAGGGAAAAATAATAAAATAAATGGCATAGAAATGGCCCCCGTTTCTTCCTTATCTCTTCAAGCCCCTCAGCGGCTCTGTATCTTTCTTTCTCTTTCTCTCACTTGTCTGCTCCTTCATTGGAGCTCGCGCCTTCCCACGCCCCCATCACGAGCCTCCCTCACCCCCTTCACCTGCTTTGATCCTCGTAGCGAGCTTGTCAGATAAAGATTCAATTTTAATTAGGAATCCCTGAATTAAAACCCCCTCTTTTTCTTCAAGTTTCAACTCCAATCGATTTCTGTTTGCCGATTCTATTTCGCTTTTTGATAGCTACTTCGAGTTTTTGCTGTTGTTGAACAAATTTTAAGATGAAGAGAGAGTTTGAGGAGATGAACGGTGGTCAACGCCACCAGCAAAGCTCTGTGGGAGATGTGGGTTCGTCTTCTTCCTCGAAGGGGAAGCTCTGGATGGAGGAAGATGATGGAGGTGGTGGAATGGATGATGAGTTGCTTGCTGTTATGGGTTACAAGGTCAAGCAATCTGATATGGCCGATGTGGCTTTGAAGATTGAACAGCTTGATATGGCTATGGGTCAGGATGATTGGATCTCGCAACTGTCTGATACTGTTCACTATAACCCTTCCGATCTATCTGGTTGGCTCGAAAGCATGCTTTCCGAGATCAATCCCGTCATTCCACTGTCGTCCTCTGTCGCGGGAAACACCAGCACCACCTCTATCATCTATGATAACTCAGAATACGATCTCCGAGCAATCCCTGGAATCGCCGCTTATAAATCACCATCTCCGCCTCCACCACCACAAAATCCGCTCCAATCACCGGAAAGCAATAAGAGAATCAAGCACGAGCCGAGAAGTCCAGCTACAGTCGGATCTACATCCTCTTCCACCACTCCGCAGGCGTCGTCTTCGTCGGAGCAATCCCGTCCGGTGGTTGTTGTCGACTCACAGGAAGCCGGAGTCCGACTCGTCCACACACTCATGGCTTGCGCTGAAGCCGTCCAGAACGAGAATCGCACTCTCGCCGATGCTCTCGTGAAGCAAATTGGACATCTCGCCCTCTCTCAAGCTGGAGCGATGAGGAAAGTCGCGACGTACTTTGCTGAAGCCCTAGCTCGCCGGATCTACAGGATCCGACCTCAAATTTCCCCAGTCGATGCTTCATACTCCAACGTCCTACAATCACACTTCTACGAATCCACTCCGTATCTCAAATTCGCTCATTTCACAGCTAATCAAGCCATCCTTGAAGCCTTCTCCGGTGCATCTCGCGTTCATGTCGTTGATTTCAGCATCAATCAAGGAGTGCAATGGCCGGCGTTGCTCCAAGCCCTAGCTCTTCGTTCTGGTGGTCCACCTGTTTTCCGGCTAACCGGAATCGGACCTCCACAGCCTGACAACACCGATACCTTACAGCAGGTTGGATGGAAGCTTGCTCGATTTGCAGAGACAATCGGCATCGAGTTCCATTACAGAGGATACGTTTGCGAGAGCTTGACTGATCTGGAACCCAGCTTACTTGATATCCGTCAAACCGGACCCGAGTCAGAGGTTGTTGCAGTCAACACGGTTCTGGAGCTCCACCCGCTTTTATCCCGAACCGGAGCCATTGAGAAGGTTCTAGAGAACGTCAGAGGGATGAACCCGAAGATTGTTACAGTAGTTGAGCAAGAAGCCAATCACAACAACCCGGTTTTCGTAGACCGGTTTAACGAAGCTTTACACTATTACTCAACAATGTTCGACTCGCTAGAGAGCGGTTCAGGCGGAGCAGAAGGCAATTCAGGGACGGCACATGACGTTGCGATGTCGGCAGTTTATCTGGGTCGACAGATCTGTAACGTAGTAGCTTGTGAAGGACCAGACCGGGTTGAGAGGCATGAGACGCTACCTCAATGGCGAGTTAGGTTTGAATCAGCCGGGTTCGACCCGGTTCATCTCGGTTCAAACGCTTTTAAGCAAGCAAGCATGTTACTTGCACTATTTGCTGGCGGAGATGGCTATAAAGTGGAGGAGAGTCAAGGTTGTTTAATGCTTGGTTGGCATACTCGCCCACTTATCGCCACCTCAGCCTGGCGTTTGAGTGGCGGCGTAGTTGGTGGAGTTGTGAACCGGAGCTGAGTTGACTCAGATCCGTACCGAGTCAAACCCGGTTCATCTCTTTGAATTTCACTGTAAATTTTCATGTCGAGACCTGCAGAATTTTGAGGTGGCGATGGAGATGAAGACGAAGATGGATCTCTTAGTAGCTTTTCTAAAATTTTCCCCTTCCTATATCCCCACGTTGAATTTCTTGTTCTTTTTCTCCGATCTCTATTATTAGTATGTTTGTTAATCATTTTCTGCTGTTACGGGTTTTAGGGGGAAGAAGAAGATGAACCAGAGACTGATGAATGATGAAGAAGATCAAACTTTGTAATGTAATGTAACTACGGCGATGAATCTTTAGCTCTTTACTAGTATCAATAAAAACTCCTCAGAATTTCCAGAAATTTTGCTGTTTATGTGCGTTATATGATGAATCTGTTTATATCAACTGGATTGATTAATTACAGCTTGCAGGGCAGAGATGAGTTCTCCCATGAAGTTGACCATGGATTGAGTGTTAATATAATTACTATAAGCGCAGCTTTTCTTGATTATTTTCCTTCCCTGTAAGCCTATAAATATCAATATTCATAGCTTCTCCTTTTAGGTATCTTTTTCTGTTAGTCCTCTTCAAAGCATAAGCATTATTCTAAAGGGAAACTTTTATTTTGTTTCATAAATCAATTTAAGGTTAACAATAATACTCATTTTAAGGCTCTTTTAAATTTATATCCTAACGTGAGCTTTTGATTTGATTATGGAAATCTGAAAATGACACTTTTCAAGATTGGGGTAATTTTTTTTTATTTTTTTTTAATATAGGACGTAGGATGGTCCATATAACCTAATTGGTGAAGAGGACTTCATAGATTAATGTGTGTAATGTTTTGAATTTAATTATTGTAAATTATTTTTGAAGTAGCTCTTACCATAAATGAAGGGACAAGGACAAGTATTATCACATTCGCCTTCTCGTTATTATTGTCTAATTAAGTAGCAATTAAATGGAGGGGGTAAAGGCTAATCATATATAAAATAAATTCAAATTTCAAACTTGGTTATTCTCCTAAACAAATTTAATCTCATTTGACCCGATTTATGTCAGAGGGATCCGGTTTGTGTGATACATTTTGACGCGTGATTCGAAATAACGATGAATCCGTTTTAACTCAAATAGATCCAAAATGTGTCGACTCACACGAACCAACTTAAATAACCCATTTGTTGCATACACATATGTTTTATGTAAGGTTCGTTTACTATCTAAGCGAACTGAATATGAATATGTTTTAAAATTTGGTTATACTTTTGGCTCGGTTTGAGTTCGTTTACTTTCTAAACGAACATAGTGTGAACAAGTTTTAAATCTCTGTTAGACACAATATGTTCATAAATAAGTCAAACCTAAGAATGCCAATGCTCTACTCATTCAACTAGATATTAGCTTAAAGAAGCTCAATTTCGTTCATCTTTCAACTCAGACTCTACTTATTTAGCACATATAACGGTCCTAATTTCAGGCATCTCCTCCGGTAAATTGTATAACACCGTTAGCATGTCCATGGAGAAAGTTTTCGGTGATGAACTCTATTACAATATCCTCACGCACATATAGATTATTGGATTATGAGAATTATGGAGGTGAAATTAATATTTCATCTTAAACTCATGTACCACCAAACATACCCCATGAAATACCGAAGATTACAAAGTATATATATATATATATATATATATATATATATATATATATATATATATATATATATATATATATATATATATATATATATATATATATATATATGACAACAAGTCTTATTGTTTAATATACTACTCGTAGTTATTATTAGTTTTGTTACGAAAGTGTCATATCGTTTAATGTATTAGACGTAGTTATTGTTGGTTGAATGAATTATTCGTAGTTAATATTAGTTTTGTTTAATTATGATATTTACCCTAAATCTCGACCGTTAATACTCACTATCAGACGGTCTAAGATTGTTCTGATAATACACAATAAGGTTTGTTCTCACGAGAACCGCACCCCATATATATATATATATAGTGCTAACGGTTCCTATAATTATTTCTAGATGCAATATCCTTTTATATAATTAAACAATATATCATCCATATTACAATATTTCAAACATATTTTTATTTTGTCAAATTTTATAAAAATTGTATAGTTGTATCTTTAGTGGGCGTCTGAATCTGTACGTACGTGTTAATTCCAGGTTAAATATTAACTAATGTACGTGACTTATAATCTTTCATTACATATATATGTCACAAACTTGTCACTAAATATTTGTCCTTTTAGGAAAGCATTTGTTCTATGTACGAAATTCTCACTTACATCCTTTTTAGGGTATAAATTCTCTATATCTTCTAACTCAAAATATCCCACAATTTAAGTGAAAAGTCTCTTTTACCAATAAATGAATTTAAAATATCAGCCGTAGAAGAATAATATATTAAATTTAAGTAAAACAATAATGACACTATATGGAAATTTTAATATGCATTATTATGAGCACAAATAATAATTTAAATTTAAAATTAAAATAATATAAATTTTATAAATTCAATAAACTTTAAAATTATTAATATATATATATATATATATATATATATATATATATATATATATATATATATATATATATATATATATATATATATATATATATATATATATATATATATATATATATATATATATATATATATCGACATTAGTTGAACAATTTTATTTTTTTTTCAAATTGCACTTTACCCGTAAAATATAGTTAATTTATTTGTATATCCGTCTCGGGAACTTACGACGTGGAGGCTACACGTTTATAGTGAGCGGCATGCCTAGACACACAAGATTTTTTCACTAAAATCAATTGGCAAAGTAAGTTATAAATTTTTATATTAGACTTAGAGCATATGCATCCCAGAACTTCTCAAACTCTACACACTCTTCTCTCAAGGGTTACATATACTAAACACAAAAATAGAAAAAGCCTAGTAAACCAAATTGTTTCTTTTTTTTTTCTTTCTTTTATTCACAAAATGATTGAATAACCTCTCTCTTCCATCTCATAATTCATCAAAAAAATTGTAACGTATAATTATAATCAACAACCTGTTACATCCCTACATTTGGGAAAAATTTTTTTTTCCTTATTTGTGTGACGTGGGCAGAAGCTGTCAGGATGAGTATCTCTACAGAGAAACTTCTTTCCACTAATTGAATTGAGTCTTTCTCCTAATCTGACATTTATTTTTATTTTTAATTTATTAATTGCTAAAAAAACTCGAAAGTTCTGAGATGAATATGCTCTTACAATATCTAGTGACCTATATGCATAGACATACAAAATATATCACTAAAATCAATTGACAATTGAAAAATAATTAATATACATATTTTCATTTCTATAATCTCTAAAGAATGAAGATTACTCATTATATATTGATTAGAGCACTTATTATTGGTCCAATATTGCAACCCAACCGTGTGTTGATTTCTTAGTCGAGTATGACCCAACATTTGGCCTGTCGAGTCAACTATAATTGATGATAACTCATAAGTCAAGCAAACAAGTCTTTGCTTGATTATCATGTATAAGTGTTCAACTTAACATTACACTTAACATGTATGAATGAACACAATCTCATAAGACGAAATAAGTAGAACAAAAAGATGGAATCTTGAAAGAAGCTATTCATTAATGTGGAATACAATGTTGATATGTATAGGTGGTAGCAATTGAGGATGTGACACCATTGAATATAGACATTGACAAGTAAGAGAAATATGGAAGAGGAGTAGTGATATTCCCTACCACCCACTACTTGTTGTTGACACCAAAAGGAGACATAACACACAAATCTTCCCCACCATTATCTCTCTTTTCTTTAACATCATCATCATATTATTGACAACTCTTTTCAACTACTTGAATCATTTTTCCAACTTAAAACCCTAGATTTGACTAATTACTTATCCTTTATGCTTTTTTTTACTTAGATTAAGCTGTAGTTAACTCATTTTTTATTTGAGCATGCAATCTCATAATCACTAATGGTTTCAACAAAATTTGATTTTAAAGTAGTCTAAGGTTGTGTGTGAGAACTTTTGGGTCTATTAGAGTTGGAATTATGCTTATTAGTAGCTGAAAGTAGCAGTTAATTGAACGAGTTTATTTTTCGATGAATTTGGTAAGTAAGCCTTTTTCAGTTTTTGGTAGAGTAAGTAGGTTCATACCATTTTTTTTATTAAGTAAATGTCCCGTTTTATTTTTTACAATTCAAATACACGCTTGTCTTATCATTTTTCCTTCTTTTCTTCAAACCCTAGATCTGAAGAAAGTTGAGAGTCGTATTTCACCCTCACTCTCTTCTTCATCACCCACAACCATCTCTTACTATTTCCCTTCACTCCTCTATCGAGTCAGCACCACCTCCAGAGTGCCCTTCCCTCCCTTCTTCTCTTGTCCCTCTCTTTCCTATAAACGATCAAACCTACAGATTTATTTCCCTCTTCGTATGTCTATGCTCTCCTCTGCATTTCATTGTCCCGCTTCCACCAGTAACCAAGGAGAAGAGTTGTTGTCCCATTGCAGCCTCGGATATGGACTCGAGCAACTCACTAATCCGGTATTACCGCTTCAGCCTTGGACCATATCCCTCGACACCGCTCATCGTCGCGCCTACTCCTCCGGCTTCTCAACTCCGGCGTTTTTCATTCAGGTAATTTTATTTGATGTATGATCGCTCTAAAAGGTGTGTGCAGACAAAACTTTAAATTTATAATCTGAATAATAAATCTAACGATAAGCGATTGAATGTTTACTTGGAACAACGAAAAAGATTTACGGTTATAGGAACGTAAGAGATTGATGAATCCACCGCAATTAGGTTATCCATATATAACGGAAAGTAAAGCGGGGTTACAACAGAATTTCTCCCGCAAGTTCTACGTTATAAAATATTTTATCTGATTTTTTTTTTTTGTTATTAATCCACAAGTTTTACAATATTTATGAAAATTTTAGGTTATAAGGCTTCTCCGGAAATATTGTTATTGATCAAATCTTACGTACATTACATGGATAATCGGCACAATTATTTTTAGAATTTAGATTTAGTAAAAAAAAATTATTGGCTTAATTAGTGATTTAGTAAAAACATTATTTTGAGAAAAATCGTGAGACTGCAACATTAGCATCAACGTCGCTTACTTTAGCAAATGTATATAGATTTTTTGTAGGGTTACAATTGTAATATATCATTCAATTAGCTACAATAAGTTTTATAAGCCCCCTCCATATAGTTTATGAAACGAAATATAAGCTATAATAAATTACCATAAATTCCCACAATCTTTGTGCTCAAATGCTCACTACTAAGATAATTTTTTTAAAGTAGGTAAAGTTTACATCGAACTAGAAGGAAGACGGGCAACAAGTTGTGCCTCCAATCCTTTTGGATAGCGAATCCGATCCTCCTAAAAACAACATCATGAGACCTAGGAGACATAACGTCACCATGCAAAACCCGTTGCACCCTCTTGAGAATGTCAATAGCATCGGGCGCAAGGAAACCAAAGGTGTCAAAAGCGAACGGAAGAAACACATGTTGATTTTCAATACAAGCTTTCTCATGTTTGGTCACCTTAGCAGAACCGCATTAAGCGCCGCCTTACCTACCACAAAAGACCCACTACCCAAACAAACAAGTGGGGAAACTCCAGTAAGATCGATGCAAACATACTTTCCACCCGCCCATCCAAACACCAAGACATCCGCCGACCTCAAGGTGGATCTCCCCTCACGTGGGTCAGTCAAGAAGGATACAGGCGCCTCCTTCTTAACCCGAACATATTATGTCAAAAAATTTAAAATATATTAATTTTTTGTAAATATATTTTATAAGTATAATAAGCTCTATAAGCCGCAAAACAAGGCATCTCAAACGGAACATATTATGTCAAAAAATTTAAATTATTTTTTTGTAAAATAATAATTTTGTAGCTACTTTTTTATAAATTATTTTTTGTAAAATATATTTATGTTTAAAATATTAGTTTAAAAAATATTTTTTTAAAATAAATTTTGTAGAAAACAAGTTTGTATTTTATAAATAAATAAAATATTTTTCATGTGATTGTTTTTTTAAAAAATTTTGGAATATATTTTAACTAAATTTTTAAAATTAAAAATCAATTTTTTCTAAAACTATTTTTATATTAAAGATTATTTAAAATACATACAACTTTAAAAAAGTCCCCAAAATTTTTAACAAAATTTCACAAGAAAACAAATTTCTTAAATTATATATATTTTATAAAAAAACTATTTTTAAAAAAAAAACATTTGAAAAATTATAATTTAAGTATAATAATTTAGAAAAAAAAAACTTAATTTATATATTTTTTTAGCATTTTTATGTTATTGACTTGAATTAAGAAAATAAATTCCACATTCCGGTTGTCACGTGATCGCCGGAGTTAGAATTTTTACCGAAAAAGTATGACATATTATTTTTGGTAAATACGTTGATAGTTTGTATCGCTCTTACAAATTTTTAAACTTGGGTATCATTTTTGATTCAATGTTAATAGTTGGTATTATTTTATATTATTTTTTCAATAAAAATTTATTAACTGGAATTTACTATTATCATCACTTATTTAAGTACATTAAAAAGGTTAAAAAGGCATTGGGTGATTTAAAACATATTGATTTATATACAACTAAACCTAAGTGATTTAATTTGGGTCATTTTAAGAAAATAACCATTTATAATATATGATTTTATGATCATATGCCGGAATTGTTTTTAGGAATGCGATTTTGTTGTTTTAGTTTGGATTCTTTTCAAATTAAATATGAAGTATTGATACGATATATGATAATAAATAGTCTACCACGTTTTTTCAAATGAAAAATTTACCAAAAAATAAAGAAGATAATATTTATATTTCCCCTAAAATATAATATCGGTATTGATTGGATCTAAAGATCATAAGGTGGCCACGTGTAACCTTAACTTAGGCTGGATTATATATAATTTTGAGAAAATTTAGCACGTGCTACGTAATTTTGAATTTTCAACACGAGGCCGATGGCCGACACGTTTCCATTGCACGCATGCAATTTGCATTGCAGCTATGCTTCCACCAGATAATTAATATATATATATATATATATATATATATATATATATATATATATAATTTGCATTGCAGCTATGCTATCCATTCAACCAACAATAACTACAAATAATATATCAAACGACAAAACTAATAATAATTACGAATCTGGTCTCATGATTACACGATAAGCCTGTTTTCATATGATCTACTCTCTCTCTATATATATATACTCCCTCCGATCAAAATTAAATGTCGTTTTAGCATTAAAAATTTGATCACAATTATTTGTCGTTTTAAGTTTTTTAGGTTAAAAATCTTTCTTATTGGTTCAAAAGAGTGTTGAATATTAAATTAGTGTTAAGATTTATAAAAACTTTATAAAATCTATGTTATTTATTATTTTTATTAAAAATTGTGTCAAGGGCTAAAAAGATATATAATTATGATCGGAGGGAGTATATATCAGTTCCGGTGAGGAGAAGACTTGTAGATAGGAATTAGGAGAGCTGTGAACCATTTGATGAGATTTAAATCAACGGCTCTCACACACTCATCATTAATGACATTTAATTAATTACATAAATTTGGAAAAAAGAAGAAAATTAGCCACTAAAGATACGTTTAACCCTCCATCACATTCTTCATCCCACGTTGTGAATTTCTCTCGCCGCTGACACACAAGCTTCATATTTACTCCGATTTTCAACCAAATCAAATATTGATTACACAAAAAATTGTGAAATAAAAAAGAATACAAAACAATTCAAGTATTGTTTCTTCGAATTTCTACTCTCACTATTTAGGTTTTCATTCTTATGGTCTATGTAACACCCCGAATTCTCAGAACTCGGGACATTACTAGTTAGGACCTCACAATGGGTCCCGACCTCAGTTTGACAACAATATTACTAGGATCTTGCAACAAGACACAAATAAGAAAAACCGAAATTCGTAAAAATGTATTTTTAACAAGATGAATGCAACAAAGTCTAACAGCCTATAGTACTTAAACGACGGAAAAGACTAATTGTCTTAACAAGAGGAAAGAACAACAAAGCAACAACCCAAACCCCCACTCTAAGGAGTACGGAGACCCGACTGACCACTACTACCGGATCACTCAACTGCTGTTCTAACCTGCGGTAAAACTAGAAACACAACAAAACAACCATTAACTAGTTATCTAAACATCAATAGCACACACACACATAAAATAATAAACACTCATCATGCTTTCATACAATCCATTTATTATCTTCATTTAAGTCATTCACTCTAATGCTACTTATTTTGTGACACGAGGGATTCCCAAACCTCGCCTCCACCCCCGTGTACCCATCAGGAGTGGATCCGATGCATCACACCGTGTACCTGTATGGTCTGGGTATAGAGAACCTCCCAGTCTCCTGGCAGAGGTGGGCAGTGATGTCACGGCCCGTTACATATACACTTGGGCCTTAAAACATTACAACAACGGTCGTCCTAACAAGTTGTTATTATAAACACACAACACACACCACTATCGTCATCCAACTAACATCGAGAAACCAGCTAAGTAAGTCGCAAGGACTTACCTTGATCAAAAATCGCTTTTTCAAATCTCAACTCGGTCCGAACCCGTGGTAACTCAAACGCCTGTCAAATAAGGCATGGGGATCAAAATCACATCCAGATGTTCAACCTCATGCGAAGGAATTACGGAAAAAGCTCTCTTACGGCAAAAGACCATTTTACCCTTAGTGCCGAAAACTCCATAATTTCTATAACCTAGTTCCAAACTCTCCTTTGGAACCTATTTCCATAACTAGTTCTCATAAGAAAGTTGTTAAAGATTTATAGAGGTTAACACAGAGGTTTTAGTTATACAAAAGATTGCTAAGGTCCGACTTTCGGTCAAGGTGAAAGGCTGGAATAAAAGCATCGAAATCCGAAACAAAATTCTAAAACTTCTAGGATATGTATATTAAACATAGGACAAGGATCTTTCACAATTTCTCACTCAACACTCCTACATAAAATTATAAAGTTGGGGTAAAACTAAAGTTCTATACTTAGTTATTTTTCTTCTTCTATTTAAAAAATCAGCCCAACTGTCCTACTTCGGGGCCTTGTAGATCCTAATCCGACCGTTAACTTTTTTTCAAATTTTAACACAGTAAACTACGTATTTCCATCTATCATATATCAAAAATTGAACGGTGGATCTTCATCCTAAGGCATCAAAATCTGTTTTCCAACTAGTCAGTTTATGTGCAATTTAAACAGCAATTCAGCAATGGGTTTCATGTGGTCCTGGGTTCAAAACTCTCTGTCAACTATTCTGGAACAAAAAAAAAATTCTATCCTCAACATCTCAGGTTCAAGACTAGGTGACAACTACACTTACTCTTCCCTAATTTCATATCTTGTAAACTAACTTCTTTTAACTATCTCCTTGTTTAAGATTTGGAACTGCACACACTACTCAGTTCAACACTAATACGGTACAACAGGAGAGCCTAGAAGAGACTCACCAACAGGCTGGACTGGTCCGGTTGACAGGGTGGTCGTAGCAGGGGTTCTAGGCCGGCTCGTACAGTCCAATGCTCGTGCACTCCCACAGGTATAACCTAGTTCTGGATTGTCACTGCAAGCAACAGAGCGGCTGTCCAAACGTGAAAAACAGAAGGGAAGAACGTGGAATAGGGAGAGCTGCTTACCGGTCACCCTCTGCAACAGATGGAAGGATGCTCTCCTCTCTTCTGGTGTCTGTTCGAAGGGCACACAACAACAGCAGATCGGTGGTGCAGAATATCCGGCTGTGCAGGACGTTGGCGAGCAGTTGGTTCAGCGATAGTGCAGGTTTCTGGCGAGCAGTGCAGGTTTCAAGCGAGTAGTTGGTTCGGCGACAGTGCAGGTTTCTGGCGCCCGGGACGAAGGTCCAACTCGCGAGCAAGGGGGTGTCTTCCGGTTGTTCGTGGGCTGCACAATCCGGATGTGAGGTCTCCTCCTTCCGGGTGAGGACGAGGGGTCGACGTTAACTGCGTCTCCGGCGAGTAGATGCTAGCAGTTGGGTAGAAGGGCGACGGTGGCGTTCGTTCTTCAGGTTGTGAGGGGAGGTATTCTCGGTAGGGAAGATACGTATCGGTAGGTTAAAATTTAGGTTTAGGTTAATCACTTAGGTTAGCGCAAAGGATTAGGGTTAAGCAGGTGGGCCGGCTGAAGATAAATGGGCCAGATATTTGGGCCTGCTCACTAAAATAAAAAAAAAAAAGAAAAAGAAAAATAGGAATGGGCTGAAGAAATTATCATTTTAAGTACGGAACTATTTACGGAATTATTTACGAAATTATTTACGGGTTACATAAATTCTATCATTTTATGTGAATCAATGTTACATAAAATGATAGAATTTAATATCGTTTTTCTTTTATTGAAAAGAATAAAGATTGGCGGATCGGAATCCGGTTTTATCCGGTATTAAACGGAGTTAAAATTTTTCCGGGTATTACATCAGTGCCCTCTTAAAATAAGTTTCGTCCCGAAACTTAGAATAAGGTATCTAATCAAACGACTTTCTTTGTATAACTTGGTTTCATTAAGTCTCGTTTTCTAACATGTAACTACTCAATCATCAGAATCAGGCCCACATCAAAGAAAACACATTTACTCAATCCAAAGTAAAAACATGAAAAGTCAAACCACACAGCATCCGAGTACTAGCTCGCCGATATAGAAGTAACATCTAACCCCGCAGAGAACTCGGGATAATTACGTCTAATACTCTCCTCTGTCTCCCAAGTGGCCTCATCATCTCCTCGTCTAGACCACTGGATCCTCAACATCGGTATCTCCTTGGACCGCAGACGTCTAGTACTGCGCTCCAGGATAACTACCGGTTACTCTACAAAAGTATGATCTGGCTCAACTATTAAATCCTCATGGCTAATGACATGTCCCGGGTCTCGTATACATTCCTTTAATTGTTACACGTGAACGTTGGGTAAGAGGGTCAGCCGATTACCAACTTCCAAATCTTCCTGAAGATATCACAAGGTCACATTCCTTGATTTCCTTTCAGATACTCTTGACGACTTTCCAAAAATGACTACAGAATTGTATTCCTTTTATTAAATCCAATTGTTCCCGACTTTTTGAAAGATCCCGTCTATCGCATCTAATACAATGATCTGAGACATCTCCCGACACTTTACTAAGTGTCTATTGCCCTTTTGTAAGGCCACTCACTTGGTCTTGTCTCTCTAATACGACTCAACACCTACCTATTGTCAGACTTCAGCTTGTTGAAAACCAAACTCACACTCCCAGTGGAGGTTTCCCTAAGGATCTCCAATTCTTTAGCTCGAGGTCATAGCTATAATATTATTGAGTTGCTTGATCTATGAGTTATGGGCCCACCACGCTTCCGCTGCGCTACCCTGATCAATCTGTTGCCGCCCATAACTCATAATGGTATCCTCTGTGAGTCATGATGATCTACCAAACCTTCGTCAATAATTTCCTTTCTAATAATGGCAAGGTCCTCTCAAACCGATCGTCATTCTAGGGATAATTTACTATGGTAAAGTGAAAGTTTGTACTTTGCACCGGGTGTATTGGCTAGCCAAACCTCGAGATAAATTGTCCTTATTTGTCGAAACTATTGTCTTCATCTCCTATTGAGTTTCCCAAATGGGTCTAGGAACTCCTCAGCAAAACAACTCACCGGTTACGGCTCCTTGGAGCGATTGGAGCGTTCGGTCTTAGACTTTCCCGGAATTCATTTAGGTCCTGCCAGACCTCTACGTACTACTCGTCAAGACTCCTCAATGTGGTTATTCTTCCACAATCCCATTGAACTCTAACGTAGAGCACATCACGTTGGCCTACAAGTCCTCACCTTGACCTATTTAAAATCTTGACACGACGTCTTCTATTTAGCTCCTAACTTCCGAGATGCGTTAATGAGTCTATACCGATACAATAATAACAACTCATGATGGTCTCTCATGCTTGTTTTGTGAACTCTTCTACTAGGTGACTCGTCTTATAACAATTTCCTCCCCTGAATCGGTCTCAACTTTCAATTGATCATTACTGCCCATTTCATGTTAGAACCTCAGTTACGTTGTACTCTTGCATAGATTCTACAAAGGCATCCTCATCTCAACACTTTATATTCCAATTTAGCAAGACCCGCCTTTTCTAACATGGCTTTCCTTCTCAGTGGTTAAGTTGTTCCTTTGATTTACACTTTATCCATCCTAGCATTATTGGTCCGATAGTATGACTTTCATTAAACACCTATCGGTACCATTTGCATAAGAAACCTCAGTTGTATATGATTTTCTCAAAATCAAAGTTCTTGACTCGCATTTATTATGTTGTCCTTATGATCGTGTCGCTTTACCTTCTTTAAATCTTTACCCCTAGTAAGATAGTTACCCCTTTGAGTTTTTTTTATTATTATTATTTTATTATTATTTTATTATTTTTTTATTTACTCGCTTTACGAACCACATTGATTGGTCTGATTACTTCCATCAACTCATATGTGATCAGTCGGGAATGGACTTCTAGTACACCATTTGTATGCAATCTCACTACTACTCCTCCATCTACATATTATTGGTTGTCATGGTTAACTTAAATTTTCATTGGAGTACCACCATTGCACTTTAAATTCTTTATGATGTCTATTCCAACAAAGATGTAGGTTCAATTTACAATCACCTCAAAACTCGATAAGACTCTTCAGCACGTCGTTAAATTATATTTTCTATGTTTGTGCCGCCTCTATAATTCCAATTATTAGGTGTCACATCTGTAGTCATAAGGGCTTCTTTTGTAAACCTCGAAGATTGACCCCAACTTTTTCTCGAAAGTACACCATCAATCTCATTTGTGTGGTATACTACGTACGTATCCTCGTCCGGTCTGACGTTTGACTTGGTCAAAATTATCTGCTTCTTCTTACCCCTCTAGTTCTTCTTATATGAATCCATCTGTACTAATTGTGATTTGTAACATTTTCCTTAGTTAGTAGACAAGCAACTACTCACAATAATTCTTTTTATACCATTACTGATATAAGGGGTCATTTCGGACCGTCAATTCTCTTCAGAGTTACTGACTTGAACTTATTCAGTGTTACTAGCACTCGTATTGATTGACTTCACGGTTGCCGCAATTGGTCGCTTTAAGGATTCCTCCACATGTCAATAAAGTTCTTTTGTAACTTTGTGGTTATTCTTATTATCTAGCAACCAATCACCACTAGTTAACCCGCACGTGTAAAGTCTCAGTTGTTACCAAGTAGTCTATAGTTGACTTTCTACAAGATCATAGGCTTAATTTTCTTCTCTCTCTTTAAAATTTGATAAACCTGGTGAAATTTTATCTTCTCTAGTTTCTCCGCTTGTACTTTTTTAACTCTTCTATAATCTACACTTCTCTTTCGCACTATAAGGGCGTTATACTCTTTCCGAGTTTAGATTTATCATTCATCTACCGTCAACGGACTCGTCAATTCTCTCACGATAGCCCGTATATGCATCTTCGTGATTACTTTTACCTCAGCCATCAACTGCTCGTGGTTCCCCGGGGTAAATCGTTGGTGTTGAAAATTTTAAGACCACTTGTGAGAGGGAGGTTATTGTGGGCCTTCGGGTATGTCAAGATCCTTCTCACAAACTCTCCTTCTTTGATTGGTATTATAATGTTGCCTTTATAGTGATCCCTTTGGCTCTGCTTTCAGGATTCTATGATTTGGATATTTGTATCACGACCCTTGCTGTCACTCACTTGTCTTCTAGAAAGTCACTCCGCTTCCATGTTGGTGAAATCTACCTTTCACTTGTTGGCAACGCGTAAGCTTCCAATTTGCAGCTCTTTGCTTCTTCATATTTGGGATGGACAATGTATTTCGGGTTGACTTCTATGCTTTTGACTATCTCGGTTATCCATCTTGATTGTGGTGTCAGGTATACTGTCGAGGTGATCATATTCTGTTCTGTTTCTGGCATCAACTTTCACCTTCTGGTCCGTCAGTGAGCTTGAATTCGATATCTTTGTCTGAGTCCATACTACCTCTCTTTGACTTCCACACCTATGCTTGTTTTGCCGCCATCTTCTTTGTCTGTAACGTTGCTTTCCACCACACTTGAAAGAACTTATGGGTTGCCTCTCCCAATTTGTATAATTGCCGGTCAGCCAACGCTTTTCCGGAACTTCTCTCATGTATTTCCTTCATTTGACCCTGTTGAGTTGGTTGTATCTTCTTCTTGCTAGTGTCGTTGGCGTTGTCTTTTGGTCTTCACTTTTCCACCTCAACGTTCCTCAACAAGTTCGAAGGAGTTGTCCGGACGTTCGCCTACCCTAATGCTCATAAGCTGAGCGTACTTATCCTTAAGTTGAAACCCTTCAAATATACTTAGGTGTGTCAACGGAGTGAGAAACTCATTATGTTATCTCCGTTAAGGACATAACATAACTATAATTTCTACTAATCTTCGGCATATACTTATCTATATCACATATCTTTATAAACAAGCTAATAAGTCAACATAAAGTAAAAACCTAAAGATTATACTAAGCATACTGAGATCCGCGGTAGTAGTGGTGGTCAGCCGTACTTTTCTATACCCAACCAACTATGCATGCATTTGAAACCAAAAGTCCTTTTTAAAACTCAGATCCCTTTTCGGGTTCTGCTCGAGTACTTATTCGGTCTTTCAGAAGATTTCAAGTGCCATTGTTGCCAACCTGACTCTCATACCATGTTGTAACACCCCGAATTCTCAGAACTCGGGACATTACTAGTTAGGACCTCACAATGGGTCCCGACCTCAGTTTGACAACAATATTACTAGGATCTTGCAACAAGACACAAATAAGAAAGACCGAAATTCGTAAAAATGTATTTTTAACAGGATGAATGCAACAAAGTCTAATAGCCTATAGTACTTAAACGACGGAAAAGACTAATTGTCTTAACAAGAGGAAGGAACAACAAAGCAACAACCCAAACCCCAACTCTAAGGAGTACGGAGACCCGGCTGACCACTACTTCCGGATCACTCAACTGTTGTTCTAACCTGCGGTAAAACTAGAAACACAACAAAACAACCATTAGCTAGTTATCTAAACATCAGGAGAATAATAATAGCACACACACACATAAAATAATAAACACTCATCATGCTTTCATACAATCCATTTATTATCTTCATTTAAGTCATTCACTATAATGATACTTATTTTGTGACACGAGGAATTCCCAAACCTCGCCTCCGTCCCCGTGTACCCATCAGGAGTGGATCCGATGCATCTCACCGTGTACCTGTATGGTCTGGGTATAGAGAACCTCCCAGTCTCCTGGCAGAGGTGGGCAGTGATGTCACGGCCCGTTACACATACACTTGGACCTTAAAACATAACAACAACGGTCGTCCTAACAAGTTGTTATTATAAACACACAACACACACCACTATTGTCATCCAACTAACATCCAGAAACAAGCTAAGTAAGTCGCAAGGACTTACCTTGATCAAAAATCGCTTTATCAAATCTCAACTCGGTCCGAACCCGTGGTAACTCAAACTCCTGTCAAATAAGGCATGTGGATCAAAATCACATCCAGATGTCCAACCTCATGCGAAGGAATTACGGAAAAAGCTCTCTTACGGCAAAAGATCATTTTACCCTTAGTGCCGAAAACTCCATAATTTCTATAACCTAGTTCCAAACTCTCCTTTGGAACCTATTTCCATAACTAGTTCTCATAAGAAAGTTGTTAAATATTTATAGAGGTTAACACAGAGGTTTTAGTTATACAAAAGATTGCTAAGGTCCGACTTTGGGTCAAGGTGAAAGGCTGGAATAAAAGCATCGAAATCCGAAACAAAATTCTAAAACTTGTAGGATATGTATATTAAACATAGGACAAGGATCTTTCACAATTTCTCACTCAACACTCCTACATAAAATTATAAAGTTGGGGTAAAACTAAAGTTCTATACTTAGTTATTTTTCTTCTTCTATTTAAAAAATCAGCCCAACTGTCCTACTTCGGTGCCTTGTAGATCCTAATCCGACCGTTAACTTTTTTTCAAATTTTAACACAGTAAACTACGTATTTCCATCTATCATATATCAAAAATTGAACGGTGGATCTTCATCCTAAGGCATCAAAATCTGTTTTCCAACTAGTCAGTTTATGTGCAATTTAAATAGCAATTCAGCAATGGGTTTCATGTGGTCCTGGGTTCAAAACTCTCTGTCAACTATTCTGGAACAAAAAAAAATTCTATCCTCAACATCTCAGGTTCAAGACTAGGTGACAGCTACACTTACTCTTCCTTAATTTCATATCTTGTAAACTAACTTCTTTTAACTATCTCCTTGTTTAAGATTTGGAACTGCACACACTACTCAGTTCAGCACTAATACGGTACAACAAGAGAGCCTAGAAGAGACTCACCAACAGGCTGGACTGGTCCGGTTGACAGGGTGGTCGTAGCAGGGGTTCTAGGCCGGCTCGTACAGTCCAATGCTCGTGCACTCCCACAGGTATAACCTAGTTCTGGATTGTCACTGCAGGCAACAAAGCGGCTGTCCAAACGTGAAAAACAGAAGGGAAGAAGGTGGAATAGGGAGAGCTGCTTACCGGTCACCCTCTGCAACAGATGGAAGGATGCTCTCCTCTCTTCTGGTGTCTGTTCGAAGGGCACACAGCAACAGCAGATCGGTGGTGCAGAATATCCGGCTGTGCAGGACGTTGGCGAGCAGTTGGTTCAGCGACAGTGCAGGTTTCTGGCGAGCAGTGCAGGTTTCTGGTGAGTAGTTTGTTCGGCGACATTGCAGGTTTCTGGCGCCCGGGACGAAGGTCCAACTCGCGAGCAGAGGGGTGTCTTCCGGTTGTTCGTGGGCTGCAGAATCCGGATGTGAGGTCTCCTGCTTCCGGGTGAGGACGAGGGGTCGACGTTAACTGCGTCTCTGGCGAGTAGATGCTAGCAGTTGGGTAGAAGGGCGACGGTGGCGTTCGTTCTTCAGGTTGTGAGGGGAGGTATTCTCGGTAGGGAAGATACGTATCGGTAGGTTAAAATTTAGATTTAGGTTAATCACTTAGGTTAGCGCAAAGGATTAGGGTTAAGCAGGTGGGCCGGCTGAAGATAAATGGGCCAGATATTTGGGCCTGCTCACTAAAAAAAAAAAAAAAAAAAGGAATAGGCTGAAGGAATTATCATTTTAAGTACGGAACTATTTACGGAATTATTTACAAAATTATTTACGGGTTACATAAATTCTATCATTTTATGTGAATCAATGTTACATAAAATGATAGAATTTAATATCGTTTTCTTTTATTGAAAAGAATAAAGATTGGCGGATCGGAATCCAGTTTTATCCGGTATTAAACGGAGTTTAAATTTTTCCGGGTATTACAGTCTAGGTTTAATTATGATTGATGTTTGCTTTCGAAATCAAATTTGTTTGAATCTTTATTGTGTTTAATAAGTTTGATTGAGAAAATACATGTATATACATATGTTGAGTTGTTCTAATAGCTCCAATTGATAAATCTATATGCTCCTTTTAGTGTGCACGCAAACTGTTCAACAAAATGCCTTCTAAAAAAATAGTTTTTAATATTTACCGGAACAACGACATAAAAAGTATGAACACCGATGAATAGAAACATGAACAATGACGTATAAAAACATGAATACCGATGACTTATCTATAACTTTTACACATGCATAACATATTATGATCATCTTTTAACGCTTTGTGATGAGTTTTATGTTTATTTTTGTGGTTATATATTGTAAATGAACATCTATGCATTGTAAAATAAATACAAAAGAATAAATGAACATGACACTTTGATGAATAAAAACACTATGAACACCGATGTATAAAAATATGAACAATGACACATAAAAGTATGAACATTGATTACTATTTTTGAACGTAAGGGTATTGTTCCAGATTTTAAGTCAACTTACAAAAATGTCATTAATGATGAGTGTGTGAAAGCCCTTGATTTAAAATTCATCCAATGGCTTACAACCCTCCTAATTTCTATCTACAAGCTCTCTCCTCACTTGAACTAATATTTATATATATATATATATAGATCCTGCCGCATATGTAAACAACTCTTATCGTGTGAACGTGTAAACACCGAATATATGTGAGTATACCGCCGAATATATGTGACTATACCGCCGAATATATAGATTCAGGTCCGGCGAATCTTCTTCCATTAATAACACGATTTTTTTATCCTTTAATATCGCCTAATCTCAACCATCTATTTAATGATCTAACGGATACAATTTGTTCTCATTTTACATGATAAGAGCTGTTTACATGGGAGTCAACCTATGTCTCTCTCTCTATACACACACACACACACACACATATATATATATATATATATATATATATATATATATATATATATATATATATATATTAGTTCAAGTGAGGAGAGTGCTTGTAGATAGAAATTAGGAGGGTTGTGAGTCATTGGATGAGTTTTAAATTAAGGCTCTTACACGCTCATCATTAATGACATTTTTATAAATTGACTTAAAATTTGGAAAAATCTCTTACGTTCAAAAATAGGTGATCAGTGTTCATACTTTTGTATGTCACTGTTCATGTTTTTATTCATCGGTATTCATAGCATTTTTATTCATCAAAGTGTCATGTTCATTTATTCTTTTTGTGTTCATTTTATAATATATAGATGTTCATTTACAATAGACATGGATCGCAAACCTAAACCTAAACCGTAAAAATCCAAACCGGCGGTTTAGGTTTAACCTAAACTGCCGGTTTGGTCGGCAGTTTAGCCGGTTTATTAAAAAAATAAAAAATTGAAAAACTGGACCAAACTCCATTTTAAAAAAAAATAAAAATAATAACCAAACCGGCGGTTAAACCGCCGGTTTAGGTTTGGACAAAGGCCAAACCTAAACCGCAAACCCACGGTTTGGCCAAACCGGATGTAATAACTAGGATTTCGAATTCTAATTAATGTTGATTAACTTAATCGTTGATAGTAATTAACATATAACTCGTGAAGACTTCGCAAGTGATGAGTAAGAGTCCCACCGTTATGTTCCCGGCGTAATTTTGGACGTTTGGGGAAATTTTTACTTTTTCCCCCGGGTAATTATTTTTACCCTCCGGTGTTATTGGAGTATTTGGGAGCTCCAATTAATAAAAATGCAGTTGAAAGAAATGATCAGGACATCAGATATGTCCTAGATATGAAATAACATGGAGAGGCAAAACGGCCAAAACAGTCGCTATTTCGTTTCTTAACGGCTAAGAAAGACGGCTTAGGAATACACGTTTTCCGAGGCAGTTGTGTAATAATTATCCCTACAATATTCCAGATTTAATGTTCCAATCTCGAGAAGTTTGGAGAAAGAGGTTCGACCCGCATTTGGATCGGTTAAAGGATAATTATCGACTTTACTCAAGGATAATTATCGTCTTCACTATAAATAGCGGAAAATCCTTTATTAATTCATTTTCTTTCACGTTTTCTCGTAAAAGCTCTGATTTCTCTCAACCTTCAAACTCAGATCTACTCTCCGTTTCTAATCCGATTTCAATTCCGTTTGAGTTTCTGGATTCCTCTCTTCATTCTCTTCATATCGGTACCGAGTTTCTGCATTTCCGAGTATATGGAGGGCTGGTCGAGCATATATGTCACCAGGACGGTTCCGTCGTTCAGATTCTGATGAATTTGATGCTGTCCATGCGTAGCCTGCGTCGTTGTGATTCCGAATCTTCTTTCAGATCGTCAATCGGGTTAGTAACGAATAAGTTATGAATTTATTCGTTTTCCGTACTGCGATTTGGCCTAAATTGACTTTAGGCTTGTCAAATAGGACAATTAGAAATTCCATTATGGTTGTTATATTATTCTGGTGATTATGGGTTCTTGTTTGATGAAATCTGATGACAGGGGGTTTAGAAATTGCCTGCGGGCAAAACGTTATTCTGGCGAAATCTAGTTAATTAATTAAAGGTTAATTAATTAAATTATGATTAAAATTGAGATTGAGGAATGTTGATTAGATACTACCTTGAGATTTGAGGAATTGTGAGTTATGTTGAAATATTGAGGTTTAGTTGGTTGTGAGGCTTATAGATTGAGTATGATCCTTATGGATCCCTTTGGGTCTAGGTGTGACCCCTTTGATGAATAGAGGTTGATATATCTCTTTATGCCTTGTTTATAGGCCGTGTTGTCCCTCCAGTGTAGAGGTGATCGTGGTTGAGTTTGTACGAGGTTGAGGTAAGTCCGTAGGACTTACTTAGCTACCATCCTTATATGGGGTGTTTGTATGAGTGGTGTGTGCCTTATATGTTTGCTATGATAGCATGTGATGTCGTATTTACCGACCTATGTTTTATTGATTGCCCCACTGCGTGGCTGTGATAACCTTTCCCTTTCATCCCGCCGTGGAGTCTGGGAGGTTCTCTGATGTCAGGCCAGACCGGTTTACAGGAAGGGCGCAATCCACTCCCATAGGGTACACGGATTGTGTGACCGATACTAGTACGGCTGGCTAGCAGGCTCAGAGGCGAGGATGTATCGGTCCTCGTGTCACCTAGTTTCATATATACTATATCTATACGATTTGAGTGAATGACCATTATATTGAGATGAATAAATGGGTAAATGAGTGAAAGCATGCTGATATGTTTATCTTTCCCTATGTGTGATTGTGCTTATGCATTACTCTATATATGTGTATGGTTAGCTAACGGTTTCATACCGTGTTGTAGATGTTTACAGGTTAGGCGCTACTGGGTGATCTGGCAGGGTGACAGGCCGAGGACTCTCGTACATTAGGTGGTTGGTTTGGGGTTGTTGTGTTTCCCCTCCTGCGTGAGGATGATCTTTTGTACCTCCTATGTGAGGATGTCGTTTTATATACTCGGCTATGTTGTTGTTTACTTTGGGTCGTACAGTTTATATTGTTTTATGTATTTGTTTTATATCTGTCAGTGCCATGTTGTAAGGTCCAGTGAACTTGTTGTCAGGCTAGGGCCAGGATCCATTGTGAGATCCTAGCCCAATGTGACATCCCGAGTCCCGCGGATTCGGGGTGTTACAGAGTTGGTATCAGAGCCCAGGTTGACAACAATGGCACTTGCTACCTGCAATGAGGTTTGATAGATAAAATAAACAGAGCCCACATGGGATCTGACGTTTTCAAAGGTTTTGGTTTTAAGTGTGGTTTTGGGATAGAATGTACGAGAAGTCGTCACCTCTGCCATGAATCTCTGCAGCATAGATATGTATATATATCTGTGTGTACTATGGATTATGTGGATTTATTATATACATATCGATACCTATGGCATATATATAGCCTTATAAGATTAGGTGCGTATATCCTACAGATGACTCGGACTAGAGTAGTATCTGTAGTGGGATGAGGTAGGGGTACACCCCCCCTCTTCCTCCAGTGGTGATAAGTTAGGGACCAGTTTCCGCTGTTGTTTCGCCTATGGAAGAGAACGAGTTTGAAGAGGCTGATCGTGTCTCCATGAGTAGATCAGAGTTTCAAGAGTATATGCAGCAAGTATATGAGGCGGTGATAACGGGTAGACCTACACCGGATTTACCAACATCTGTGAGATCAACTGAAGCTTTTGGATCCGGAAAGAAGCAATGGACTGAATCAGTTACTGGAGAAGCAAAGATGATGAATGGGGAACCAAGTCTGATATCAGGACAATCTAGTGATCCTTTGGCCATGAAGATGACTGGCAATGAACTACAGTGTTTTAATTGCGTGGAAGTTGGGACACTGGTGAGTTGTGTGCCCAAAAACGCCCATCATAAGCTTTACGTGTGGTAAAGCAGGGCATAGAGCGAAGTTTTGTCGACAAGGCAAGGCATTGTCTTTACAGGTTCCCTTCAAGAGTGAGATCATTCCAGGTGGATGACGAAGGTCGAGTTACCCTTCAGTTGCACAGGTTGCAAGGATGGGATGATTATGTTTTAGTTGTGGCTATCCGGATCATTTGCGTTCTGTGTGCCCTTTGGCACTGATAGCTTGTTTCACTTGTGGTGAGCTAGGTCATCTGGCCCTTTCTGTCAACACGGTGGTGTTTCTTCCCAGCAAGACCTTCCTTTTTCCGGTGCAGAAAGAGTGGAAGTGGAGGCTATAGTAATGACCTCAGTGATACCTGAGGAGCATAGATTTGACATTGAGTGATGATATGTGGAAGAGCTACGAGTTTTAGCTGTTATAGGTACCATTCTCGTTAATGGTTTACCTGGTAGAGTTTTGCTTGTTGTGAGTGCTATGCACGTCATGTCTTTCGATGCATGCGTTAATGGTTGAATTTTGGTATATAGTAGAAGGTGGATTTTCCTTTATAGGATTACCTTTTTGGGTAAGAGATACCCGTGAGATGCGTGTTTGTTCCCTTATTTCAGGGACTCGTGTATGGTTGCAGACTTCTTTGTCATGTCGTAGGTGCATGAGGAAGTCATTATGTGTATGGTTTGGATGAATATATATCATGTGGTGTTAGCTTTTAATAGTAAGACTATTATAGTCTTTACTGAGTTGAGTTAAATAGAGGTCTTTTGAGGTTAAGACCTTTGAAGAGACGGATTTGTCATCAGGATTGTATGAGCAGCGAGCTGATAGCACAGGGATGTGACGCATTCTGGTGTTATACCATGAAGGAGCGAGATAGTCCAACATTGGAAGGTATTCCAGCTGTTTATGAGTTTATAGATGTGTTACTGAACCGTCTAGTTGCCACCTCAGCAGAGTGTGGACATTGTTATCGAGTTGAAGTATGATACATGGGAAAGTCACACTATATGGTGCTTGTTGAGATATTGTACTGATAACTTGAAAAGTTGAACGAAACGGGTTTACCCTAGTGGGTTCCATGTTCCGTATTGACGACCTGATGAGTTACCTTCAAGAAGCAATTGTGTTTTCAGGATTCCTTTGTGCTCAAGATATCCCTAGTCATGGATGAGAGAGCAACATGTGTATGAGATAACATCCCATACCCGTTATGGACACTACGAGTTTGTAGTGATGTCATTTGGGTTGACGAATGTTTTAGTAGTTTTTATGGAGTTGATGAACAGTATCTTCATCGACTTCCTTGATTAGTTGGTGGTGGACTTCATTGATGACATGTCGGTATACTCTCATAGCAGAGAATAGTAGACCGGTCGTCTGAGGACCGTTCTGCAGATTTCAAGAGATAGAGGGTTGTATGCGATGCTCTCTAAGTGTAAGTTGAGATGTCAGTGGTAGCCTTTTTAGGTCATGTTTTCTCCGTCAGTGGGATCATGGTTGACCTGGCGAGAATTAAGTATGTTGTAACATGGGAGATACTAATGAACATTAAGGAATACGTAGTTTTCTCGGCTCAGCCGATTGCTACCAATGCTTTGACGAAGGATTTTATATGATTATGTATTCATTTGCGAGTCTTTTGAGAAGACCACCATAACTACGTGATGAAAGTAGTGTGTCTATGTTCTGAAGAGTTGAGGAGGCATTTGACCTCTGCTTCCATTCTGTTGTAGTTAGAAGATTTTTGGGATCCCGTGATTTACGGTAATACATCCCAGCTAAGTTTGAGATGTGTATTACTACAAAAGAGTAGGGTTACTGATATGTGTGTTTATAGCTAAGAACGTATGATGAGAACTACCCAACTCATGATTTAGAGTTAGTAGTGGTAGTTAAGCCTTTAAATTTTGAAGAACGTACCAGTGTGATCTTCATGTCAGATTTCTATAGATTATAGAAATCTGAAGTATATTTTATGCAACAGGGGTTGAATAACCGCCAGTATTAAGAGCTTAAGTTGATCAAGACTTTGACTTGAAGATTTCATATCATGCAGAGAAGTTGAATGTTGTCGCCGATAACTTGAATGGAAAGACGCTCCAAGAGAAGATGATTGTGAGACTGATAGTTCAACCTCATCTTCAAAGAGATCTAGCTTGGCTAGAGTTGGACAATCAGTTCCTTGATAAGGATACCCATTTATACCTCAGAGGTTCTACCTGGTCTGTTGGATGAGGTCCAACAGAAGCAGGAGACCTGCCGGGCCTTGACAAGGTTTAGAGAAAGGATGTCTCGTACTGAGCCACCATAGTTCTCCATGGGAGTAGATGGACTGATGAAGAGTCATGGCCGCTTTTGTGTACCTGCTGATGCAGATTGAGACAGAGAATATTACGGCATACCCATTGTACACCTTATTCAGTACATTCAGGTACGAGTAAGATGTACCACGAGATGAACGATTATATTGTATGAAGCCGATATAACCAGATTTGTGATACAATGTGTGACCTGTCAGCAGGTCCATATAGAGTATTTCCGATCTAGAGATTGGCCCCACCCACTACCAGTGTAGTAGTAGAATTTGGGAGGACATCTCTATGGACTTTGTTATGGGGTTGTGACCCAGTAGAAGATTGATGTTATCTGGATTATTGGTAACAGATTAATAAAACCGACAAATAGTGAGACTCCATGGTATACTGAGAACGATCATTTCTGATCGAGATGGATGTTTTTACTTTGAGATTTTGGGCAGCAGATTCAGACTGCTTTGGGGATGAGTCTGTACCTCATGACTACACTTCACCCCCTGACAGATGGTCAGTTAGAGAGGATCATCTAGATCTTAAAGATCTATTATAAGTTGTAAGTTGAATGGGAAACGTGGATGATTATATTACCTTCCATTATTGAGTTATTATATAACAGTGATTGATGTTTATCTTCGGGAATGTCCTTGAGAAGCATTGTATGGGCGTAGATGCCATACACCTTTATGCTAGAAGTGATCTAGCAGTAGTAGTGGAAATAACACATGACCAGACTCAGGATTTTATCGTTCGAGTAACGATGATTAAAGGAAGAGTGTTGGCTCTACATAGTCGCCAGATTGTGTATGTAAACAAGAGGCGTTAACCTCTAAAGTTCAAGCGAGAGTTCATGTCCGGTTGTAAGTATCTCAGCTGCGAGACGTTAGACGTGTTAATATGGAAAGGGATCTGAGTTTCCAATATAATGGTTTATTTGAGATCGACCAGTATGGAGAAGGTAGCATGATGTTTAGCTTTGCCTCTGAGATTAGAGGATATCCACCAGTGTTTCATATGTCTCAACTGAGGAAGTATATACTAGACTCGAGACACCTTGTGAGTTACGATGATTTGATGGTTGAGTCCAACCACACTTTTGTTGAGCATTCGATTACATTCTTGGAATGAGATATGAAACGCTTGCATTCGAAAGACATTCCCATATTGAGGATATGATGGTAAAGATGAAGACTTGAAGAGGCTATGTGAGAGACTGAGGATAGTGTCCTGAGGAACTATCTAGAGTATATGTTGGGACATACCCATTTGTGGGAGCACGAGTAGATCTTAGTGCTATCTTGATGAATGTTGTGCTTATGTGCTTATATGCCTTGATGTGTTATTCTATGCTAGTTGTGATGTGATTTATGATCTTAGTAAATCTTGATGTGCTAGCGTGATGTATGCTATAGCTGGAGATGATTACTTCCTCCACGTTATGATTATATTTATAGCTGGATATGGTTCTTTCCTCCCTGCTATTTGAGTGGGATTAGGATTTAGCTGGAGATGGTTCTTTCCTCCATGCTACCTTGATGGACATAGTTCAGTGGAGATGTGATTCCTCCATGCGATATATATGTTTATGGGTTGGCTAGAGACGTATTTCCTCTATGCATGTGATATGTTTTGGCTAGAGATGTGCTTCCTCTATGCCTTGTGATGTGGTATGGCGAGAGACGTGATTCCTCTACGCCTGTGGGTAGCGTTATGGCCCTGTTTCCTGGAGTGATGATTCCTCCATGTTTATACTTGAGGTTATAGATTGTTATAGGTTGTGATCTTTTGAACGGAGATGTGATACCTCCGATAGAAAGAATGACAGTTATACCTCGGCGTATGGGTCCGAGAGGATTTGGGAATTGTTCAAGTTTCGGGACGAAACTTTTTTTTAAGGGGTGTGTGATGTAATAACAAGGATTTCGAATTCTAATTAATGTTGATTAACTTAATCGTTGATAGTAATTAACATATAACTCGTGAAGACTTCGCAAGTGATGAGTAAGAGTCCCACCGTTATGTTCCCGGCGTAATTTTGGACGTTTGGGGAAATTTTTACTTTTTCCCCCGGGTAATTATTTTTACCCTCCGGTGTTATTGGAGCATTTGGGAGCTCCAATTAATAAAAATGCATTTGAAAGAAATGATCAGGACATCAGATATGTCCTAGATATGAAATAACATGGAGAGGCAAAACGGCCAAAACAGTCGCTATTTCGTTTCTTAACGGCTAAGAAAGACGGCTTAGGAATACACGTTTTCCGAGGCAGTTGTGTAATAATTATCCCTACAATATTCCAGATTTAATGTTCCAATCTCGAGAAGTTTGGAGAAAGAGGTTCGACCCGCATTTGGATCGGTTAAAGGATAATTATCGACTTTACTAAAGGATAATTATCGTCTTCACTATAAATAGCGGAAAATCCTTTATTAATTCATTTTCTTTCACGTTTTCTCGTAAAAGCTCTGATTTCTCTCAACCTTCAAACTCGGATCTACTCTCCGTTTCTGATCCGATTTCAATTCCGTTTGAGTTTCTGGATTCCTCTCTTCATTCTCTTCATATCGGTATCGAGTTTCTGCATTTCCGAGTATATGGAGGGCTGGTCGAGCATATATGTCACCAGGACGGTTCCGTCGTTCAGATTCCGATGAATTTGATGCTGTCCATGCGTAGCCTGCGTCGTTGTGATTCCGAATCTTCTTTCAGATCGTGAATCGGGTTAGTAACGAATAAGTTATGAATTTATTCGTTTTCCGTACTGCGATTTGGCCTAAATTGACTTGAGGCTTGTCAAATAGGACAATTAGAAATTCCATTATGGTCGTTATATTATTCTGGTGATTATGAGTTCTTGTTTGATGAAATCTGATGACAGGGGGTTTAGAAATTGCCTGCGGGCAAAACGTTATTCTGGCGAAATCTAGTTAATTAATTAAAGGTTAATTAATTAAATTATGATTAAAATTGAGATTGAGGAATGTTGATTAGATACTACCTTGAGATTTGAGGAATTGTGAGTTATGTTGAAATATTGAGGTTTAGTTGGTTGTGAGGCTTATAGATTGAGTATGATCCTTATGGATCCCTTTGGGTCTAGGTGTGACCCCTTTGATGAATAGAGGTTGATATATCTCTTTATGCCTTGTTTATAAGCCCTTTTGTCCCTCCAGTGTAGAGGTGATCGTGGTTGAGTTTGTACGAGGTTGAGGTAAGTCCGTAGGACTTACTTAGCTACCATCCTTATATGGGGTGTTTGTATGAGTGGTGTGTGCCTTATATGTTTGCTATGATAGCATGTGATGTCGTATTTACCGACCTATGTTTTATTGATTGCCCCACTGCGTGGCTGTGATAACCTTTCCCTTTCATCCCGCTGTGGAGTCTGGGAGGTTCTTTGATGTCAGGCCAGACCGGTTTACAGGAAGGGCGCAATCCACTCCCATAGGGTACACGGATTGTGTGACCGATACTAGTACGGCTGGCTAGCAGGCTCAAAGGCGAGGATGTATCGGTCCTCGTGTCACCTAGTTTCATATATACTATATCTATACGATTTGAGTGAATGACCATTATATTGAGATGAATAAATGGGTAAATGAGTGAAAGCATGTTGATATGTTTATCTTTCCCTATGTGTGATTGTGCTTATGCATTACTCTATATATGTGTATGGTTAGCTAACGGTTTCATACCGTGTTGTAGATGTTTACAGGTTAGGCGCTACTGGGTGATCTGGCAGGGTGACAGGCCGAGGACTCTCGTACATTAGGTGGTTGGTTTGGGGTGGTTGTGTTTCCCCTCCTGCGTGAGGATGATCTTTTGTACCTCCTATGTGAGGATGTCGTTTTATATACTCGGCTATGTTGTTGTTTACTTTGGGTCGTACAGTTTATATTGTTTTATGTATTTGTTTTATATCTGTCAGTGCCATGTTGTAAGGTCCAGTGAACTTGTTGTCAGGCTAGGGCCAGGATCCATTGTGAGATCCTAGCCCAATGTGACATCCCGAGTCCCGCGGATTCGGGTTGTTACACCGGCAAACCTAAACCGCCGGTTTGGGCCGGTTCACAAACTGCCGGTTTTGCGGTTTGGTTCAAACCGGACCCATGTCTAATTTACAATATATAACCACAAAAAAAAATTAATCACAAAACCTGAAAATATGATCATAATATGTTATGTATGTGTAGAAGTTATAGATAAGTCACCAGTGTTCATACTTTTATGCGTCATTGTTCAAGTTAATATTTATCGATGTTCATACTTTTATATGTCACTGTTTATGTAAATATGATCATAATATGTTATGTATATGTAAAACAAACATCAATGCGTTGAACACTAAAAACAGACATTAATGCATTAAAAACTATCCAAATTAATGAGTTTCATGAACTCACTTCAGAAAATACTTTTCACCCTCCATAATTCTAAACGCAACTCTTGCGTTACAACCACATCGATTGGAACTTGTCTTCTTTTTGCCTGTACGTACTATGTTTGCCACTTGTCTTAACTTCCCTTGTGTACAAAATATTTCCTAAACACAAAATTGTTGGGTTTGTGATTACATGAAACACGAATCTCAAATCCACAAATAGATGCATACCTCATATAAAAGTCATCAGGTTCCTCCACACTTAAAAATTGTTGACCAATATGTGGCTTCAATGTATCATCACAAATTGGAACCCAATTGGTAGAGTTATTTGGAGTGACTTGTATAATAGTTCCACCTTCATTACATGGAGCATTCGCCCACAATCCCGACACAATGATTGGTGATGATTGCGTACGCAACATCACTGAATCTGTAAAAGCAATGTAAAAATATACTAGTGTAAGTTCATACTTTTTATTCATTGGTGTTCATACTTTTATACGTCATTGTTCATGTTTTTATTCTTCGGTGTTCATAATTTTTATGTCATGTTCACGTAAATATCATAGACTATTTTCCTACCAGACATTTTGTCGAACAGTTGGTGTGCACACTAAAAAGAGCATATAGATTGTTCAATTGGAGCTATTAGACCAACTCAACATATGTATATACATGTATTTTTTTCAATCAAACCTATCAAACACAAAAATGATTCAAACAAATTTGATTTCAAAATAAACATCAAATAATAATGAAACCGAAACCATAAGAATGAAAACCTAAACCGTGAGAGTAGAAATTCGAAGAAAAAAAAATATTTGAATCATCTTGTATTCTCTTTGATTTCACCATTTCTATGTAATCAATCTTTGATTTGGTTGAAAATCGGGCAAATATGAAGCTTGTGGGATGAAGAATGTGAGGGAGCTGTGAGTCGTTGGAGTCGAGTATTGATCGCTACTCTTTCTTTTTTTTCCAGATTTATGTAATTACCAAATACCATTAATGATGAGTGTCTGTGAGCCGTTGATTTAAATATCATCCAATGGCTCACATGGCTCCTAATTCCTACCCACAAGGCTTTTCCTCACCGGAACTAGTTTGGTATAACATCGATCACTTTTGATGTTTTCTTGTGCTTTGTCGAGTTCGAGATTTCTCTGTTTCTGGGTCAACTCGAACACTTTCTGATCAAATAAAAGATCTTTGTGTCGAGTATTGATCGCTACTCTTTCTTTTTGTGGCAGTTAACCCATCTGTCCTGCCCGATTCAGTTGGCAATTTTCATATCCATCCATAAATGAATACTCGGGCTGAAAAAAGAAGAAAAAATACATAAAGATTTTAACTGGAAAGGGTTTGTCTACATATCATGCATTATAAATTTATAAACGCAATTATGCATAATAAGATTTGGAATTAAACTATGCAGTATATTGGATGTAAAATGCAGTAAACACAAAGATTTTAATAAAATCATTTCAAGGCATAAAATGTGCATTATGAAACATGTGGTTTGCATCCGAACAAGCCCGAGCGGGTGACAAGCTTAAGGCCAAGTTGGCTAGCTCAAGTCTTGACAAAGGAAATGCAGAGTTACTCACCTATCTATATAAAACGTGCATTAGGAAACATGTGGTTAGCTCAAGCTGGTTAGCTCACCCGAAACATTACATTGCCCATCCTTGAAATTAAGTTCCTTATCTCATCTGCAACCCTATGTTCATAAGGAGGTCCTTTTCGACAGACTTGTCTCCATATTTTTACCATGATGTCTGTGAACAAACTCAACCTCATTAACTAAACCTTCTTTTGAGCAAAAAGAAGCCATAATTCTGCTTGGAACACTCCCCCTTTCAAGATTGAGCTTGTCTTCTTGGAACCTGTTGGTAGATTGCTAGCATATTGGGGGCAATTTTTCACCTCATACCTTAAATATGTTGAATGGTAATACTCTTCAAGATAGCTGCTAACTTAATAAGCAATAATCACAAAGTATAAACAAACTAATACCCACTTTGTGTGAACCAAGTTTGCTCCTCTAGTCTTCCAGGAGATCATAAGATAAACACAATACAACTAACTAATACCATGATCGATTGAAGATAAAAGCTATCACAAGATGACATGTTCAGAATCAGATCTTAGTTTGCATCACATTCTTCACCCCAGAAAAGTGTGGCAACAAGATGACAGGTGAAGAGAATAATAAATTCCACTATCAAATAATTTTAGCAAGTGTCCGAGATGTTATATAATGATAAAGAGGATTAGACTTGGGGTTCTTGAGATGATAGCCAAAGCAAATGGGAACAGGCGCAGAGCTCGTAAAATACCAACCATGTCTGAGCAACCTGAATTAGATCGAGAATCCATCTGCGGAAAGAAAAGTGCACAAAATACTAAATAAGCTATGTCTGAGCAGTAATACATAAGGAACTTTCAAAAGAGTCATAAGGAAAAGAAAAGTGCACAAGATACTAAATAAGCTATGCACCCAAAGACAATGAAGAAGAATATTAAAACTGGCATCTCTTGAAGATATGTCTTGTTCCAAATACAAACTACTATAGACTGAGTTTGTGAAACTCCGTGAACTCGCCCTCAAGTAATATTGTTTACATTTACACATCAACTGATCAATAAAATCTGAACTCAAATTGGTCATAAAAACAAAAACAATGAAGTAAAATAAAAACAAACCTACATAGCAAATTAGAACAAATACTTCAAACTGCATTATGTTTATAAAGTTTTAATCATGTTTAGTTCATGATAAAAGAGTGAAGAGCAATTACATAGTGAGAATGCACCATGAATTGTCCTTTTGGAAGAAAAAAAATTAGATAACAAAAATAATAAAAAAAAATCGTTAAGAATAATGAAATTGACATGGCTTTGCAGCAAAAGAAAAGCATTGATCTTAACAGAAGATTAAAAGACAAATCGCAAAGAGACTGTAATTTGTTTAACACAACATCAAGCATTTAGTTCAAAAATGAAGGCAACAAAATGCAAGATAGACTTAAACATTAACAGAGCATACAAATATGATCTACAACTATCTTTCAAGAAAATTTCCACTAAACATCAGTCATCTGGATGCTCAATCAGATAGATTATTAGCTTATTACCTACTCATGTAAATGTATAATTGAACTCCTTACAAGTCAAACTCTATAAAAACATGCTTACAGCATACTGACAACCCCTTTCAACCAGGGTTATTGAAGATTAATCCAATTTCATAAATTTATCATGTCAGTGATATCCTAAAAACATTTTCTCATTCGTTACTAAGCACGGACTCTTTTTCCTATTCCTATTCTCACACAAAAAAACTCAGCTCTAACCTTAACATTGATATCTAAATCATTCAATTAATGATTTCCAAATCTCGATCCCTTCATCCCTCCAAATTTCACTCTGAATCTCCGCCTCCAACGAAGAATAACTTTCTCCGCCGATTTCGGTCGACGGCGGAGACAACTTCCGTTTTCCAACGACTTCACATGGTTCATAAAATACAGTACCTACTCAACATATTCTCCATTGGAGCACTCTTCTATGTCCTTGTATTTTTCCTCGTCAAGCTACACAACGACCATCGTTGCGTTTCTGACCCTTGCGGCCCTTATTTTAATGCTTCTCGCTATCTAGCATGCCACTGGACGTGAGATCACCCGCCAAACGTTGCTCAATTTCTCGTCATCGAAGGTGGAAAGTTCATTGTAATATTCGGTACCTCATTCATCACAATTCTATTGATATTGGCCGAGAATCTCTATGCCGGAGCAACGAAGATGGAAAATCAGTTCTCGAAGGCAACGATTACTCACACTGTGAAAGGTTCGAAGTCACAGTGAATACACAAATCATGTGACAAAAACATAATTTTTTTTAACTTAGTATTGTAATTTGTTATAAAAAAATAAAACCCATTAAGAAAAACTTTTACCAACAGTAACGATCTGAAAGTCGATTTTTAGGGTTTGTTTTGGGCTTCTTATTTTCTTGTTCGACCGGGGAAAAGAGGAGGAGCATACATAGGCGCGTTCATTGCTGCTACTTTGTGGATGAAGATCCACACCATTAAATTTGTGCTCAAGCACTCTGTCTCGAATTGAAAGTTCAAAGTTAATATTTTAGTCTGCAGCATTGGTTGGTTAAAACGAATTGTTTTCGGAGAGGGAGATGGAATCGGAGGAGGACATTTTCACTAGCTTGGACTTAGCCGGCCTGGACGAAGCTGGTGGCGGCGGCAGCGATAGTCGGCGAGCTTGCAGCGGTGGATGCGGCCGGCCGGTGAGTGTTTGCTTGTGCGATGAAATACCCCCGGAGCCGATCTCCACCAGCACCAAGATCGTCATCTTACAACACCCCCACGAGCAGCGCCACCGCCTCGCCACCGTCCCCGTGCTCGCCAGATGTCTGAATAATTGTCAAATTTTAATCGGCAGGAGGCTTCGTCGAGGCTCGTCTTCGCTTCTGGATTCTATCCACTCGGAGTCGGTCGTGAATCCAAACTTTTCACCCCGAGCAGTCTTTCTCTTCCCAGGTAACTCGAAGTTTAGGGTTCATACTTGTAGAATAAGCGATTAAGTGGTAGGAAATGATGAGATTGTAGTGAAATTTGCGAGCAAGTTGATGATATCTTGCAGAAACTGTTGTTGTATGTCGACATTAGGGACGGATTCGATGCCTTCGACGGAAATCAACCAGTGGAAATCATCCATAAGCGAGAGGTCTAACAAGGGTTATGTATTGATTATGTTCGATGGCACATGGAAGCACGCCAAGGAGATGGTAATGGCTAGCCTTCCATTTATATCCACATTTGCTTCTTGTGTGTGTTTGAATTACGATGTGGAGGTTTGTGGCGGGAACATATATGATTCGGAGCTGCTTCTGAGGAAGGAGCCTTTTGGAGGGTGCATGAGCACCATGGAGGCTGTTGCTCGAGCTTTGAGAGTTGTTGAACCTGATGGAGCTGAGATTGAGAGGAAGCTGGTTGGTGTTCTGAAGGCGATGGTTAGATTGCAGGCTTGTCATTTGAAGCCTATAAACCCAAGGCCGAAGCTGTTGAAGAAAAAGAAGAGTGAGGGGGAGAAAAACATCAAGAGCTGACAGGTTAGCTGAACTTCTTCTCTTTCAGGCCTCTTAGATGGATTAAGACTGCTTGGTTCTTGCAAAACGGAGATGTATGCATTTGCTACTGTGCTTGAGTAGAGTTTGGTTCCCGAATTTCCATTGTTGAAGTTATTCTGGGTATTATATGCATTTGCTACTGAGTAAGTTTAATGAAGAGTCTTCATTTACGCCCCATTCCCGCAGATGTGAATAGAGTATGCATTGTGCAAATGTTACCCTTGCTCATACACGTGTTCCTGTTTCCTTTCTCTGTGTAAATACGTGTTCTTTGTTCATGACCTTATCTGACACGTCTCCACGAAGCACCTCTACCCTACTCAATCTTCCTCTTTCAACGAGTTTTCTTCCTTCCTCTCTCAGTAATCAATATGCTGGCACCAGATTTCGTTTCTCTTTCGACTTCTTCCATCATCAATTTTCTTCTGCTAGATGATACTCACCGTCTCCATGTCTCTCGTCTTCGCATCAGGTTCGTGTTTCTTTCTTCGTTTTGTTTTTGTTTCATTCTTGTTCACCCCTTTTAAGCATTAACCCTCTCTTGCTCTCTATTGACGTTGTTTTCCTTGGTCTGGCTTCCCCAGAGGTTGTACGTAACCGCCATTCTTGATGTTTACTTGTTACATGTTTGGTTCTGATTTTGTTGTTGCTTCTTCTTCTTTTACAGATTATGGATCTCCGAGGAGCCCTAACATTCTGAGGTTCAAAGGATGTAAGTTTCCACTCCTTTTGCTTGCTGATTTTAGTTTTACCTTCTTTTGTGGCTCACCAGAAGCTCTCTGAACTCGGGTAAATGCTCAATCCTTTTGTACGACCCGATGTTCTGAATTTGTTTTGATCACCAGCTTGTTAAGTTGGACATAATTTTTTTTTTTTTGCAGTTATGCTGAAGCCTAAACTAGCTAAACTAAGATAAACCCCGTACTAAATTTGGGATAGTATATAATGTATATAAAATATTTACATACATGTTCATTCTATTAATGTATAAAACTTTTGTCTAAATAAATCAAAATCTTTAAGACTCATTGTGATATTAATGTTATGGATCGAAGTGATTATTTCTTAATATATTATGTTGTGTTTGCGGCGCCATTTTATGCCAGGTCTTCATATGCTTGGTGTCGTCTTCATCTCTGAAAATATTTCTTGCTATTAGATAGAGAAAATCTGTGTTGACTCATTAGTTCCACCAACAGAGATATAAGGGAAGGAAAGTTGTGTAGATTTGTTAGAATCTGTTTGCAGTGAAGGGAAAATAAAGATGCCTGGATTTTGGGAATCTCTTAAAAATCTTTTGTAAGAAGCCCATCCAACTTAAGTATTGTTCCTCCCAATCACTGGGCTCTTTCAGTGGCTTCTATGATGCTTATCAAGTCTGCCTATATCTGAAGTTTTTCCTTCCTGATATTATTATGGTGGTATTTTACTATTTTGAGATTGACCTTATTGTAGAAATATGATGAAGAATGGATTAACTTTCCAAGTATTATTGTGTTTGGTGCACGATGAAGTTTCTGCAAATGTATATTACTTTTTCCAGGGGATAGAGTATGATTTATACTACCCCTACTCTTGATCTGTTATGCTTGCATCACTTTTAATTATCTACCTTGTTCAGGTTCACCACACATTTGCAACAACGGGTTCTGATGGCGCCTTCAACTTTTGGGATAAGGATAGTAAACAGCGTCTGCAAGTGAGTCACTGTGCTTCTGATTTCTGTTTTTTCTACATACCTGGAGCTCTAAGATGATATATATTTATCATATCTAACGTTCTTATTCATTTCTCTTATATTAAATTACAAGTGACATAATTTCAGCTGTGCAAGTTTCCTGAATCATAGTTGATAAATTTATGACATCAATGCATCACTTTGGTTCATGTAAACATAAAACACTGATAATTTATTACATTGTCTTGTACAAATGAAATGGTCAATCATTAAGACTTAATTTCAGAATTTTAAAGAGCTGGTTGAGGGTCAAGACTGAAGATTCCAATTTTTGAAGTGAGTTGTGAATATAGATGGTGTTGAGAAGCATAAATCCTTTGCAAAGTTGATGCAAACCCACCATTAACATGTATGATTTCTCCACGCCCTTTAGAGCGCCAGCAGGATCCAACTTCAAAAGTGAAAAATTTGAGAAATAATTTTTACACATACAATGAAGAGAACATATTGACATATCTAAAATCATACTGTGTAGTATAGGTTACAATTTACCTCCTTATTCAATTTGTTGTGTGGATTTTGCTTTAAAAATGCATATGTATGTAGCAAAGCGTGCATCTTAGAAGCTCGATCAGTCCAATTTGTGTTCTGAAATTTCTGGTTTGTGCATATGATTTGTTGGTGCTCGATAAAATACCTCTTAACAATTATGGAACCAAATGAACAAGGTTGCTTAAGCACAACATTTGACCTTGGCGCTTGTAAGCGCTATTGGATTTTGGCACCTCTCTATTTTACTTTGTTCAATCATTTGTTTTTATTGTATGAGTTTACCCTCTTGTCAAGAGGCACAGAGGTACCAAGGGTCCTCAAACAGGATATACTTAGTGACTAGATTGATTGTTTTCGTATTGTTAACGCACAGTAGGGGTTGAATTTATTTTATTTCTTGTCCTCAGAGTTGGGTCAGCGTGGACTATTTTGGGTGCATGCAAAGGAGATGACCTGGGGAAAGCATTTTATAGATCGTGCACCTAGACAAACCCGTTAGGTCAGATACAAGCCATACTTTCCAAAAAAGTTTCCCACTTTTGTGAGCCGAGTCCGGAATTTCGGACCTAAGGTCTTGTCCGTACCCGCCGTGTCGGGTTTCAGGCTTGATATGACCCGTATTTTCGGAAAAAAAATTCCCGCTTTTGCGGTCGAGCTCGGAATTCGGACCTAATGTCATGTCCATACCCGTCCATGCAAGACTTCGGGCCGGGTGGGATCCAGATTCTTTTTTTTCTTTTTTTAAAAAATAAAGAGAAAACATTACCACTAGATATAAAAAAATAAAGTAGGCCAATGATTCAAGACATTTGAATATTAGATTGAAGTCTTGAGCTCAAATTCTACAAATTACCGTTATATTTTAAATAAAAATTTCTTAAAAACAAAGGGGGCTTTGGGGCTTAGCCCTTGTCCATACCCGCAGGCCCGACTTTGACCCGGTCTATTTCTAACCAACATTATTCAGTATATCTACACATAAAACAATTAAAAAGAAACTCATCTTCTAAAAGTTTTATAGGAAAACAAATAGGCCTTTAATTCTTATGATTATCACTAGAGAGGTCTAATAAAGGGAAACACTTTTTAAACCGGCCCAAATATATTGGGCTTTAAACCGGCCCAAATATATTGGGCTTACAATCCGGCCCAAACATAAGCTTAAGTTGTTGGTTTCACATTTTGAAAGACATAAGAAAGGAGAAGATACATGATTGTACAAACATCCATCCAATACTTGCTCACTTCTCAATAGACTCAATACCCTTACCCATATTTCTCTAAGGGTGCACTAATAAGGGTGTCCAAATGGTTTGTACCGTAATATGGACCGGATCGGATCAAACTATTTAGTTCATAGATCGGTCTGGTCCAAATTCTGGATCCGAACATATACATGGTTTTTTTTTAAAAAAAATATAAAAGGGAAGCAAATGATGCGGATCGGATTAGTCAAATACAACCCAAGACCGGGCCATATCTTCTGGTCTGGTCCGGTCCTTCCCACTCTTAATCTATATAGGGTAAAATGGTTAACTAGCTCTTTTATCACTATTACTATATAAAGAATACTCATAACATAAACTCATTTAGTAAATATATCCCTATTTAAATTAATTTTTTCATCTAAGGAAAATTATATTTAGGGTAAAATTAGAAGGATCTACAAAACAAAACCTATATAAAAAAGCCTGTTTAACACAATTAGGGGTGAGTATAGGTCCAAAACTGAACCGCTAAAAACCGAACCGAACCTAAAACTGATTTTTCAAAAACCTTGGACCGAAAACCGAACCTATGAAAATAGGTTCGGTACGGTTTGGACCTAAAACCGAAAACTTGAAATACTGGAACCTAAAACCAAACCAATTAGATCGGTTTCGGTTCGGTTTAGGTTTTGGACCTAAATGAAGCTAAAAAAATAAAACTTACAAAAGTCCATAAACTAACAATAAAATGATAAAGTTTAAATCTCTAACAATTTTAGTATAAAGAGCTAAAACCTAGAAAAATAACAATCTCATTTAAGCAACAAGGTACATTACCCACTTTCCAACTATATTTAATCGTTTTTTTATTAAATATAATTACAAATTCGGTTTTCGTTTTTTTATCTGTTTTACGGTTTTGGACTGAAACCGAAACAAAACCGAAATCGTAAAAACCAAGAACCTAAGACCGAACCTAAATTATCGGCTTAGATTCGGTGTATACCGAAATTACTCGATTCGGTTCAAGTAAACCAAACCGAACTTGCTCATCCGAAACCCAATTATTCGTGTGTATAGCATATAACTAATCTTATAATCATTAGGTATAGGTCACCTAACTACCAATGAATCAAGTGCCAATTTATCAAAACTATTGTGTGGATTTTCTTATCCATATATTCGTTTATATGACCCACTCAACAAATTAATATTTTTTAAGTGTGACAAAAAATAGTTCGAGACAAAGAAACACATATAACATATTTATAAGCTTTTAATAAACACATTTGTACATGCATATATGACACAAAGTCTCCGCCGTTATATTCTTCTTATTGGTGGGGCACTGCAATATCTGATTTAAAAAAACTCGAATAAATTGAACCTATTTTAGATTCAATTCAGAAGCAATAAGTTTTAATCCCTGAATTTTATTATATTTTCAGATCTTATTAGGTTTTGACTTCTCATTAAAATAAAACAACGTATTTATTGATGAGCAAAAACTACATTATTTATAGAGAATTGAGTAATAACTTGGAGGATAAATTATCAGACATTTTTAATAACATGCCGATAACAATTAGTCAATAAATATTCTTAACATTCCCTTCAAACTTGACATTTTATCGATAACGCGAAGTTTGAAAACCAAGTCTTGAAAACGTGGCCAAAGTAGTGGTTTTGTAAGAACGTTTTCAAGTCGGTCATGTGCATGAATAATGCGAAGTGATCCTATCTACACTTGTTGTTCACGCACAAAATGGTAAGTCAAAACAATGCGTTTCCTCCTCAAATAAAAATGTAGATTGATATATAAGGATGTTGTTCCTAAATTATCACAATAAATTACATAATAAATGAGTTTTCAATCCTTCTAACGCGCTACAACATCCAAACAACTCCAGAAGTTGTACGCGTCGACAATATCCTAGTATTTGGTTTCGGTTAATAACCTTGTAACTATTTGTTGCTTTTTTTAGCTCCATAAAACTATAGGTTTACCTAAGTACAAAAGACATTCCGTTATTGAGACAACATGATCTTTGTCAACAACCCGATCAACATTAAAAAAGACATGCAAGTCTATGATATTAATTGAATTTTGTTTTTAGTGATGGAAGAAGAATTATCAAGTGCATGGAACAATTAAGTGTTAGCTCATTGATACGGAGATTGGACCAAACACCTTTAGACATGTTCAAAGTCAACACTTAACAATGAACCATTTGCTATAAGATAATAAATAAGATAATAGAAACATTTACTATGAATAAAAATCCTAACCAGATGCAAAATGATAAATAAAAAAAACCTTTGCAAGAGAATTTGTTTTAGAAATTGGTTCAACTTCATCCCCTCGATCTCCTTTCATCTTTTTATTATCGATAGTATACGCCTTAAAAATTTTGGTTGTACACTACGAGTTGTTGTTAGAATAGTGACCGATGGTGAAATTAAGATAGAAAGGGGAACATTGAAATTTGAGGATGACTAGGAATAGATATTTCGAAGAAACAAGGGTAGAAATGTGTCTTTTCACTTTCATCTTCATAAGTTGGTGTCGGGTGGTTTATGAATTTATCTTAATCTACCACCTTAGTCCTTAATTTTCATATTTAATTATTCTTTTTTTATCATAAACCGAGTGTTGCATTGGGTTGTAGACGATGGAAAAGTTTCACACTCGACTTCATCCCCTTAAGTTTTTAATTTTGAGTATCCGGATTCTTACCTATTATAAACTCTTACAACGGATAACAACAACAATTGAATATGAGAAGAAATCAACTTAAAAAATCGTTTTATTCACGGTCAAACTTAACTAGACACCTCTTTTAAATAAAAAAAATTTTAAGTTTAACTGAATTAAAGACCTCGTGTGTGTTCAAGTAAGGATTATTTAAACCCGTAATCCCTCACAATTCCTCATGAGGGAGTAAGGTCGAAGAAAATTACATAATTCACATAAATTTCATCTTCTTTTTAAGCTCCAGAAAATTCCTGTAAACTCTTAATTGAATACACCCACGAAGTCTAAACGCATCCTTAGATTTATAATAAGGTTATTAAAGACTTAGGGCCCGTTTGGTTGTAACTCCGGAAACGGAAATGGAATGGAAACGAATCTAGTTCATACGGATATCCTTTTTTATTATTTTTTTTGGAATCCATCCTTGTGGTTTAAAATAATTGCAGAAGAAACTGCTTACTTTTGATACCTTATTGGGAAACAAAATAGGGGATTACACATGTATTTTGCAAGAAATCATGAAGAATGATTCCAAAAAAATTCGTGAACAAAATACACATATGAACTGGATTCATGTTCATTTCATTTTCATTTTCGGAGTTAAAACCAAACATGTCATACACATATAAACTGGATTCATGTTCATTTCATGTTCATTTTCGGAGTTAAAACCAAACATGTCCCTGCACTATTCTTTCCTATCATTAAAAGACCTTATTATTTAATTGGGTCTAAATTTTGAAAATAATTCCAAAGTAAAAAAGCAAAATAAAGCTTACCTAATTGCAAGTAGGAAGTATGACTTGTCATTTAAGATGCGTCATTAGCCATTTCTGGGTCTTGGTCGACTCATAATTGTGTCTAATATATATAGCCAATTGGTGTATAAAATGCAAAATTTACATTAAACAATCACCCTCAACCACAAATAAAATATGCAGAATAAAAAAGTGCAAAAAAGAAAAAAGAAAAAATATATCTTTGACATATAAAGCCGTAGGAGATAATATCATAATAGTAAATCCCATGTTACTAATCAGCTAGAGACTAGAGTTGTGTTTATTCATACAACCAAACCTTCTCTACTCTAAACACCCTTAGATCCCGGGACCTCGGTCCATCGCAGCTCGAGCTCGACTTCACCTCGTTCGACATTCCTGAGCCGAATAAACATGTTTTGAACCACCTCGCCTTCGACCCACATCACCTTACTCTCCTCAGCTAAGCAGTTTTGCCTGCTGGGTTTGACTGCTGTTATGATGGTTTTATCCGGAACGCCCTTGAGGTCCAACTTGACTGCTTCTAGGAATGGCTTGATGTCAAACTCGGCATCTCCCATCTTGTCGTCGAACGAGAAGGTGTCTTTGTCGTAAACGAACTGTGGTTCAAAACGAATCGCATATCAGAATCACATATAGACATGTGAATGAAGACAACATTCACGTATGAAAGCACATTTCCTGTCATTTTCCATGGCCTAAATTGATAAGATCACTCTGGACCGGTACCGCCCGATTGAGTAGGGCTACGATCGGTCCAACCCAAATGTCATCAGGTTCAGTCTAAACAGTATATGACATAAATGTATTTTTCTTTCCAAAAATATAATCTGACTATGAATTATAAATTATATAATCGAAAGCTCTTATAGAATGTCAACTTTTCATACTAATAAACAAACATTCATTATCAAAATTGCAGTCAACTAATAAATGGATAGTTGAGGCGGGATTATTCGGAATTATAATCTCCACAATAATCTCGATAATACAAGCTGAATTGAATTAAAAAAAAAAGATTTTTTATCTTTGTACCCTTAAGGTTTGGACTTTTCCTCTTAGTATCCACCAAATTTTAAAATTTCTCTTGGTGCCCTCAAGGTTTCATTTGTTTCCTCTTTATACCCATTCTTAATATATTACATTAAAATTCATTATAAAATAATTAAAAAATCAGAATAATAAATTTAAAATAGATTATGACTACATTAAGTTTTAAACTAATAAATTTATAATGATAGTGTTTTTTAAAAATATTTTTCTTATTAAAAAAATGAAAGTAAATTAAATATAATTTTTATTTTTGAAATAAAATAGATTAAAAATAAATTTTTAAAATTTTTTTAGAGTCCTAATAATATAGTTTTTTTTAAGTTAATTTTCTATAATTTGTTTTAATTAGAAAATAACAATATTATTTTTTATGAGTTAATTTATTATTTTTTATAATATACTTTTTCATAATCTTAAAATTAAAAAAAAATATAATTTTTTAAAATTTTCGAACTAATATAAATTATATAAAATTTAAATTCAAAATAAATAAATTTATTATATTTTCGAATTAATATAAATTATGTTTTTTATTTAAATCGAAAGTAAAAAGAAAAATAAAATAATTTAATTAAAAATTAAAAATATATTTATTTCGACAAATAAATAAATAAATATATATATATATATAATTAAATATAAAAAAATTTAAAAATTTATTGAGAGTCTAGAGAAGTAAAATATAATAAATTATTTATTTTGAATTAAATTTTATATAATTTATATTAAATCAAAAATTTTTAAAAAAGTTATGCTTTTTAAAATTTTAAGATTATGGAAAAGTATATTATAAAAAATAATAAATTAACACATAAAAAATAATATTGTTATTTTCTAATTAAAATAAATTATAGAAAATTAACTTCAAAAAAAACTATATGTTTAATTTTCTGGATTCTTAAAAAAAATTTAAAAATTTATTTTTGATTTATTTTAATTCGAAAATAAATATTATCTTTATTTTACTTTACTTTTTTTTAATTAGAAAAATATTTTTAAAAAATACTATTATCGTAAATTTATTAGTTTAAATTGTAATTAAGTCATAATCTATTTTAAATTTATTTTTCTGATTTTTTTAATTATTTTTAATTTATTTTTCTGATTTTTTAATTATTTTATAATGAATGTTATTGTAATATATTAAGAATGGGTATAAAGAGGAAACAAATGGAACCTTGAGGGCACCAAGAGGAATTTTGAAACTTGATGGATACCAAAAGAAAAAGTCCAAACCTTAAGGGTACCAGGAGGAAAAATCCAAAAAAAAAAAGACAACATAATCTCCCAAAATAATCTCAAAATTTAGGTCCGAATTGATATGAGCATCAAAGATTCATGATTGCTGTGATTTTAGCCATTTGTGATCAAGTTCATCATCATCAATGCACAAATATACTCTATGAGCTGTATAACCCCATAATTACTGATCATTATGTATTTGGTAACACGCGAGTAATTATCAAAGCTGTAAATTTGCTGTACAAATTTCACAAAATTAGGCCAATTTCAAATGATGATTTGACTTACAAGTTTGACAGGCTGGTTTGGATCTGTCACGCAGAGAGTAAGATTATCATTCCATTCAGGATTCAAACATTTCTTCACCACTTTCGTCTTCAGCTTCTGCACCATGAAAATCAACTCAGAATCAGATTTACTGAACAGTAAAATAGTAAACTTCCAGCTGATTAATCTTTCCAATAAGCAAATTAACATTTGCCTTAATTTGATCTACAAAAACCCAGAAAAAACTTTGGTTGAATAAATACTTGAATTTCGATTTTCAAACATAAAAAGCCAAATGAAAGAAACAACAAAAAGGGACAGCAAGTGAAAATGCGCATTTAGCGGCTATTAACGCGGGGGGCAAATCAGGAAAAGAAAATATTTTGACCTAATGCGCAGCTTCTTAGAGGAAGAAGACGAAGTTCAGTAAATCATGCAGATATGGCAATTTGAATAGATGGATTAGATGCGATAAAACAGGAAGAAAAAGGAGTTAAATACCTGTTTGCCTAAACGAACAATGACATACGGATCACTGCTGTTGACATCTCTAATGGCGAGGTTGATTCCACGCTTGATTCGGATCCGGAGCAAGCCAATTATGTTATCCATCTGGTTTTAAGTAAAATTGGAAGAAATGCAGTAACAATTTGGGAGAAGATTGACGAATTTGAGCTTGCGTAATAGCGGGAGAAGAGGAAAGATGAGAGCTTTTGAGTGGTGGGTCTCCAAACAAAGCACAACTGTGGGAGAGAGATTCTAGACTGTAGGCACAGAGCCACGCACAACTAAATCCTGTAATGGGGAAGGCTATCTTATATATAGGAATGTAAGCCTAGAACTTTAACAAATATTCACAAAATCACCCTTCAAATTGGGTATTTTTGCAAAAGTACCCGTATAATACTAAAATATCTCAAACCCCCCATACTATAGGTTCTTTCTCTCAACAAAACACTAACCACAAATCACCGCTCCAAAATTTACTTTGCTGGAAAGAGTGACTAAAGCATACAAAGCTAATGAAAAAAATAAAAACATAAGACGTTGGAGTTGTTCAAACGGTCTGACTCAGATCATCGGTATTGAACTGGATTAAAAAATTATCTTATGGTTGGACCGTGGATTGAATCTGACCTAGATGTGGACCAGACCGTAAAACACCGATTTGACACTCCTATTTAAAATGTGCAACCCTATAAAACACTGATAAATAAATGATTGAGTAGCTCTCACGATAGATTCAACATAACTAATCCAATCATTTACTTGATACTTCTTAGGAAATCATAATATTTATCCATCTCACTAATAAGATAACGTCAACATTAAATATGAGTTTATCTCTGCAATTACCTTCCCCAACTAGCCAAATTGTGTGATAGGAAAGTGATTATTTAACACTCTTTCAACGTTTAAAACCATAAAAAAGTAATACTCAAGAAAATTACTAAATTCATAGGCACTTTTGGGTAATTTACTTCATTTGAGGGTAATTTGTGTAATTCATCCAGAAATTATTTTTTTTTTAAAAAAAAGAAGAAATAGAATAGACTAGAGAGATTGAGAGATGGGTTAGAGACGAGAGGTGAAGATGGAGTGATTCTTGTGAGCATAGCCCCCACCCCACCGGCACCAATCACGCGGTTAGGCCTTGTTTGGACGTATCTTAGGCTTTATGTTCAATTCAATTCATCTCAATTTTGATCCAAATATTTTGATTTGGTATAGTCATTGATTTTGATTGCATTTGTCGATTCTGATTGAATAATCTTCTATTTCTTCATCAAGAGAGTTTTTTATTTTTTATTTAAATGGGAAATGATATTTTTCCTTTCATTTTGATACAGGTAGTATAAAATTGAGTAATTTATTATCTATTTTTATAAATTTATTTTTATAAATTTCTTCACGTCGAGCTCGTGTAAGGTGGAATCTTTTGTACATTTTTGACCGGGTATCCATCGCTACCCTCCTCACCCAAGTTCGTATGCATCGGATAATCAGGTGGATTGGACCTATCAGATGACCCATTACATTAATATACTTAGGGGCCGTTTAGTTCCAACTCCGGAAAAAACGGAATATAAACGAATTTAATCCATAATTACATGCTTATTTATGAAATTTTATGGAATCACTTCTTGTCGTTTGATGCAAAATCCACTTGTTTTCTCATAGGGCATCAAAAGTAATCAAATTTTACTCAAATTACTTCAAACTCCGATCGATGAATGATTCCAAAAACTTTCATGAACAAGGTAACGTATGGACTAGATTCGTTTTTATTTCGTTTCTAATTTCGAAGTTAAAACCGAACAGGCCCTTAATTGAATAAAATTTAGATAAAAGATTATCAACTAGACGATCGAAACATAAAAGTGAAAAGTTATTTTAAAGTTCGAATTGCACACATAAATAAGATAAGTTGATAATTGAAGTACCGTTACACGTTTTTGAAAATCCAATCATTTTTTTTATAATGGAAAGGGGTTCGATCGCATAGACGGCGTACCGACTATTGGATCGAAAGGCCGAAAAGGATCGGCAGACAGACTAACCATCATGAAAGAACACAACACATGAGAAAAAGAAAACACAAAAATAGATCATAAAAACCCGAAAGCAGGGACGTCTCCAGGGGAAAGCAGAATGATCCCGTCAGCCGGAAGCGACGAACATAAACGTTCATCTTCGAAAGAAATACACATGCAAAAAGTCTAGGGAACAACTGTGAACACCTCAGGTAAATTTTTTCTTCAACTACGTCATTTATCGTACATAAATTTTTCTTCAACTACATCATTTTGTTTCCCCAATATTCTGCGGTTGTTAAATAATATACAAAGTATTTTGAATCAATTATAATGAGTTGTTAAATCTAGCAAGATTTTATTTCAAAATCCGATAATAAAATTTTAAATTACAAACAATAACCCTTATATTATTTTCCCCCAAAATCATTCATATTATTTGCGTGTTAGGTCTGAGCCCAACATGTAAGTCTAGTGACGAGATTGCTATTCGTACCACATGAACCATGCTATTCGTACGAATGTGCCATGCGTAGTAGTCCATAAAATATATTTGGTGGAATCTTTTATGCACTTTTGACCGGGTATCCACCAGTACCCTCCTTACCCAAGTTCGTACGCGTCGGATAATCAGGTGGATCGGACTTATCAGATGACCCACTACATTAATATACTTAGGGCCTGTTTAGTTCCAACTCCGGAAACAAAAACGGAATATAAACGAATTTAGTCCATATGTACAACCTTATTTATAAAATTTTATGGAATCATTCTCTAGGTTTAATGCGAAATGCACTTGCTTACTTCCCCACATTTTGTTTCCTATATAGGTGTCAAAAGTAATTAAAGTTTACTCCAATTACTTCAAACCACAATAAATGATTCCAAAAACTTTCATAAACAAGAGTATACGTACGAACTAGATTTATTTTCATTCTGTTTCCGATTCCGGAGTTAAAACCAAACAAGCCCTTAATTGAATAAGATTTAGATAAAAGATTATAAACTAGACGATCGAAACATAAAAAGTGAAAAGTTATTATAAAAAGTTCGAATTGCACACATAAATAAGATAAGTTGATAACTGAAGTATCGTTACATGTTTTTTAAAATCCAATCATTAATCGTCTGAAAGTAGGGAGAACAAGTTAACATAATTTTTTCTTCAACTACATCATTTTGTTTCCCCGATATTATGCGGTTGTTAAATAATATACAAAGTATTTTGAATCAATTATAATGAGTTGTTAAATCTAGCGAGATTTTATTTCAAAATCCGATAATTAAATTTTAAATTACAAATAACCCTTATATTATTTTCCCCCAAAATCATTCATATTATTTACGTGTTAGGTCTGAGCCCAGCATGTAAGTCTAGTGACGAGATTGCTATTCGTACCACATGAACCATACTATTCGTACTCCGACTACACGTACGCAATGCGTAGTCGTAGCAACAATCTCATTTCGTTCAAAAATAAAGAAAAATGGCTACGACTACGTATGGCGGATGCGTAGTCATACTACGACTACACATGACGTAGTAGTCTATAACATACATTTGGTTCGAAAAATTAAGGAAAACTTACAATTACGTAGGCATAGTAAGGTAAAAATAATAAATAAATAATAATAATAATAATTTTTATTTTTTTACTATGTCTACGCATGCGTAGGCGTAGAAGGGGTATAAATATATAATATGGTCAATGTGGTACGAACAACAGGAACCGTCTAGTGATGTTTCATTCTAAAATTATTTGACAATAAAAGGAGTAACACATAACACATATACCGGGCTTATATGCTGGACCGGTTATCTCTTATTATCATTCTAGTGACATTTCATCATCCACAAAGTCATCACTTTATACATAAATAATTTAGGTAGTTTATAAAAAATATAAGACCGATTGTAAAGTTTTAAAATTTTAAATATAAATTTTGGTTAAAAGACCCATATCTTATATCATTATTAGTTTTATCAATAGTTTAAAAGGGGAAAAAAATCCAATCGTTTTGTGGGCGTGATTTAAATAAGTAAAAATTCAAACTTGACGAACGACGCGCACTTACAATGCACGTCAAGTTAATAATACATTTGGTAATTTTGTAACCATGTGTCTAACAATTCCGTTATCTTTAAAACCAAAACGTCCATTTAGCGATGTATTTAAGACGTGGTGGTGAATTATGTATTCACTTCGTGATAAATACGCCATCGAGAGATATCAACTTCTTTTAACAAGAACATCCATCCATTGGTGAGGTTAGAAAGATATCACTTCCAACTTATCCATTCGTGTTTACCCAAAAATGTGACAACATATATTCATTATATTTTGGATCATCGCTTAAAATGGTATCTAGATGTTGGGTTGGTCATGGATTTAGATGACCTTACACTAAAATTCAGCTGTTTTTTTAGGTAATTCAATTCGTCGTTGAGTTGGCCGGGATTTCATACCTTTTAGGTCTCGATATTACATGGATTAGAATTTTTCCCAACGGCTTTTTTTAAGTTCGGATGGTACCCTTAAGCTTACGATGTTTTCCAGATTTTGCCCAAACTCATTAAAAATTTTCAAATTCCATTAAAAAAGTATTAAAAAATTGAAGTAAAAATTGAATAATAAATAAAATATAAAGACTGATTTTTTTATTATAATAATAAATTAAAATAGAGATTTTATTTAAATTTTTGTTTAAAAGAATCCTTATTTTATTTATTTTTTAAATAAACTATAACACTTATGTTTTTATATTTTGTTAAAAAAATGCTAATACAATTTATTTATTTTTAAAATAAAATACTGATTTTTTTAATTTTGTAAAAATTATCCAGATTGATTTATTTTTAAATTAATATTAAATACTGATTTTTTTAAAAAAATTACTATTTACTTTATTTTTAAAATAAATAAATCATTCTTTCGATTTTAATTAATTTTCAATTTTAATTTATTTTCTTTTATATTTTTTTAATGGAATTTGAAATTTTGATGAATTTGGGCAAAATTCGAAAAACAACGAAAACTTAAGGTACCATCCGAACTCGAAAAACTGTTGGGCAAAATCCGAAAAACCCCAAATCAGAGGGTACCATCCGAAATTTTCCAAAAAAAAATATCATTTTTATTGTTGTAATTATTATCACAATGAAGAAATACTAGCCTAAATTGCAAAAATAGTCCAACATGCAGTAATGAATTCTAGGTTATACGGTTGTTTGCTCAGATTATTTTTGGTTCACAATAATTTCGATAATCTCAACAATTAAAGTTATATTAGATGATAATAAACGACTAAAATAATCCTAAATTTAAAATAATCCCAATCGAACACACCCGTAATTTCGTTTTATTATAGATATGAATCATAATGCTTTAATTCACTCATTATAAGGTGACAAAACATAGTTGGTAACATTTTTTTGTTAAGTTTTAATCTTGAAGTGTAACAACATCTACAAATTAAGAATCTCATCATCTAAAGTTATAGATATGCAGAACTTTCAAAGGATCCTCTAAAATTATAAAAACACTATTTCAGACAAAAAATACATGAGAATATGGAGATTTCAGTCAGTCAGCAGTGAAGTCAGGCTCCGGGGGCTTGGGAGGTTTGATCAAACCCGGTGAGCCCTTTGAGAGCCGATTCCGATGAACCCCATGAAGCGCATTAGCAGCAAACCTCGAGGCTAGATGTGTAGCCCGGAAGCTATACGAGCTACCTGGGCTAGTTGGAGTCCTGTTAAAAGCTTTTGCTTCTTCCTCCACCTTCCGACATTGTTCGATCAGTTTCCTCTTCAAATGGCGCCGCCATGCGGCTTGGATGAACCGAGCAGCCCATGCTCTCCATTGCTGAGAGTAGAACCAGAATGTGTGCTGGACTTGTCAACTGTCCAGACGCCGGAACTGGCTTGCCACGAATTTGAGCTCTTCAGCTTCAAGTGCAAATGCCTCAACCTCGTTTACAACACATGCAACTATACAGCTAACAACTACCAGAAAGCGCCAACAAGCTGCAAAGTCATTATTTAGCAAACCAAATATTATATCAGAATCATTGGATCAGGTGTTCAACACAAAACAATTTTAATGGCCTTGACTCTGAACATAGAAAAGTATAATACAATGGATCAGGTGCTAATGACAAAACAATTATTCTTTGAAGCTAAAAATGGAACAATTATCAGTTACAAAAATCCCTGCAAGCCTACAATCGAAGGAATAAACACAGATCTTCGCCAAGAATGATCATATCAAATTCAGGCTCTTGATTGAATGAATTTTAGGAAGATAAGCTCTTCATGAATTTACTAAAAACATCTCATAGACTAATAAAAAGCACAAATTCTAGAACCTTATTGTTATACATAGAGGACTAATACTAATAGCATCAAATGCATGGTTAATATCTAATATCAACTTACATGACTAGCAAGCATGAAAACATAAGGTAGTACACGGCACCAGCCCAAGCAGTTTCTGCAAAGACACCTGATATGAATTTTGAGGGACGGGAGGGAAACATTATGAAAATCATAGATATGAAAGGAAAACTAGAAAGGAGATCTTCCTAAACATGTGTAATTGTGTACATTTAGTGCAGGACCATGAAGTGTCATGAACTCGAGAAGAAAGAAGAAAATGAATATCTTAAAGGACAATCAGAAAAGCAAGTTTCATCATGGACTACAAGAAAGAAAGAAAAACTAGATTACAATTTTAAAAGCATAGGAATCTGTAAAATAAATGATAAAGCATAGGTTCTTCCAAACCTGTGGAAGGGAAGGACAGCAAGAAAATGATGATAAAATAGAAGTGAAGATAACGATTAGCTATCTGTGCTGGATCAATCACAAGTTCACCTCGACCAAAAACTCTGGAAGGCGGAACAATATACGCTGTAAGAAACTCAAGAGCTAAGTGAATGAGATAGAATGCATCTACTGTCCTCAATGTTGTTGCTGCAGTTGCTAACTTCTGATCTATAGTAAGACAATGCCTTCCAGAGTTGACTACTGGCAGATAGAAGAACAAAGGATCCACAGAGACTGACAGAATACAAGAAATAACAAAAAACTTATTCCACAACTGCAGGAACTTGTCTTGAGGATCCAATATCTTTTTTCCTGCAATTTTTAGATCTTCAGAGAATACAGCACAACCCTCCGGAACCTTTCCTCGTCCCAACCTTACAAGAATCACTGTTTACATTTTTAGCAGAAAATAGGCTACCCCATGTTTTTGTTCTACTAATATCAGATGACAGAGACGCCCATGAGTCAAGATCATCCAACCTGCACAACAAGAAGAAGGTTCCAAGATATTTTGAATGGTGCCGAGACAAAATTAAAAAAAAAAAAAACAGATCAAACATAATAACATATTGTCCATCAGGTTAGTTGAAGTGGACATGATGAAGTAAGTCCGTAAATTTCAACCAGATAAAAAATAACGGATCAAACATATTCATCCCCAATAATATTGGAAAAATAAACAAAAGTGATAAGAAGCTAATTAAATTTCTTTCTTTGATATAATGCTTCAAGGTTGTTCTATGTTTGTAGTTTTACGGGTTTCAAATTCAGATCTTTCCTTCCATTGTACAGACTACAGAGTAATAAATGTTATTCTCCCTTAAACACTGTCATTACTCATTAGCTACTGCATGGAAGATAAAGTTTCCTTCTTTTATGATCCTTAAGAGACACATTTTTTTTGGTGAATCTAAACAACAAAGTTTGATGTCCTTTCCATTGCTTCAGGACCACTAAATCTAACTACTTTCATGCATCTAGCTTATAGATTCTAAGTTTTAACTACAAATGTAAATATTGACATAACAACATTTCATAAAAAAATCAGCTGTCTAAGAGTAAGTACCGAACAAATCTGTCCCTGTGACCACCAATACACTCGGATGTGTACCCACAATCAAACATTTTCAGTGATCATATGCATTTACCTGCAAGCCAACACACACACAAAGTTAAGGAATATAGAAACTATAAATGATCAAAAGACAGATTAGATCTCAACCACATACACAAATATTCATCAACAACACAAATGCAACACAGGCGAACAAAGAACCCCCCATCGGCACAGACTATCCACATTATCTTATACAGGTATACCTTATCAAGCTATTGTACCTACCTATTCAGCATGGCTTACCAAACACACCTTCAGGAATTAGGCACTATCACATAAATTAAATCAACTGAAATACCATAACTCACCAAGTGCACCCGAGAATTGACCAAATCTTAAACTTTACAAAATTTTCTACCACTGCATGTTGACCAGAATTACTGAATTAGTTCCCCCATATTCAAAACCTAAATTCAAAGTATTCAGTAAACGTGAGCATGGTATTACCAGAAGACCTATATTCCAACCAAAACGCCAACTTCAATTACAAATCATCGTACCCAAATTCGCTAAATGTACAAATTCCAAAACATGATCTCTCAAATTGGCAAACTATTAGGCTACTCTTACTACCAAATACTATAAATAGATCAGTGGAGAAAAGAATTATGAAATTATCACCGGTTGAAGATTCAGGCGCCTCTAGATCAGCATCCGAACGCAAAGAGCTGGGTTGCTAGTCCAAGCACACAAGCGAAGTTCAAAATCAACGATAAATAGGGAGATCAAAGAGAAACACGAATGTGTTGAAATATAATGTAATGGAGACAGATTCGTAGAGGAAGAACAGGGGGAGGTCGGAACTGAGCAGAAACCAGAGGCAAATTCCTGGCGGGGGGCAAGGATGCCAGGAAGGAGATGACATTTCTTTCAGTCTTTCAATAGTATGTAAAATACGTTATTACCCCTGGCTGGGTGTGCCTGCCTTAACTAAGATACGGGGTAGTTTGGTAATTTCGAACATGACCCAAATGGAAGGAGAGGGAAGTTTAGTAACTTGAGATAGATAGCTTTACCATAATCATATTCAACAGAAATTAGGTGTTTTAGGTAGTTTTATACATAATCATATTAATGTGCTATTTTGATTGATTTGAACAAGTTTATAGAATACAAAAATTGTATGTAAGTGCATCCATTATAAATTTTTGGTTCTGCAGGAAATTCTATGTTTGATGGGCATTAGATAACAAGGAGGGTCATTGCCGACGTATCCAACGAGAATTATCCGATTGAGTACTTGCACTGCGACGTATCCGATGAGGAAGACGCCATCTTGAATCTGTCACTGCTAACCGATGGCACTCACCTCTTCTATCCGACGAGGAAGAATGTCAAGAAATAACAATTCAATCTCACGTAATATGCACATGTTTTTTACACAAAAACATTAGTGTAAATTATAAGATCAAACCAAACACTCTTTAGTATTTAAAAACACTAAGGGCCCGTTTGGTTCCAACCCCGGAAACGGAAACGGAATGGAAACGAATTTAGTCCATATGTATATCCATATTCATGAAATTCTATGAAATCATTCCTTGTGTTTACATGCAAAATGCACTTGTCTTCCCATATTTTATTACCCTATAGGGTATCAAAAGTAATCAAATTCAACTTCAATTACTTCAAATCACAAGGAATGATTCCAACAACTTTCATGAATAAGGGTATACATATGGATTAGATTCGTTTTCATTCCGTTTCTGATTTCGGAGTTCAAACCAAACGAGCCCTAAATACTAGTGTTTTTCGAAAACCCTTCCAAAACACTAGTGAATAACGCTAGTATGTTTGTGTTGCATACCATACGCTTAAGATCTCAATTAACTACCTTTAAATCTATTTTGAGGAGCAATTGAAGATGAAGGTGCAAATCTCTTATAATCAATAAAGTTGCTACAAAGAATATCGATGAAATAATATTAAAATTGTAAGTAAGATATGATGCTTAGATTTAAGAATGTGATGGTCATCATCAATGTGGAATCTCAAAAGGGTAAATTTTAAGAATGATGGAGAAGAAACATACGTTGGATTGTTACACGTGTTTTCCCACATGTTTTTGACTTTTGGAGGGAATCTATCATGTGTTACAATTATATACTAATGTTGTTTCATATATAATTACCTTAATGATTGGCACGCAAGCAGCTACCAAATTAAGTATTACTGCTACCTATTCCATTTTAATGTTAATTATAGCCCGTCAAACAGCCTTGTTTAATCATGCATTGGTCGTGCTTACAAAGGTCTTATCTATTTCCGACATTGCATTGTATTTTTTATTTTTTACCTTATTCGCTATTTGTATGTTATAGGTTGAGTTATCTCATAATAGTTTAGGACTCGTGCCATACACGAGTATTTTTAATACATATAAATAGGAGTGAGAACAAATGCCGATTGTGTCCTTGTTTTGACCACATCCCGAAATTAAAAAAAAATAGCAATTATGTTTCGCTAATAAATTTCGAGACGGAATGAACCTTAACTTCTTCATCCCGTTAGGCCCATCCCGTTCACGATAGTAATACCCGCACCGTGCACGGGTATTCTTAATACATATAAGTAAAACATATTCGTATTACTAATCAAGTTACGTAAATATTATTTTTTTAAAAGTTAATATATGGCCTTGTTTTGACCACTTCCCGGAGTTTTTACTTTTAACCTTAACTCACTATTTGTAGGTAATATTGTTGCTAATGAAATAAACAGACAATACGTCTAAAATAATTTGACAAATATATAGCCTTAAAAATAAATAAAATTCTATAGGGTCCTTCAAAGTAGAAAATTTTAAAAATAAAATTTAAAATTTAAATTACTGTGATGGTTTTGGTGATTTGGTTGATATTGTTATTAAAAATAAATAGTCTTACAAATATATAATTTTAAATGAGTAGCAGTTTAGTAATATATGATTCTTTGACTTAAATATCAAATTTTGAGCGTGTTATATCAACAATTCGTACGCTACTTTAATATATATATATATATATATATGTCATTTGCACCTTTTGGGTTTTGTTTTTCGATTTTTGATTTTCCAATTTCATAGTTAGGTTTCGGGTTATGTCCCGGAAAATTGGAAAACCTCAACAGTTTTGTTGCTGATATTTTCATTATATGGCAGGCTTAGTTCGGACCGACATGTCACATAAACCCTAGGGTACAATTGTCAAATAATAATAATAATAATAATAATAATAATAATAATAATAATAATAATAATAATAATAATAATAATAATAACTCTAACACACATTCTTGTGCAAAGTTTTATATTAGTGAGATGGATGAAAAAACTCCAACATAATCCCAAAATTTATAATCTTCTTCTACATTGAATCGTAGTTGTGCATAGTATTCTCGAATGTAGTTTCTATTATCATTATTGTCTGCAAATAACGTGCTCATCTGCAGTTTTATCGTCCCGTTGTTGCCTCTTTTTCATATAATCATTATACAATGGGTGTCAAGATAGATTATAATAAGGAATATTCATTACTTTTATAAACTATGAAGCCCCAAGTCTATAAGTACATCAAACTACTTTGAAGTTTTCAATAAGAACGTAATAGCCTTAGATATGATCAGATTAGTAGTTTTAGGTAGTCTAGTATAAATAGAGAAAAGTATTATAATTATGGTTATCTTTATGTGAATTAGTTCAGGTAAGAACCGATTTTACGAGACCATTGTACGATCAATACTTTATGAACACGAGTTCAACGGTGTGTAATTTATCGTCTTTGTCGTTGTTACAACAAGAAGAACGTTGCACGTTCTTAACTAATCAATTGATTCAAGAAAGGTGCACATTTAGGGCAATTTAGTACTCATACATGTGCACATATCAACAACTACTCGTGCACATAGTCGTGCAAATAGGGTACGCGAAGGACTCATTTGCACTAGTGTTATGGTAAGAATGACTCATTATGTGTCTCACACACGATTATATAATAAGCATACAAGATTTATAAACGGTGAGGACATGTGTTACGGTAAGAAAAATGGCACACGAATCTCATGCACATAGTCGTTTAAATAGGGTGCACATCTAGGTAATTAATACGTGTGCATGTCTCACACCGTCTCTAACTAACGAGTCTTGTTATTAATGCAATCTTAATAGCGACTCTAGTATATAAATAAGGTTATTGGGTTACTCCTCCTAACGTCAGTTGGTTTTAGGATGGAACTGTGTTAAACTTATGTGTTGGACTCAGTCCCAACGCGCATATGCACTTGGACGTACGATGGACCCCACATTATATATGAGTTAATAGAAGCATTTAGATTTAACTACCTAGTAAATAAGTATTATAATTAATACAACGAACAAATATCGTATTAATTTGTTAAATCTTAAACGTATATTATATAATCTAACAACTCATATACGTTTTTTCGTTCTTGACAAGCACCGACGGACGGAACGACAAGCTTTGTTAAGGCCGGATAGCCCATTGAACATGACATTCATTGAGTAGATTCATAATCAATATTATTTCAATACCGATATTTTCCAAAAGTTAGATAATAGCATACTAAACTTTTGGCGGGTCAAATAATATTAAGGTCCACGCCTTTGTTAAGGCCGGATAGCCCATTGAACATGACATTCAGGTGCGGCTGCTAATTTACGGTACGTCCGTGCGGCTGAACATAGAGTCGACAAGTGTCCTAAAAAAAAGAAATTTTTTTTTCCAGAAACGATTGATTTTTTTTCCCAGAAGCGAATGAAATTTTTTTTTGACCTTATTATAATTTCTGCACTATTCTCTTATAAACTTTGAACTATTCTCATATAATTCATGAACTATTACTTTTTAATATATTATATCAAATTATCTATAAAATTAACCGTTTATATGTTATGAACTATTCAATTGTAATTCATGAACTATCATTTTATAAGTTATGCACTATCCTTTATAAATTTTGCACTTTGAATTATTCTATTATGATTCATGAATTATCCTTTTATAAGTTATGAACTATCCCTTAATAAGTTTTGAACTATTACTTTCAATTCTTTATAAATTTTGCACTATGAACCATTCTATTATAATTCATGAACTATCCTTTTATAACTTATGAACTATTCCTTAATAAGTTTTGAATTATGACTTTCACTCGTTAAAAAAAAAAAAAATTTAGGACACGTGTCAGCTCTACGCTCCGTCGCACGGCCCTACCGGAATAATGTGTCTTACCTGAACAGCACCCCATTATCAAAACCTACGGAACATGTTTTGCCCAAAGTTCAGTTTATGGAATAAAGTGGTAGTATACAAAACACGAGATATGTTGTTGTATTGAACATGAGAGATAATAGAATTCAACGTACATAAAAAAAATACACGGGATTATAATATTTCATCCAATATTGGTTATATCAATTCTTATAATATTTTATTGAAAAGTTTCAAATTATAGATGAAATAGAATATTCAAAGGCATATATTTATATGGAGTACTTAAGCCTAAAGATAACATTTGACGATCAAATATGTGACTCGGTTTTGAATCCGGGAATGCCACCATCCACGACAAGGAAACTTCGTCTTTATCAACCCCAGATTGCGTATACAAAGTGTGACTTTTTAATACATATTAACATGTTACGTGAAATTATAAACGGGTAGATGAGCGATCAATCATCTTGATTAATAATTTGAGAATAATGAAGTAGGTTGGTGAAGAGTCGATGTTCTTGGGTTTGATTGCTATCCTCTTTCTCTTATCAAAATCCACAATGATAGACTCTTGTCAAAATACATCCGAAAGCTACATCCTAATCATATTCTACGTTGTTTTAATCATGAAATTACGTATTTGTTATCACTTATAACCCTCTATTCTTTAAAGTTAGGATAATAATGGTATTGCATGATTGATTTCATGAGAAACACAAGTACACAACGATAGCTACAATCTAGATATCCAAACTAACAAGCATCTCTTTGCTTTTTAATTGATAAAAAATGCACATTATAATTTAATTGTTGATATTTACATCAAACGATCCATTAGCTCTTCTAAGCTTTTAGAAAAGACTTCAATGTTTTTTTAATTATGTCAAAAAAATGTTTTCTTAAATTAAAAGTTAACCCAAATTTATAGTTACACGTTAATTAAAGCCGAAACTAGTTTCATCTCGAGCCAAAATCCGCATACTATTGGAATAAATGTCCAAACAAAATAGTATAGGTCAATCTTGGTTATAGATGGATCGAACCAACTTTTTTTTTAACCGGACTCATTATAATCGATCTCTTCTTATTAGGTTTGTGATGCGCCCCCAACATCTATGACACCTAATGAAGATGATCGAGCCCTTGACGTGCGCTCCAACGGACTTGTCAATAGGTTGTGTGCCAAGGTCATTGTGAGAGTCACTCAATCTTTCGTGTTACGTGCATTTATGTTTTCCATCTCCAACTCTTTGATTCCTTTGGAACGTTGACATTAACATCCTTCTTCGTCAATCAATCGCCCATTGGCCATTTGTACGAACTCCCTTTTACATGGAATTAGGATGAGCATGTGGAGTGATTTTGCGGGATATCTTCCTCAGATTCTCACTCCATACATATGACTAAAATCCGCATTTGATCTCAACATTGTAACATTTACTACGAGTGATGTTATTCGGAAACAAAAACGGCACGGCGGAGTCGGAGTCAGACTCCATCCGAGCTGGGTCGCACTGCAAATCCGCTCCAATGGGGCGCAGGCGGACTTCGCCTGCACGCTAATGTTATGTATCAGGATCAGCTAACCGCATCCCCAGATACCAATTGAGGTCTGGAAAACAACACTTTTTGGGGCGGAGGCTCAGTCTGTGTCCGCCTCTCCTTGGGGCGCATCCGGACTGCGCCTCCACGAGCGCTGGCACGGGGACGGACTCCGCCCGTGTCAAGACATTTGTCCCCCCAATAGTAAGCCTGTTTACTACTCTGATATCGCAAACGTTTAATACATAGAATCGTTTTGAATTATTTTGAACAATTAATTTCTGATAGTATTTTCCGATTAAAGTGTCTCAATTACTCTATTTAAGAGAAGATCGGTTTACTTTTATTTTTACGAATTCGCTCAATTAACAAAAACTTTAGTCGAAGTATCAATGCTTTCAACCTTTACCCCTAATTCGTCAGTCGTCACCGAGTTACTTGTTGTTAATTTCGATCACCCCCATCAAGTTTGGTCCCCGAGTTACTTCTTGTTGATTTCGATCACCCCATCAAGTTTGATTCCCCGGATTCTAAACACAATCATACACAACCTCAAAATCAAAATTTGATTCCACCAATTCTCGTTGAACGTCACCACTCCACGCACTCAAGGAGTGGTCGTAGACTTCGCGCCACTTTCATCTATCATACCATAGTTGATTACGCATCCTTTTGGTTTGATTTTTCGACATTGACTATATTATGTATACCAAATTCTAGCTAGTTGGTTAAGATGACACGATATGATGGTCCACACCGGACCACACGTCTCCAGGCATGTACATGCTCGTTAGCTCAGAGAGTGTGCATCAAGTTTATAGCAAACTCCGATCAATCTATATAAAATGGGATTCATACGTCCACAAACCCTATATATGTGCATTGTGTTAAAGCCCAACATATAAGTTAAATGATAACCCACCATATATTCACCTAATAACAACAATATATTTTCTAATAAAAACTAATCTAGTTAAAACCGTATTATCCACACGACGTACAAAATAATCCGGAAATTTGAAAACGCTGAAACTATAGAACCAACATCAACATAAAGCAAATAAGCTAAATGAATAAGATCTAAATAGTCACTTGATGAGTGTTTATAAGTGTGCAAAGTTAGGTCGGACAAAAAATTATGGTTCGGTCCGGCACCATCATTGTCGGATCTGGTCCAAACCATTGTTTTTACCCTTTTCATATTTTTGTGAAACGCTCTGCAAACAGAGTTTTGACAGAAATGTCCGAAATTGGTCGCATTTAACCCATATAAAATATATTTTTTGAAATTAATTTGACCATTATGGTCCGGACTGGCCATATTAGACCAGGTCATGGTTTATGATCCGGTTCACAGACCGTTAGTTGTAGAAGTGCTAACGATCCGCTGCGAACTGTTCGCTTATCCCTGGCAGATTATATATATACACTTTGAATCAAAGTTCGGGAGTAAAATTAAAAATGGAAAGCTTTGTTGTACATTAATTAATCAATCATCGATATCCATGGAGAATTTGATTGAAAATGTTGTGTATCTTGAAAATTGATGTTTCTACTACTGCACTAATTATGTGTTATCTAAACATCTCTTTCTCAGTGGAAATCTGTCGAGGAATCTCACCATATAGTTATATCATTATTATAATTAACGTTGTGTAGGTCAATCTTGCAAGTTATCAAATGATGTGGAACGTAAGATTAATGTTTGATAGTATTAAGGTTTTTAAAAGTTCACCATACCCAACTTTAACCTATACCTATGATTCAATTCTTTGCATGTTATATAAATATCAATCAATTTACGTATGAATATTGCTCTCACCAGATTTAATGTTTTTACAAACGAATATACATCATGTTGTATAACAAGCCGGTTTTAATTCTAGGGTCCATTCGGTAGCTAAGGAGGTCGAAGGAATCGAAGATGGAGACGTTACTCGATCGAGAATTTGAAGGGATTGAAGATGGAGATGAAGAGAATGATGGAAGAAGATTATGGAAATTTTCAACCAGATGTTGCTAATAAGTTTACGTAAACATTGTTCTCACCGGATTGAATTAACCCGTTATGAATCCAATTAACCCCAAGGTATGGTTCCTCAAGGTAAGGTTTAAGTGTTCACAGCCACTTGGATACTTTTTGTCGGTGTAATATTTTGATTTTTTTATATTTAATGGGCATATTTTTTCATTGTCTTTTTCTAAGAAAAAAAATCAGGTCCCGTCCACCCTGCCCAACACGAAAGCGTATGGACACGGCCTTAGACCCGAATTCCTAACTCGGCCCGAGTTCTGGTTTGCCCAGGTCCAGTCGCAACGTACTAAAAACGAAAATAACATCACATATTTACAATAAGTTATAAATATTGACCCACAATGACGTTCGGCGTAAACTAGCGTACCGATAACCAGACTAAACACAAACGTGAGATAACAAAATACACATTTGTGACCAACTAGACTAGCATCTAAAATTAAACCCTAAAATTCAATTTGAAAATTATACGACATTAACCACGTCCATTTCAAGTTGTATTTTGATCGTCTTTTTTATATTAAAAATTTGCACTTAAAAAACCTAGATAATGTATTTTGAGCTCCCAAACCTTAATTAAAGTATTAAGTTCAATTGAAGATTCAATGAGATTTGAGAGAAAACTTTATATGTCATTTCATAATTATGGGCAAAGTAATGTTACGATTTTTATTTTTTTTACTGTGATACATGTCCGTTTGTCGAAGCCACTAGACTAAAAAGTGCTTTAAAATTATTTTTCTTTTTTAATCGACATTAATCCATTATCTTGGAGGATGAAATGTTTTCACTTCGATAATAAAGGATAAAAACTCTATTATATAAGATTGAAGAACTACTCATTAATTGATTTTAGGATGAGCATCATTGTACTTATGTGTTGAGTTTGAGTCTAATGAACATATGCGCTAATGACACAGACCGAATTCCGGAAGGTTCATGAAAACGAATCATTAACATGTAATTTGACAAGTATTTAGTAATTGTACAATAAAGTCAATTGCATGGAAGAGAAGGCAAATTGTTGATAAAAACGCGTATTAATATTTAATAGTGAAAGCGAATTGTACGAGTCAATGTCTAACATTAGGCCGGCCGTTAAATGCAAAAAATGTACGGATATCACTCAGACTTCATAGTCCACACATGCAAGCTGGATATTACACTTATATTAATTCTCATTTATATTCATATCAAATGATTGAATAAATAAGTTATACTGTATTATATAATTTATATTATAATGTTATTTAACTCAAAATATAAAATATAAACTATGCATGTATTTTGCCAACCCCTATTCATAATTTCACTCCAAAACTTAATTATAAAGTCTTCGTTATTATCCAAAAAGTGGACCATTAATCAAATCAAATGTCGTTGTAATACTTTATTAAATTTATGATTATTTTGGTCCAAGTCTGAAAATATAAATGTAAATAAATACTAGTTATAAATTATAATATAATATAAAATATTTTTGAAATAAACTAATTTAGTATTAAAATAAAATATCCCTATTCATTCGTGATTATTTAACATAAAATACATGGTGTAGATTACCATGTGAATATTTAAATTAATTTTATACAATTAAATAAACGATAATTTAAGTGATTAAATATCTGTGATTTTTGTTTTCAGTACGTTAATAATATTAATAATCAAAATAAAGTAGAATTATTTTTAAAATTGAACTACATATTGAGTGAATTCTTCAACACTTTCGAAGTTCAAAAATATAAACAAATGCGTCAAATCTATTTTTTTTTTAATAGTTTTACATCTTTTTTCATAATCGAAATTTCAACGTTGACGTCTTATACTAGAGTTGAGTAGTTCGACGTTGTCGCAATGCGTTGTGCTTACTGTAAGGTATGCTACACTAAAATTCAGATTATGAAGTAAGCGGAAAAAAATTGAAATAATGAGAGAAAGAGGACCCCAATATTTTTCATTTTGTGAAATGGGCCTCTAATAAATTTACTACATAAAATAGGTCTGAAAAGTATAAACTAGGCTATTGTAGATATTGAATTGAAAAGAGAGGGGTGCAGGCTTTTTTTTGAAATGATTTGATGTTAATTTTTTGGGAAAAAAAACTGCTTACCCACAAATAAATTACCCAGAAATTTTGAGATTACCCATAAATAGATTACCCAAGAAGTTTGACATTACCCAGGAAGTTTGACTGTTTTAGATTACCCCGAAATACATTACCCAGGAAGATGAGAAGTTTCAGCTTACCCCGAAATACATTACTCAGGAATAGCTAAGGAACTTAGAGTCTCGGTCCGACACAATTGACCTAGGTATCCCATGCAGCTTAACAATATGCTCAAAGAAAAGGTTAGCCACATTTGACGCATCATCAGATTTACTACAAGCAATAAAATGCGCCATCTTAGAAAACCTATCAACAACCACAAAAATGGAATCATGTCCTCTCCTAGAACGAGGTAATCCTAGGACAAAATCCATGGAAATGTCTTCCCAAGGAGAGCTAGCAATCGGCAAGGGTAAGTATAATCCATGAGGGTTAGTCTTTGACTTAGCCTTGCGACAAGGTACACAACTAGCACAACATCTCTCAACATCACTTCTCATCTTAGGCCAATAAAAGTGTTCTCTCAATATGCCTAAAGTCTTCGTAACCCCAAAATGACCCATCAATCCCCCTCCATGGGCCTCTAAAACAATCAAAGCTCTCAAAGAACAAGTAGGCAAACATAACCTAGAAGCTCTAAACAAATATCCATCATGAATGTAATAACTACTAGCATGAGAGTCACTACTAGATCGCAAACAAAGAGCAAAAATGTCCCGGAAGTCCACATCAAGAGCATATAAGTCACGAATCAGTCCAAAACCCAAAACGCATGCGTCTAAGGAAGATAGAAGTGTGTACCTACGAGATAACGCATCAGCTACGATATTGTCCTTTCCCTTCTTGTAGCGCACCACATATGGAAAAGCCTCAATGAACTCCACCCATCGTGCATGGCGTTTGTTCAACTTGGCTTGTCCTCTCAAATACTTCAACGACTCGTGATCAGAATGTATAACAAATTCACGAGGTAGAAGATAGTGCTCCCAAACCTGGAGGACCCGAACCAATGCATATAACTCCTTGTCGTATGTAGGGTAGTTCAAGGCGGCTCCTCCTAGTTTCTCGCTAAAGTATGCCACGGGGCGTCCCTCCTGCATCAAAACTCCTCCAACCCCGATTCCCGAAGCATCACACTCTATCTCGAAAGTTTTCGAGAAGTCCGGAAGCACAAGAACGGGGGCATGGGTCAGCCGCTCTCTAAGTATCATAAAGGACTCCTCTTGAGCGGATCCCCACTCAAATCGCACGCCTTTCTTGGTCAACTCGGTAAGGGGGGCGGCAATGGTGCTAAAGTCTCGAACGAACCTCCTATAGAACCCGGCAAGTCCAAGGAAACTCCGTATGTGAGGGACCGTTGTCGGACGTGGCCATTCTGATATTGCCTTGGTCTTTTCTTCGTCCACTCGCAAGCCTTCCTTTCCTACCACAAAACCCAAAAAAACCACAGATTCCGAGCAAAAATGGCATTTCTTAAAGTTTACAAACAAATGTTGTTCTTTAAGCACAAGAAATACACTTCTCAAATGTTCAACATGCTCATCCAACGTCCGACTATAAACTAAGATGTCATCAAAATACACCACAACAAATTTACCTAAGAAATCACGTAGGACATGGTTCATTAGGCGCATAAACGTACTAGGTGCATTTGTTAATCCAAAAGGCATTACAAGCCACTCATATAATCCATACTTAGTTTTGAAAGCAGTTTTCCATTCATCACCCTTATGCATCCTAATCTGATGATATCCACTTCGAAGGTCTATTTTAGAGAAAAGAGTAGCACCGTAAAGTTCATCTAACATATCATCAAGATGAGGAATAGGATGTCGGTACCTTACAGTTATCTGGTTGATGGCACGGCAGTCGACGCACATCCTCCAACTCCCATCTTTCTTAGGTACCAATAGCACAGGAACGGCACATGGGCTCAAGCTCTCCCGAATGTACCCCTTACTCAAAAGTTCCTCCACTTGGGCTTGTAGCTCCTTTGTCTCCACCGGGTTTGCTCGATATGCGGGCTGATTTGGAATGGTTGATCCGGGTATGAAGTCAATCTGATGTTCTATGCCTCGGATAGGGGGTAGTCCCGGGGGAATCTCTTCGGGCATAATCTCCTTGAACTCCTCAAGTAGCCCTGAAACACAAGAAGGCAAAGACAAATCATTAGCTTCCATAGTAGATAAAGCTGTTACACAAACAAGAAGGAAGCAAATATCCCCCCTTTGTAGGGCTTGACGGGCATCGTGTAGCCGTGCGGTGAGTAGGGTCTTGGGGTCAAGAACCATCTTAGTCTTCTCCTTTGTCCTTGCGGCCTCAACTTTCTCCAACCTCTTCCTTTCTCTACACATGTGGTCTTCCATGATCTCGGATGGGCTTAGGGGCATGAGTTTTACTTTCTTCCCGGCCATGGCGAAGAAGTATATGTTGGTGTAACCATCATGAAACACCCTTCGGTCAAACTGCCATGGTCTCCCAAGTAAGAGATGGCAAGCTGTGATTGGAAGCACGCCACAAATAACATCGTCTTGGTATGGTCCGATGGCAAAGTGAACAAAACATTGCTCCTTGACTTGAAGGGGAGCGTTGGTGTTGAGCCACTGGAGCGAATAAGGTTGTGAGTGCGCCTTCGTTTTGAGTCCTAGGTGTGCAACGACCTCCTGACTAACAATGTTACAGCAAGACCCACTATCAATAATAACAGTAAACAATTGTCCCGAAATTAAACAACGAGTGTTAAAGAGATTCTCCCTTTGTGAGACATCGGGAACAAGTTCGCTTGCTTGTAGGGCCTTTTTTGTGACAAGGCAGAAATCTCCCACAGGAGCACGAGCTTCTACTTCAACACCGTCTATGATTGGAGCTACCGTTTCATAGTCATCTTCGGATTCATGTTTCTCGGTGACCTCTTCCCCAAATGCATTCAATAAAACCTTACGGGGATTAGGGCACTCCCGGGCATAATGACCATGCTCATAACACTTGTAGCACTTCACTTCCCTAGTCCGGCTCGTTTCTGGAGTTGGTGGAATACTAGGGTTAGGGGCGGAGGGGGCCTTGGGAACTACTGTTGGAGATGAACCAGTTGTGTGGGTAGGACGATTATTGCGAGAAGGTTCAGTGGCTTCATGACTTGTCCCTCGCCTTGTTGATCCGGATGCCTTACGTTTTTGGATGACATTATAGGCATGGGTAGCATGGTGTAGGGCATCAGTTAGGCTTGTGTGTCGGAGTTGTTCAACTATTTCGGACACATCGGGGTTAAGCCCAGATAGGAACTTGGCTAGGATATAGTCGTCGGGCTGTCGGGTTCCCGATCTCTGAAGGAGAGTTCTCAACTCTTTGTGGTACTCGTCTGGGGTTCGGTTACCTTGACGTAGCCTTTCAAGTTTGAGCAACAGTTGTTGCTTGTAATCCGAAGGTATGAACCGAGCACGCATCCTTCTACGGAGTTCAAACCATGTGTTGATGCGCGGCTGTTGATGTGCCTCCACATATTCCAATTCTTCCTACCACCAAGTTAGAGCAAAATCAACAAAATGAATAGTAGCAGCTTCAATCTTTTCATACTCGTTAAAATCATAATAACGGAAGACTTGTTCAGCCTTAGTCTCCCACTCAATGTAGGTCTCCGCTTCTGCAGTTCCGGTGAAGTTTGGAACATCCACTTTTGACCCATGGTAACGCCTCCTATTGCGGTGATCACGATTTTCTTCATCGTCCGAGTCATCGTGTCTACTACGGTCCCGGTTTCTGTTCCGGTCTCTATCTCGGCGTCTATCTTGGTTTCTGCTCCCATGGCTATTCACACTCCTACTCCTATCCCGGCCTCTACGAGGTGGTCCCTGGTTACTTCCTCCTTGACTTTGTTCAGGTGGGACGGGAGGTAGTCTCCTTAGAAGTTCCGCGAATTGGGCTTCAAGGCGGTCAATACGTGGGTCGTCTTGATTGTTCACATTACCATTGACGGATGCCATCCTGCTGTTGGACTACAAAACAATCAAAGAAACGAACAAAACCAAGTGTCCAAAGGTATAACAAAACCAAATGTTCAAAGGCAAAAACCGAAAGTAATAAAAGTGCCGGTTTCGTGACCAAAACGGTGTCGGATGGCTAAAAAAGCCCTTAGGTCACGGCAAAGCCGTGAGTTGGACTCGGAGGCCCGTTTCCCTTCTCGGAAAGGTATAGCAATTGTAATTTTGAGTTCGGACGCCTTTTTTCCGCAAAACCGCAAAACCGGCCGTTTTTCACCTTTTCGAGATTTTTCGCCTGTCACAAAACAACAACTCACGGCAAAGGTTAGAGACAAAAACGTTCTCTCTCTCTCCTCTCTCAAGGGTATTTCTCCTCACACTCACTCAAGTGTTTGATAGTGTTTGGATTCACACAACTCCCCTTTTCCTTTGCTTCGCGGCAAAGCTCTCCCTCACCTTTTCCAAAGCCTTAGGCAATGCTCTCCACACAAAATTTCTCTTGGTAACAAAATTCCGCCAATTTTCCAAGGTAGTGCACAAGGAAACAAGGTATTCCACGCTGCAATATAACTTCAGAAAAGCAAACAACAAGAGGCAATGAAGCACAACAAATACGAGCCTTGCGGCGAGTATTTACTTAGTCCCGACAAGTAGTTAGTCAAAGCAATAACAAGCGTTTTCCCCAAAACGTGTGGGTTGTGTTTTGGAATGGCTAGAACACTCAAGAACAACTTTGATAACAAATTTCAAGAACAACTTTGATAACAAACAAATTTTCAAGAACAACTTTGATAACACTCAAGAACACTCAAACAACTTTCTTTTTTTTTTTTCGTTCTTTTCTTTTTTTCTTTTCTCTTTGTTTCGTTCGTTTTCTCTTTTTTTTTTCTTTTTTTTTTTGACTTTACTAAGATATGCTTTTCGTTTTCTTTTTTTTTTCTTTTTTTTTGAATAAAAAGGTCAACAAGATCTCTCTCTAAAGGCTCACAAGAAAGAAGATTGTAAACACAAAATTTTGGGGAACTACTCAAAATTGCAAAAACTAAAAACAAGTTTAGGTAAGCAATTCGTACCCCGAAAGCTTGAGGAACTCGCACCGTTGGGCTCTGATACCACTTGATGCGCTCTTCGTCCGTTGAACGCAAGGATCCGCCGGTGTTGTTCCTCCGTCGATTTCTTTTGTGTATTTTCGATTTATATGGATATGCCAAGTAAGGAATCGTCCAGCCTCGCACCTTGGATCTCCTTGGCTCGAGTTCTTCTTTCCTCGGAATCTCACTCCGGAAATTAGACCTCATTTGTCCTCCTAGCCTCGCACCGTAAGGACACCACTCAGCCTCTCACCTTGTGGGTTTCGAAACCTTGGCCTCTCACCTTAGTCTCTAGGTTTGTTTTGCTTTAAAGTGAAAACACAACTTCGATTGAACTCAACTTTATAATCTGATCAAAAACGTGGGTAGGAGATGGCCTTATATGGCTGAAAAATTCAGCACCAACTCCCCACAATAATAGCTTACAAGTAGTTCAAAAGTTGGATACTAAATGAAGGAAATCCTAGGGTCTTTCAACCAACAACTTCAAGCAATAAATGGCCTAAAAACCATTAATATGGCCGGCCACATTAGAGCTCCAAGGTTACAAAAAACGTGGCTGAAATAAACCCAACTAAAGTGGTTTAAAACCATGAAATAAAGTCAAACATGACCACATAAAATAAAACAAAAGGTTACATCTAGGTTTAAAGTGATCCGGCATCCTCAATCGCCTCAAGTATGTTCACCAAGTGATAGTCATGGACGTCCTTAAAGGTCGGAACTCTGAAAGGGTGGTAGGTCAAAGTGGTTTGGCCTAGCATGCGTGCTCTAGCTCGAGTGAGAGGTGGTGTTGATCGTGGTGCGGTCACATCAGGCTCGTTGCTTAAGTCCGGCGGGCTCACATCATTTTGTGAAATGGGCCTCTAATAAATTTACTATATAAAATAGGTCTGAAAAGTATAAACTAGGCTAATGTAGATATTGAATTGAAAAGAGAGGGGTGCAGGCTTTTTTTTGAAATGATTTGATGTTAATTTTTTGGGAAAAAAAAAACACTGCTTACCCACAAATAAATTACCCAGGAATACATTACCCAGGAATTTTGAGATTACCCATAAATAGATTACCCAAGAAGTTTGACATTACCCAGGAAGTTTGACTGTTTTAGATTACCCCGAAATACATTACCCAGGAAGATGAGAAGTTTCAGCTTACCCCGAAATACATTACCCAGGAAGATGAGAAGTTAAAGATTATCCATGGATACAAACAAACACTGCTTACCCACAAATAGAAAATGTAAACAAACATTGCTTACCCACAAATAGAACAAGAAGTTTCAGTGTTTTAGATTCACAAAAAGAAGAGATGAGAAGTTTCAGATTACCCACAAATACATTACCCAAAAAGTTTCAAATTACCCAGAAATAGGAACAAACACTGCTTACCCAAAAATAGGAACAAACACTGCTTACCCACAAATACATTCCGGTGAAGAAGAAACTCAACAAGCAGTCCAGATTTCTGCGTTTCAATGGGAAGAAGAAAAGAGCTGCATATGGATACCCAGAAATAAATTTAGGTTTGAAAGGAGGGAAGAAGAAGGGACAAAGGAGGGAAAAAGATGGGCTGACTGATTGGACTATTTTCTGATTTTTTTTACATGTCACCCATCAAATCAAATGAAACCTATGTCCCTTATTTTTCTGATTTTTTTTACAATAGTAGCCCATTTTCTAAATGAAATGATGAGAGACCCTAAATCTAAACTCTACATTGTAAAAGACCCACATTGCAAATTCAGCCAAAAAAATTTGAAAAAGTAGATTGGACATAGTCGTCCAATCTATTTTTTTTAATTGAGCAAAATCGTCCAATATTACAGTGTGCAACTTGTAAACTCGTCGTCGTCTCTTTAGCACTTTTTGGAGATTATGTACGATAAGTAAAGAACCAATTCAATTACAAATTCAGTGTAAGGAATCGTTACTTAAGCTAGTTGAGTAATTTTGATAACTAGATCTTTTTGAGAAACTAAATTAGTAAGTATGTTTTTTAATGTTTCAATCAGGGGCGGCCGCATGGGGGGCGTGCATGGTCGATCGACCCCCTCAGAAAAATATAAAAAATAAAATAAAATAAAAAATTTATTTGTGAAAAATAGAAGATTGCAGCACTGCAGCAAGTTAAAAAAAAAAGTCCTCTTACGCAGAAGAGAGTCGAGCGACAAGAGAAAACGCAGCAGCCTGCTCCGCCACTTCTCCTCTCCGACCCGGTGCTCACCACTGGTGGCCAACCGCCACTGCTCCGCCTCCGACGACCGACGACGCCTGCTGGCCCTTGCGGTTACACCTCCGGTTACCGCCTCCGGTGACAGCCTCGGCCGCCCCTGCTCCTCTGCTGATTTGCGGCCATTCGACAGCCTCAACCCGCCTCCGGTGACCGCGAAACTGCCGGATTTATCTGTAAGTGTCTCACTCTTTGGCTTTTCCAGCTTTCTATTGAATCTATTCCTAACCCTAATAACAGTAAATTAGTTAGATTTTTCAATTTAGGGGTTTTTGGAATTTTGATTATTTGACTTTGCAATTGTTGAAATTTGATCTTGATATTGGTTATTTGGCTTTGTAATTGTTAGTAATAGTGGCTTGTTCAAATTTGATGATTGGTTTGATAATTGGTTATTTGTTTAGGAAATGGACAAATTTGTTATTCAAACAAAGAAGCGACCCTTGTTGAGTATTGAATCGTCTTCCAATCCCCCAAACCCTCAAAATGTGAATGGTGTTGCTAGTGATGATGTTACCATTGATGATATTGCTAATGCTAGAGATGATGATATTAGTGAGGGTCTAGCTAGAAATGTAGTTGATGATGATAATATTGAGGATGATAATGTTATGGTGAAGGTGGTTTCACTAGCGTTGATAGGGGAGAAAAAAAACCTCGAATGGAAAACATGAGTAGTGAAGTTATTAGTGATCCGGGATTGCGCAAAGCTTTGGAAGAGTATGATCCTTCACTTAGAGATGATGTGAGAAGAGAGTATGTGGTTAGAGGTCCTTGTCAACCCCTCTCACATGAATTTCCACGGAAGAACTTTGGGAAGACGTCGAGGTGTTTTTTGCCAAAGTGGTTTGAGGATTTCGAGTGGTTAGAATATAGTGTTTTCTAAAGATACGACATTTTGTTTTTGGTGTTTTCTCTTTAGAGGGGAGACAAAACACAAAAACTTGAATGATACATTTGTGAAAATAGGATTTTCTAATTGGAAGAAGGCTTATGAGAAGTTTAGAGAACATGTGGGATTAGTCGGAAGTCCTTATCATGAAGCTCGAATCTTATTCGCTAATTTCAAAGATCAAAGACAAAGACGAAGTCTGACAAGATGTGTATTCGTTTGACATTTTCTCTGCACATTGTTAGATTTCTTCTTCTACAGGGTTTGCCATTTCGGGGTCATAGAGAGTCAATGGACTCCGACAACATGGGGAATTTTAAGGAGATGCATAATTGGTCTAGTAAACGGATTGTTGAAGTTGAAAACGTGGTGAATGAGAATGCACCTAAGAATGCTCAACTCACTAGTCATCGCATTCAAGATGATCTCAAAATTGCGTGTGGGACAATGACAAGGAAATCCATAATCAGTGATCTTGGAGACAAAGTGTTTTCGTTATTGATTGATGAGGCTCGTGATAGTTCGATCAAGGAACAAATGGCTATTGTTATCAGATATTTGAATAACAAGGGCGCAATCATAGAGAGGTTTCTTGGAGTCGTTCATGTTGGTGACACAAAAGCTCGTTCTTTGAAAAAAGGGATTGATGTCTTTTTTGCTGAGCATGGATTATATATCTCTAAACTAAGAGGTCAAGGATATGATGGAGCTTCTAATATGCGAGGTGAATTTAATGGCTTGAAGACTCTAATATTAGATGAAAATCCCTCTGCAAGGTATATTCATTTTTTTGCTCATCAAATTCAGTTGGTTGTTGTTTCCATTTCAAATGATATTCAACCAATACAAGAGTTCTTTGGGTACTTATCACAAATCACACACATGGTTGGAGCTTCTTGTAAGAGAAAAGATGAGTTCCGACAAGCTCAACATGACAAGATGGTGGAGATGTTGGAAACGGGAGAAATCTCAACTGGGAGAGGAAAGCATCAAGAACTTTCTTTGGCTCGGCCGGGAGTTACACGTTGGGGTTCACACTAAACGACCATTGCTCGTGTTCTACATTTGTGGTCCTCAACCATCAAAGTGCTTGAGAATATTCATGTAGATGGAGGTCCAGATTCTAATCGGGGAATGGCTCAAGGCCTTGTTGAGAAGATGGAGAGTTACCGGTTTATTTTTATTGCCCACTTGATGAAACGAATTTTGGGCATAACAAACTATTTGTCACAAGTTTTGCAAAAAAAAGATCAAGATATTTTAGTAGTCGTTAATCTGGTACGAACCTGTAGGTGACAATTTCAAGATTTGAGGAATGATGGGTGGAATGAACTTTTAGAATCTGTCAACGTTTTTTTTGAAAAGAATATTGTTGTCGTTCTGAAAATGGATGAAAATGTCCCGGGTCGATTTAGTGCAAGACGTGTTGGAAGTGTTATCACAAACTTTCACCACTTTCGAGTTGAAATATTTTGTCAGGTAATTTATCATTTCCTTATAAATTCATAACTATTTTATTTAATGAATATTACTATTATATTTTACATTATGTTCATTTGTAGGTCATTGATCAACTTGATCGAAAAATGGAAAGTCGCTTCGGTGAGTCAAACTCTGAAATACTCGTTTGTATGGGATGTTTTCATCCAAAGGATTCCTTCTCCAATTTCAATAAGTCTCAGCTAGTTCGACTTGCCCAACATTATCCACAAGACTTTTCTGGTTATGATTTGAGTGTGCTTGAAGAAGAATTGACAACATGGATTTATGACATAAAGGAAGATAACAGGAGTTCTTCATTGAAAAATATAGGAGAGGTGGCATGGAAGATGGTTGAGAGAGGTATTCACACTGTTTTTCCTTTAGTATATCACCTTTTGGAGTTGGTTTTGGTATTGCCAGTTGCGACTGCTACTGTTGAAAGAGCATTCTTTGTAATAAAAATTGTGAAGTCTCAATTGCGTAACAAGATGTCGGATGAAAATCTCACTGATTCTTTAGTGTGCTACATTGAGAAAGAGAGTTTCAAAAGCGTTGATGATGAAGATATTCTTCAATATTATCAGAATATGTCAAACCGCAAGATGGGTTTACCTCCTTTGGCGTCCACTTGAGTTATCTTGTAGCATTGAACGCTAATTTGAAATGGTTAACTTTTAACGTTGTTTTATTGTAATATTGATTATTGTTGCAGCAGTGAAACTTTTATTGCTAGTAAAAAAAATTATAATATTATCTTCGTTAATACTTTTTCGATCCCCTTGAAAAATATTGTGGCCGCCACTAGTTTCAATTAAGTAAATATGCCACAACTTTTTGTATTTATTCTCAAACTCTACACACTCTTCTCTTCTCTCATGGGGTACATTTACTAAATACAAAATTAGAAAAAGCCTAATAAATCAAATTGTTTTAAAAAAAAATAATATGATTATTAAAATAATAAAAAAAATAAGCGACTATGTGTAAAAAATAAACCAAAATAATTTGATTAATAAATAATCTAAAAACAGAATTTTCTAATATATTTTTTTGCAAAATAAACGAGTGAAAGCTCTATTTGCTCATAAACCACGTACAACCAATCCATTATGTTAATTCAACTTGAGTCACACTTTATTTAATTAAAAAAGTGGGGTATTTGTTTTCCTTTTATTTTAAGGAAAATGATTGTATAGTTAAATAGCGTAATTATTTTGGACTGATTGGTAAGAGCTATAAGCTAGCATATGATTGTGCTATTTTAGTACCAAAAATTAGTCTTAATTACCGTAAAAAGGCTAAATAAAGCATAATTATTTAGATTACACATAGATTATATAACGTAGTGTTCGTAAAGAGACAAAAATAAATATATCTTTATAAATAGTGGGAAAAGTGAATTGTAGTTTTATATCATTTTTCACCAACTAAAAGACAAAAATAAACCTATCTTTAAATATAATGGATGTTTCATGTCTTGATCAACTTTGTTTAATACGTTTAATAAGTTTTTTTTTAATAAAATATTTAGTAGGATAATCATTTTAAATTAATTAATTGGAAAATTAACCACCATTTCTTTCTTCATATTTTTTCTTTTAACTATTTAATTATGTTTTACCATAATTTTTTTGGACCGTCAGCGAATGATTGTCAACCCTTATTGACGGTGTAAATATAAAATAAATTGTCAACAAGTATAAAATTGTCAATAAGTATGTTGATAAACATTTGTTGCTAGTCCAAAAACAAAGTTTTGATTTGGTTAAAAATTAATAGATTTGAAATCAAAATATGAAATTTTGGTGGTTAGTTTTTCAATTTGTATCGTTGATACAAGCTAAGTTCCTACAAATTTTAGATACATTTTTAATTTTAAAATCACTTAATCAAAGGGGTAGAAGGGAGAACTGAAAGATAAAAATTAAAACCCTACGAAATCACCTTTGACCTCTACAATCTACATCCAAAACTCTCAATTGGCGGCCAAAACCCTAATCGTCGCCTGCCAGCCTCTAATCCTCGTCAAAGTTTCGAATCGTTTAAGTCGGATACTCGGTAATGGAGACAACGATCCATTGTCGAAACCAAGCAGTGAAGACACACGATGAAGACGAGGCGGATGCACTGTCGAAGCCGAGCCCATATCCAAAGGTTTGCAATGGTCGCTGGATTCGTGTACGCAAATTTGTAACCGCGCTACCTCCTTGCTCGACCTTCATCGTGACCACCTAATCGGAAACCAAAGTCCGTCTTCTATGTGGACGCAAGTAGCAACCACCTCCAATAAGCAAAATATCAAAGCTTTTAATTAGTTCAGTTGATAAAGGGGTGAAAGAGTGGGCTTGTCAACCAGATGCCGAAACTCACTAACTACAATATTTGTATTTTCGACTGTGTGTAAACGACGAACCTTGAGCTTGTGTAACACGACCATGTAAATTACGGATCTTGAACTTATGGATTATGGGCTTGTGTAATACGATTGGGTTTGAGTTGGGTAAATCAAGACTACCAAATATCCATTTGAATTAATCTCACTTGATGCTCGTTAATACATAAGAGACTACTTATCCAACACACCCTTTAAATAATTAAGCACTTGAGGTCTAAAACACAAAATTAGTTTTAATTAATTTTTCATTTGGGGACGCAAAAGCAAAATTAGTTTTAATTTATTTCACACTTGGGGCTTGAAGCAAATTTGATTTTAATTAATTCCGCACTTGGACCTGTAATCGAAATGACCAAATTAGCTAAGTAAGCCTTTTTGAGATTTCTCTATAGTAACTAGGCCCATGATATAAATATGTTTAGTAAATGTACCCCTAATCAAACCACTTATCTTCCAACCTCAATTTAATGAAAGTCGTAAAAATCGAAGGGGTATACAAATCTAATGAAAATGGAAAAGACCTATTTGGTCAAATTCTTTCAATCAAAATTGGGTTTAATCCATCGCGCACTTAGACTTCAAAACCGAAATAAAATTCTTTACATAAATGACCAATTTAATTCCGCACTCGACGTTCAACATTGAATATTTTTATAAATAAAATACATGAGTACGTCTAATGTCTAATGTGATCATAAATTAAAATAAAAACGAAAGGAGAAAAATAGCAAAATATATCAAATAAAAAATTAACGAAATTGAAAACCCCAATAAAATACGAAAGTGTTTTGTTAACTAAAACTAGTTTATAACCCGCACTTGTGCCGGTATATTTATATATTGGATTTTTGAGTAATATGTCATGAGCTTGTATATGTATGAACTAATGATATATTTACGAAATATTTATAATGTTGATAATTATCAATATAATTACTTTGTTTCTTTCTTAATGAAAATAGTTTATAGTTGATTCGACAATCGAAATAGGTAAAATTTACCATTTTTTTACTTTTTAAAAATTTATATGATATTTTTAAAATCTATTCAATCTTTTCTAAATAATTTTTTTAATAATAAATAACTAAGTTTTAACAATTATATTGAGGTATAAATATAATACTCTAATAATAATATTTTAATATATTTTTAATTATGTCCTTTCATTTTATAAATTTTATAAATTAATCATCACAACCTGATGTTAGCCGTATTAGTTGATAAAAAAAAAATCCCACCAAAAAAATAGTTAATAAACAATGATAAAGTTTGGATGAAATAATTTTTCTTAGTCTTAAATAGTTTATCTAATTAAGTTGTTAGCTAATATACGTGTCTATTTATAATTAAGTTGTTAGTTAGTAGATTTGGTAACAAACAAAATGGTATTGTTATAACTGTAAGATACTGGATATGATGAGATGATTTTTTTTGTTGATTTGGCATAATATGAAAAATGTTTTAATTTTGAATTAAAATTATAATTAAAATATGGCAAATCTGTAATTATTGGTCAAAAAAATCTTAGGTGGCATGGCTAATGTGTTGACATGTCGAATAAGAATGTTGTGTTTTAGGGCCCGTTTGGTTTTAACTCCGGAATTGGAACGAAATGGAAACGAATCTAGTCAATACGTATACCCTTGTTCATTAAAATTTTTGGAATCATTCCTTGTGGTTTGTAATAATTGGATGAGAGTTTGTTACTTTTGATACCCTATAGGGTAACAAAATGTGAGGAAACAAGTGTATTTTTCATTAAACCATGGGGAATGATTCCATGAAATTTCATGAATATAGATAGAGTTAAAAGGGCAAGTAGGCCATTTATGTATTACTGTGTATTAAATAGGTTATTTTGCAATAATGTAGATAAAGTAGGCCCCAATTAATTTTCTAATAAAGATTAATTCTTAACTAAATGCATACCCTTGATGGAAATTAAAAAAGGTGATGTGGCAGTTTTAATTAAATAAATATAGTTATTTATTGCGGTCCCCTACAAATCAGGAAGTTGTTAGGAAATAAAATATACATTCCTTGTAAACGTGATACAAGAATCACGAAATTTCCCCATTTTTTGCATCCATAACCACCATTTCTACAGAGTTTTCGTCTACGGTCATATACATTGTTTCTATTTTTTGTTCGATTACTGCCGATTTATTTCGGTTTGATGATCTGTTTGTTCAATCGTTACGGCTGTGAGATCGTCAACATTCGGATTGTCAATCTGTAGATTCAATCGTTTGTTTTGTGCGATTTTTGAGACAAAAAACTCGATCTGTAGATCCAATCGTTTTGAAACATTTTTGTCCAGATCTGTGAGGTATGTACGTTCAATCGTCTAATTGGTGGCTAATTCGCACATTTGCTCTGCGTAATTTATGTATATGGTTCATATTTTGTATTTCGTATATTTATATGTCGGTGATCTTCTATGTGCTGAGTGTTGATATTGATGAAGGAGACGAACATAATTTATGTATCTGCTAATATTATGTATTTGTTAAATTTATGTGTCAGTAATGACGAAGGTGACGAACATAATTTATGTATCTGCTAATATTATGTAGTTGTTAAATTTATGTGGCGTTGATTTTTATGTGCTGAGTGTCAAAAATGATGAAGGTGACGAACATAATTTATGTATCTGCTAATATTATGTAGTTGTTAAATTTATGTGTCAGTAATGACGAAGGCGACGAACATAATTTATGTATCTGCTAATATTATGTAGTTGTTAAATTTATGTGGCGTTGATTTTTATGTATCTGCTTAAAATTATGTACATAATCTTTCATCACTGTTGATTCGAATACATAAATTTCACATAAATGGATAATTTCAAAATTAAGGCCATGTAGTTAAAGATCAACAATGTCGGTTTTGAGTATGGATTTTAGGGAAAACGTTCATCAACTATTTTCGGTTTGAACCAAAATCGAAGCCATTAAAATGGTATATTGTTGAGAGAATTTGGTATACTTATAGGGATTGATTGTTGTTACACAAAGAATAGATCAAACAGGAGGTTGAAGACGGTCGAAGTTCACGATTTGAAGATGGAGGTTGCGAATGGAGAATCTCACGATCCAATGGAGGTTCCGTTGAAGATGGAGGTTGCGAAGATACCGTATCATGCTGTTGCCTTTTTTTATAGATTTAGGGCCCGTTTGGAAGCACCGGGAATCATTCCCGGTAACGGAATGATTCCGAATCAATCAAAAACTCTGTTTGGTTAGAGGTCTTTTAACACATAAAATTAATCTCATCCATTTCATTTCCTTTCTCTACCCTTATTCGATTCCATTCCGTTTCCATTATACCGCTCCAACCAAACGGGCACTTAATATATCTTTAACAAATTAGTGTATCATGCTGTTGCCTTTTTTTAATTTAATATATCTTTAACTTTTAGGCAGTTATTATGCTACATTACTAATTTGCCCTTAAATAGCTATCTTATTAACCATGATTTATAATTTTTTTTAGCTTTATTTTTTCGAAGAAAAATAGAGGGGCCTATTTTGTATCATGGATACAAAAAGGGCCCTTCTACACCAATTTTTTCATATAGATATACATATGGACTAAATTCGTTTCCATTCCGTTTCCGTTTCCGGAGTTGGAACCAAACGGGCCCTTAGTAGTATATAGATTATGTAAATAAGATTTTTAGTTAATAAATTATCTTATATATCTATTAAAGTAGAAACCTCTATTGCCACGTGTCAACGCTATGTTTCTCGAAGCCTAAAAAACTATTTGAAAAAGTAATTTCTAAATGTTTATTAAAATATTTTTTAAATTTTTACAAATTTTTTTACCAACAAGCATATCTTAACAAATCAATTTAAAAATAAAATTAATTAGAAGAGATAAATACTTAAAAGAAAATTAAAAATTATAATAATGATTATAATTTCATTCTCCGAATTTTTATTTTATAAAAATATACATGTAAGTTTCTAAGTATTAAACATTTATTAAAACTCAATTCGCACAAAGTGCGGTATTACACTAGTTTGGATTATTAGAGGATTACTGTTATGAAAGTTAGATTAAGTGATATTTATTATTTTTATTTAAATTTGAATTATGGACTATTGTGGGAATTAATCATCTTTTAAATTTATCGAACAACCCACAAGTATAAACTGTTTATAAACTATTTTTAATTATGAAACTTTATTTATAAACAGTGAAATGTAGGCTTATCGTCTCCATATATGCCATTCATGTGCATAGGTAATGATGTTAAACATACTTATAGTTATAATTGACATTTGCCTGTTAATTGTGAGTTTAACCCTAAAAACAAGAACTTCAATAGAAAAAGTAGTAATAAACCCTTTTTCTTCCTGTTTTCTTGTTTGTATCAATTTCCATGTTCCCATTTTCGACTTTTGGTGATATGGGGTAGCTGCTCAGTGCTTCACCAGGAAGCGACAGTCACTACAACCCACCCTCCTCTCTCCTTCTCTCCATCAGTCTTTCTCTCTCTTATTGAAGCTTTAAGAATCCACAACCCTAAAGAGTAGAGAAAGGAATCGCCTTTTTTCCCTTTTCTTTCACTCATACGCATTACCACCATCCCACCCACCCCTTCTCTTTCTCTCTCTTCATCATCCATTGCTGTTTCTCTCTTTCCTCTTCTTGTCAGCCTAGTTTTCCATTTCATTTCCCTTTTTATTGGTAGAGCAACTTTGTGTTTGTTTAATGTGGCCGTTTTGTACCGTGTAGCTTCAGATCTGACCATTTCTGGCCGTTGTTCCCCCTTCTCTTCTTCCTTCTGTACACAGAAATTAGTGAGGAATAGTGGGTTTGTGAAAAAAAATGCTTGATTTTGGAAGCCCAATTGGTGTTCGCACCAGCTCTACTTGCAATTCTTTGCTCAAAGAACTTCAGGTCTCTTTCTCTCTATATGCTTTCTCTTTAATGATGGTTACCCAGGTCTTTCTCCCGCTGTTTACCTTTTCGTTCTGCTCTTCTTTTTGCCTTTTTTAGCTGCTCTTGAGCATGGAGGTGTCTTTCTTGCTCATTTTTTCTTGTTTTTCTCCCCTTTCCAGTTTTTTTGGGCTTTAACTTTGTGTTTGATAGTTTTTCACTTTTACTTTGAGGGTTTGTTTCATTCTGCTTTATCCCTTGAGATAAAAGGCATCTGGGTTTTCATGTGAATCGAATTTCTTAGTGTTTTCCTTTTCATGCCTTGAAAATCATGTGGGTTTTGCATTCTGTCATGTGGGTCATTCCTGAAGTTTTTGATTGATACATGTAAATTCATTCACATGATAAGCTAATTTGTATGTTGGATTTCTCCTCCACATGTCAGAATTGTGAAACATTCATGTTTTTAGATTTTTGTTTCACCTTATGTTGAATTTTCACTAATTGGTGTTGCCTGTTAAGCAATTTAGCTTATGCCTTTGTGGCTTCATATACTGAACTCTGGAATCACTTTGTGGACAGCAAATATGGGATGATATTGGTGAAACAGAATCAGAGAAAGATAAGATGCTGATGGAATTGGAGAAGGAATGCATGGATATCTATAGGAGGAAGGTCGACGAGGCTTCGAATGCCAAGGCTCGTCTTCGCCAGGCTATTGCCTCCAAGGAAGCTGAGCTTGCCACTCTTATGGCTGCACTTGGAGAGCTTAATCTTCATTCTCAGGTAACAAGACGGACACGGTATCTGGTTCTCCTGTTTATGCTTGCTTTTTCAGGAAAGAATATAGGAATTGTGGTGGGGCCTTGTTAATATTGATGAATATTAAAATTATATGGTACAATCTTACGTACATGTAAGTTTTAATAAATTTGCAGATTCAGTATGAATTTCATGTCTATGTTTTAGTGATGGTGGAAAACCGTAACATTACATTCAAAAGGAAGAAAGAATCAGCTTGCTTATTTTGACCAAAAAGTGATACAGACTCCCATGTCTACTTCTAATCGTGTAATTTGAACCACCACCGACAGTGTATCTTTGATTGTCTTTTCATTTAATACTATGATCATTTTAGCTTTTGGTTTTAAAGGCCTGCAGTTCAAGTTTGACTTTGTATTTAGTATAAGCTAAGAATTCTTGTCTGTACTTTCTTTATTATTCCTTTTGTTGTACACAGAATTAGCTGGAGTTGGTAATATGTGCTTCGGTAGTTGACACAGCCCGAGATGGTAGGTTCATAGTGAAACTTGTGGCTTCCATAGCTAATTGGTGAACAAGATCAAAGGAAGTGGTCCAAACTCTATTGTTCTGAAGCTGAAAACTTGCTTGTTAGTGTCACTTTAAGATCTATTTTACCCAAAGGACAGTAGGAGTCTTGGATAACAAAATCACTTGAGAGTTGAGACCGTCACTCCGTGTTTAGGCTAATCTAAGCCTGAAGGAATGATTGACCATTTGACTCTCATTTCCTGTCACCTGATGAACCACTAGCCCAGTTAGTTTATCTTTTGTAAGAGATCATCACGGAACATGTGCCGAAAACCTAGATGTGTTTAAAACTAAACAAAAACGCAACCATGTGCATTTAGAGTGTCTTGAAATCATGGTGGTTTTTAGTCATGGCCTGCTTAAGTGTTTGCTTATCATGTTAATGGAGTAAGGTCTTCAACTTAATGACCAAATTTTTTTGGTTTTATTGTCTTCTATTATTTATTTTTTTGTGGTGACTCCTGATGGGATCATGATTTCTCATCTGTTCTGTATTCCTAATTAGGGACATACTTTTCAGTTAAAGATTCAACATGAAAACCGAGTATGCATTTGGATACTTTTGTGCACTTTTGTTGAATTCTTTTTTGTACATATATTACGGAGTATTGTCCTGTCTGTGATTTTTGTTCTTCATTTTTTTGGCGTATAGGTTAGAGAATGTCAAAATAATTATCTTGTTCTTGCTTATTGATCACGTGCATAAAGGAACCATTTATTTATTTCCTGATGGTTTGCAGATACAGTCAGGTAAAAGGTTAACGTCATTGAAGGGTCAGCTTGCAGCTGTCACACCACTTATAGATGATCTGAGATTGAAGAAAGACGAGCGTCTTAAGAAATTTGCTGATATCAAAGCACAAATAGATAAGATCAGTTCGGAGATTTCAGAATATTGCCAACTTGACAGTGGCATAGTGAATTCCTTGAATTTGGATGAGCAAGATTTATCTCTCAGGCGGCTTGCTGAGTATGAAACCCATCTTCGCACACTCCAAAAAGAGAAGGTAAATTTGCATTCATTTAAATTCTACAGCTCTTTTGTGTAAATGGCTTCTACTTGTAGCTTGGTTACCCTGAACTGGTTAGGAAGTGTTTATCAAGCTTAACCTCCACATATGTCTCAAGCCAGATATTTTACTTGAATGTTTTTTTTATTGCTTATTTAATTAATAAATTGAATATATATTTGGAAGTTATAGTTTTACCTACATTATATTTGTTTTTTTGGGCAGTCTACACGCCTTAATAAGGTGCTGGACTATGTAAGCGAGGTTCATTCTTTATGTGGCGTGCTTGGTTTGGATTTTCGTGAGACCGTTAGTGATGTGCATCCAAGCTTGCAAGATTCAAACCCTGAACAGTCGACAAACATCAGTGACAAAACCTTACAAGGTCTAGAGCAAACAATAGCTAAACTGAAGAGTGAAAGAAAATCTCGTGTTGAAAAGGTAACATATTAGTTAAGATTCATTTTCAGTCCCATTCACTCCTAAAAATAGTCTCGTGCTGAAAAGTGAAAGAAAATCTTCCACACACTCTCTTTCGTTACTTCACCACGTACTACTAGTGATGAATCTTTCTGTCCTCTGTCAGTTGAAAGCTGCAATGTCATCACTATCTCCACTTTGGAATTTGATGGACACTCCAGAAGCTGAACGGATTTACTTTCTGAGGTTGGCTTCTGTCCTCGGATATTCTGAACATGAAATCATTGAACGAGACGCTCTTTCAATGGATGTAATTGATCAGGTTAGAATATGTCCACTGCTGTTTATATTAAGGTTGAACAGATTGCTAATCAACTTTAAATCTATGCCAGGCATCAACTGAAGTGGAGAGACTCACAAAGCTGAAAGCTAGCAGAATGAAAGAACTAGTTATGAAAAGGAGGTCAGAACTCGAAGAATTGTGCAGGCTAACTCACATTGAACCTGACACAAGTACAGCTGCCGAGAAATCCAATGCAATGATCGATTCTGGTATGTAGTATTTCTTGAGAAACGAATGTCCAAACAAACTTCAAATCTTAGTATGGATATAAAAGTTTGCCATACCTTTCTTCATTCAGGTCTTGTAGATCCTTCTGAACTTTTGGTGAATATCGAGGATCAAATAGCCAAAGTGAAAGAAGAAGCACTGGGCAGAAAAGATATTATGGATAGAATAGATCGTTGGCTTTCCGTTTGTGAGGAGGAAAATTGGCTTGAAGAATATAATAGGGTATGAATTCCATAATAAATTCCCTTGTAAAGTAGAACTTGTGTTTCATAAGGTTGGAAAATATATTCTTTCAGTACTCATTCCTGGAGATCAGTGAGCAAGTAATAACTGGATATTTTTGCTCGCAGGATAGTAGCAGGTATACTGCTGTTCGAGGTGCTCACTTAAGCTTAAAACGAGCTGAACGGGCTCGTGTAGCTGTGACCAAAATTCCAGGTTCATACTGTCTGAACTTCTGGTTGATAAATTTTGGGGAATTGTATTTGTCTAGCTAGCACTAGCAACCTCACTAACAACCTCTATGTCTTACAGCCATGGTTGACAGTCTAATTAGCAAGACTTTAGCATGGGAAGATGAAAAAAGGATGCCTTTCCTTTATGATGGGGTATACATTCTTTTTGTCTGATAATAAGCACGTTCTGCTATCTTCCCAATCTTACAGAGCACTTTTTGTGTGTGCAGGTCCGATTGGTTTCGATATTGGAAGATTACAAACTATCTAGGAGGCTAAAGGAAGAGGAGAAAAAACGTTCTCGGGTTAGTTTAAAATTTTGATAAATCAAAAGAGCTCTTATCCAGCTGTTGAGCTTGAGCATTGTTCTAACAAACCGTAAATTCCCAGGATCAAAAAAAGCTCCATGATCTATTACTCACAGAAAAAGAATCCATCTACGGGTCTAAGCCTAGCCCAAGGAAAGCCAATAGCTTTAGAAAGCCGAATGGGTACCGAGCAAATGTAAATGGATCGATGACCCCAGTACCTCGCAGAAAGTCAGCTGGGAGTGGAACACCAGAGCTAATGACGCCTCGTTCATATTCTGGGAATCATAATGGGTACTTCAAGGAGCCAAGAAGGTTGACAACTGCTCCCTTGAACTTCGTTGCCATCACCAAGGAAGATACACTATCATATGCATCTGTTTCTACTTCGGAACCCGGGTCTCCTCCTATCAAGCTGTAGATGAACTGGTAAATTTTATACATACAGAAACATTTTGCTGATGTTTATATATATATTTTTTATCATAATTTCAAAATGTATTGAAAACTTGTCGTCATCTGATTTGTGCAGGAAGAAACCGCCTTTTCGGTGGCATCTGGTTGATAATACCATTATGTGTTAAGTTGTAACATTGTGAATATAGAGAAACTCACAATAGTAATCTGCTGAAGAATGTTAGATCCCATGCGATTGGTAGCTTTGTGCTGTCATGACAACCGCAGTTGAACAAGATTTACTGATATCATAGCATTGTAGAATACAACTGCCAACTGCCCGTGTAGCGTTTTCGGTTTGCAGGATGCTTTGTGTACATCTATCTCCAGCTTGTCAGTCCAAGATTTAAGTAGTGTGCCATACATGTAAGCTCCTCTTTAGTTTTACCTTTTCGTACCCGAAAATTGTTCATATACATATCTGGCTGAAAATTGTTCATCAGAAATGTTGAAATGAAGATTGCATTTTGAAACTAGGGGATGATGATGATTCTTGTTGGGTCCAAAGATTATCATGATTTTGTGATTGTTTGATCATTTGATATGATAAAAAATCTTACCCAGGTAGGAGTAGAATAACCCCAAAAATAAGCCAATAATGCAGAAGTGCAATTAAAGTGCAGGTACCTAATTTTGGATTGTAGCTACTCTGACTTTGCAGGTAGCCAATGTAAAGAGGATAATCATCTTTGGTTGCTGGTGACAGCTTCCTTTTCTTGTTTGTTTGTCTGTGTGGTGCTCTGGTAGGTTTGATTCTGACCCCATTGGGATTTTCTTGTTTGTCAGTACACAATATATAATATTTGTTCTTATCCTTTGAATATATTTTTTTATTCATTTTTTAAATTAAAAATAATCAACCAACCGTTTTTGGATGGGTTCATTTGAAACTTTATTTTAATTGAAAAACAGTTTGTACCACACAAGTTCTTCATAATAATGCATAGATATATATGTTTGCCAAATGATCATATCTTAAGCAGAACCCTAGTCTTTTGCATACATAATTACATGTAATTGCAAATTGCAAATATCTATGATTTTATTCTTCTCCCATTATATGTCTGAGGGCTTGTTTTGACACATTCCATTGATGCAAAACGTTTCCAAAAACATCATAAAACGCCAAGTTGGCGACACTCGAGTTTACTTCCACAGACAAGAACCCTTGACCGTCGTAATAGAATTGTAGTTCTTCAGGGTCCCATTCCCGCACGACGCCTCTCCATGCCTTAGACCCTCCACCGCTTGTCACGTATTGCGTGTTACTGCACCACCAAACCCGTCACATAAGCCACATAAAAAAACCCGACACAACGTGTTATAATATTCGATTCAAATACCTTTGTGAGCTAGTGATGTGCTCCAAACAATGATCATGCCCGTTCAAGTAGAAATCGACATTGTATTTCTGCTCGGAAAATTCAGTTCAAATGATGAATATACGAAACACAGTAGTATGTTTTCGGTAGTTAGGGATTGAGAACCGAGAATGCAAACCTCCAAGATGGGTTCGAGTTGGGTTGCTAGCTCCTGAGTGACTCCATGTTGGCCGGCGCTCTTGATCGTGTGGTGTCCGACGACAATCTTCCAGCTTGCAGTCGACTTCTTTAACGCTGATGATAAGTTCTACAATCAATCCAAACCATAAGTCATTTACTTTTTAACCGTGGTTAACTTTCTAAAGAGTAAATTACTTGTTCCTAACCTCTAAGATGGTTGAAAGATAGTTTTCACGAGGAAGAACACCACTCCAATCGTAAGTATGATGTCCTGGGTCAACGAAATATTCGTTTACAAATGGAGTTGTGTCCACGAAAAACAAGTCCACAATTCCTGCAATTTTGGAATTTAAAAAAATAAATTCTTATCCTCGTTTTGGGCCGGCCCAAATAGCCCAATGGGTATTGGGCCAGGCCCAAATGATGTATTTGTAAATGTTTTACCTCCATTTACAAAGAAAGATCTGCAGCAAAGCCATCTTTTATCCTTTTGTTTGAGTGCAAGGCTGAGTTGAGCTTCCACATCTCCTCTGTAATCATGGTTGCCTAAAACTGAAGAAAATATACCACAAAAACAATTCAACTCAAATAAGGATTGATTTAAGCATCCCACATCCATTATACAAAGCACATACCCGTGAACCAGGGAACTTGCAAGCTTGAAGAAGTGTAGATATTAGAGAATGATTCGAGAAATGCCGGATCATCCGAACCCGTTAACCCGTCTTCATAGAAGTTGTCTCCGGTTGAGATGACAAAGTCTATGTGTAGCTTCTTCCCAATCTTTCCCATCTGTAACAACCATTTTATTTTTATTAATTGTTGTCCATAATCTAGGGGTTTGACGAGCCGAACGTGAGCCGAGTCCGAGAAGCTTGTCTCATGTATCAGGCCTACCATAATCCATATTAAAACTTATTTTTATTAATTTCTACGTAAATCAACAGGGTATGTATATATATATATTGGTTCGGGTGAGGAGACTTCTTACATAGATGAATGAAGAAAAAATTTGTTTTTATTTTGGTATCACTATATATATATATATATTTATTTATTTATTTTTTCAAAATATAAACAATAATGAGTTCATTTTTTAGGATAATAGTTCATTTTCTTAAAATTTATGTAAATGTAAAACTAGTGATTAAAAATTGAATTCGATAGTACAAAACAAAATAAAATTTTCTCCTCACATCCTCTCCACAAGAGCCTCCTCATCCCAGTTCAGTGTTTTTGTACTACAAAGTTCAATTTATCACTAGCCATTTATTTTTTCTTCTTCAAATATTTAAAAAATAAAGGAAAATTATTGTTCATACTTTGGAAAATGAACAATAATACTAAAATAAATGAACAATTTACGTAACAAAATGAACACATAGTATAAAAAATAATAAAATTTCTTATCAATCCTATATGTAATGAGTGTGTGTATATATGGGGTTAATATTTGAATTTTTGTCTCAAAATTTTCCTATTGCAATATTAGGAGACTTACAATTTTTTGTGCTTAACTGATTTTATATAATCTTTCGTGTTCATAATTTTAATACTTTTATTATTATTTTTTTCTTTAATCCATTGATTATTAAGAATAGTGTCAATTTACAATTGATAAAACTGTGAATTTTAAAAAATATATTTTTATCAAAAAATGATCAATGGTTAAAATAACTTGTATTATAATTTGGAGATAGTATTGTATATTCTATTATTGGATAATTTGTTTAATTATTTAATTCGTTTGTGGTTGTATATACTTTTAGAATATTCATTACTTGTAAAGCCATTAGCCATGCATATAACTTGACGAGGAATGTGACTCAAACCCACATCCGTGCAAATCACGTTTCCTCACCTACCATTCTTCCAATTCACATTTTGAGAATTCTTCTTCTTTCTCGATTCGATCATATTTCATTGCATGCATTCAAAGATGAGATTAGTTGCAGACAATACATACCTGAGAGGAAACCAGAGACTGGTTATAAAGACCTCTTCTTCCCCAATCACCAACTACCAAGAACTTGAGCGATCCATCGTCGCGCTTCAGAAGCCTCTTCTCTTCCATCGAATTACTCACCAAGCACACGGCTGCTAATATCGTTATTATTAGTAGAAGCTTTTGATTTTTCATCTCCATCGATCTGATTGACGGATTTTAGGGCACAGCTGTTTCCAGGCGAGGAAGAGATGAAATAGAGGTTTCAGTTGAGAAGAAGAAGAATAGAGAAGCAAGAAACCAAAGAAGATTTAAAGAAAAGCAAACAAGGAAAGGAAAATACGTTGGGTGGCTTTTTCTGGTGCGTCTTGTACCCTTGATGATTCATCACGAATATATATATATATATATATATATATATATATATATATATATATATATATATATATATATATATATATATATATATATATATGCTTTTGTTCAGTTAAGGTTAAATTAACGCGGTACGGCCGTGCAGCCGAGCGTACGTCCGACACGTGTCCCAAATTTTTTTTTCCGGAACGAATGAAAATTTGTTTGAACTACCATGTTATAATTTATGCACTATTCTCCTATATAATTTGAACTATTCCCACATAATCCATGAACTATTACTTTTTAATATATTATATCAAATTATTTATAAATTAATCGTTTATATGTGATGAACTATTCAATTGTAATTCATGAACTATCATTTTATAAGCTATGCACTATCCTTTATAAATTTTGCACTATAAACTATTCTATTATAATTCATGAACTATCCCATGATAAGTTTTGAATTATTACTTTCACTCCTTTATAAATTTTACACTTTGAACTATTCTATTATAATTTATGAACTATCCTTTTAGAAGTTATGAACTATTGCTTAATATGTTTTGAACTATTACTTTCATTCCTTTATAAATTTTGCACTATAGAACTATTCTATTATAATTCATGAACTATCCTTTTATAAGTTATTAACTATTCCATAATAAGTTTTGAACTATTACTTTCACTCGTTTAAAAAAAAAAAGTTTCGGGACACGTTTCGGGCGTACGTTCAGCCGCACGTCCGTACCGGAATAGTGTGCCTTACGTGAACAGTACCCTATATATATATATATATATATAATATTTTTTTTTACTGAACGGGTAAGGTATTAGGAATGGTCATTGGTTACCCATCATGTGACATTCTTTCGGACGATGACATCAACTACTGTCGGAACCGTTGGACCAGTTGCAGAGCTATCGTGCCAATTGCCGCAAGTTTATCGGCAACGACATTAATTTTCCTGAAAATATGATTGATTTTTATGAAATCTGCAAAGATAAGAGAAATATCTGTATAATAATATCCATTTCCCACGCGGGCTTCCAAATTATTTTAATCGATCGACTACAATGTTCTTTATTCCTAGTTCTTATGTCTTTAGAGTCCTATTTTTAATGCATATGTTTTAATTTGAAGGATTATGGTTCTACAACGCAACATTTAAACCTAGCAAACGTATCTTTGTGTTCTGGCTTAATGTCACGATTGCTGCCGTGTTCTCGGCGTTCGGAGTCCTGGCCTCCATTTCTGCAGTAAGACAGATCAGTCTTGATGCTAAGAATTATAAGCTGTTTGCTAATGTATAGAATAGATTATTAGTTCGATTAGGGCACTGCATTTGTATTATCTAGATGTAATGTATCTAAGAATGATTCTTTTGGGGTGTAATGTGTATGATTTTATGTATGCTGTTTTTGAAGTTGCAGTTTAAAAAGAAAAGTACTGTATTTTCATGTTGTTTTTATTTTTTTATTCGCTTGTTTTAGAGAGTATTTTCTTTACTTCTCTAGCACTTTTCGGTGGAAACATGATTTTTTTAAATAAAATTTACAATGAGGAGATAATATATAAGCTCACCTATAAAATACTTAGAAGCAATCTTTGTTAAATTTTCAGACATTTTATTAAAAACCAGAATTTAATCGAGTAATAATAACCTTTTAATAAAATCAACTGCTTATAAATGTCAATCAACTATTTACAGAATGCATTACTAGCATCAAACGGGATCCGTGGCGCAATGGTAGCGCGTCTGACTCCAGATCAGAAGGTTGCGTGTTCGATTCACGTCGGGTTCAAAACCCCGAAAATTACCCGGTTTTTTTAATTTATAATTAAGATTTTCAGATAAAAATCTGCCGCCTTCTTGTGAAAATGTGTTAAGTGACTATTTACACATTACCTTATAACAACAATGCATATAGAGTTCTTATAGCCCTTGAGAATGGGCTAAGTGACTATTTACATAATACCTTTCTGATAATAACAATGTATATGGAGGTCTTATAGACTACATATAAGCAACGCCAATAAGTATGAACTGAAGTAGAGGTAATGAAACAAGATCTAAGTAAAACTTTTGTGAGGTGGAAACAAAGCTTGACAGAGATTCGAACAATCCGCGAAGAAAACTCTTCTTTAGCTCTTAATGTATTATGTATGCTAACCCATATGGGTTGCCATGGAAAATTTGAAACAAGTAATGATAGGTTTGAAGGTGTTTTTATTCCATTTCATCTAAATGTCCGAATGTTTCACTCCAGTTAGCTGCAGCTTCTTCAGGAGTACGAAATGTCCAGATATGGTTGCTTTCTTTCTCGCGCGTTTCTAGTATTTCCTGCATTCAGTTACCACTTATCACCAGTTAGCATATATTTCGATTCTTAGCACGAGGGAGGAAATTGAAAATTCGAGCACAGACACACACATACACACCTCTACAAAATTAAGAGTTTTCAGCTCTTGAAAATGAAAGCCAAATAACTAAGATAGCTTGACATGTTAAGCCCATAGAAAACACATCACTGTTTGACTCAATTTACCAAAATTTTAAGCTTATGATACTTTTAAGTTTAGGATCTTAATTTTTTATCCTTGCAATACTGTTTATAATTGGTATTTCTCAGAATTATAATATTAACGCAATGCATCCAAACACCACTTTGAGTAAAATTCATGATAGACCAAAACACTTACTTTATAAAATAACTGTTATTACATCTAAACAAACCCTTAGAACAAACATTAGTTCTTACAAACATAGTGAAATGCAAAACTCACACCAACTTTGGATTATGTCAATAAACGGTGTATAGAAATCAGACCACTCAGTTGTAGGTAAAGTTTTCTATAAATAAACAAGACACACCACACCCAATTGCTGGAAAACGTCTTCAGCGTCAATAGGAGAACTCAGATACTGAAAGCATTTAACCTCAAAGTTAATGTTATTTTCTGTTATTCACTATGGTCATGCTGTTATCAGCTGACCCTAATGGTTTCAATTGTTTTTTTCCCTACAAAAACTAAATATCTCGATTACATCATACAAAAAGTCCTGAAATGACATACAACCAAGAAGTCAAGAACCCATAATTTCTAGACCAAGCTAAGCAAGACAATATTACTATAGAGAAGATAGATGGTTAAATGTAAGTTGTCCAAGATATTTGATTCCCAAAATGGAATTACTTCAGACAAGAATCCATATTTGGCGTCTGCAAATTTGGATACAGTTATGGGTCTCACTTCACCGGATTGATTCAGCATATTTTACCTCTGAAAATTTTTGAACAAGGTCCCCTATATGAATGTGGTTGTCCTAGTACTTTTTTAATGTTGTATGCCTTTTTAACCAAAATTTGTAAAACCTCATCTGCACCTTTCTCTGGTCTATATTGCCAAATACTTGGCTGGCCACACACTTGTACTGATTACATTATCGAATAATTTCCTAAACTTCTTATGGAACCTCCTAATATTCTAAGACGTTTGTTAATCGATTCGCTCAGACATTAACCATCCATCTTACAGCTCTATGGACTGCAGAGCTCATTGATCATCCCTAAGACGACTTGTATATCACATGATAAAGGCAAGGCCGAACAAGCAGCAGTTTACAAGTGAATAATCTAGAGGTACCCATCTTTCTGGGTCAATTAGTGAATTGATACCTATCTTTCTTATTTTCTAGCTTCTGGTTATCTATTCGTCAGTAGAGGCCTAATATTCTCACCCTAAATGGTTATCTATTAGTCAGTAGAGGCCTAATATCCCAAAATTGACATTCAACCCATAATCTGAAGTTGGAATACCGCTTGTAAAATCATATATGCAGGCATACCTGCAACTCGGAAGATCGCTTTGTTTTCAGGCTTAAGCAGTCGACGAGGTTGCTCCACTTCCCAGAACAATTATCAAGAACTCCACTTCGATAATACTGTTGCATCTGATGTACAGGAGCTGCAAAAACCGCTTACTCCAATCAAGGAATTGATCTAAGTTAAGCAAGTACGCCTCTGAATGAACACAAGTTATTCAATTATAATGAAACCTATTTCTGACCTCCTATCTTGAATACAAGCAGATATAATGCATTCATTAATCATTATCATTCAATATAGACAAGAAACATAAATCAAAATCAAGCTAGCAAAGGCAAAGTACAAAGTCATATATCCATATATCCATATATCCATACTTTAATTTTTTTATATTTTCTGATATCCTTACAAATAGTCCGGTATCACATTCTCCTCTCTCTCACTAATGCCTCTTTGATATTTGATATACCTCACCATCTTGTCAAATGCAAGTATGAGATATATATATATATATATATCTCATACTCATATCCTCGTATCGATACCCATATCTGACATACTGATACCAGATATGGAAAAGAACAGTCCCTTATTGAACATGCTAGATCGAAGCATGACAAATTAACAAAGCCCAAAATAGAAGAAATCATGCAATTTACAAGTTCAACATCTAATCACAAACCGTCAGATAATTCGCAATCAGAAGGAAACCACCAATTGACCAAATAAAGAGAGAAAGAGCTAACAGTAGCAAAACCAGAGCGCGTCGAAGCAAGGCATGCAGGACAGTGTCCGCCTTGGAGCGATGGAGCCGGCATTTTCTTCAGTCATCGCCACCGCCTGCAATTGGATGCTTTCTCTCTGCTCCGCCATCTTCAGAGCGCGTCGAAGCAACACGCTTTAGTCAAAATTAAGGGAAATTACGCAATTGTCAACCAACAAGAAATCAAAACAGATTCAATTCAACTTTGACAGTCCAAAAATAAACCCTAATTTCGTAACAGAAATTTACAATGTATTCAAAATACCTCTAGAAATGCCTATGCAAGATTCCGGTGCCGTCGGTGTGGCAAGAGAATACGGCGAGCGAAAGGCGATCTCCCGAGACGAGCTCTGTTTGATGCTCGATTTCCGCTAGTTTTGGACGGTCTGCCCAAAATAATTAAATTACACAAAATTAGATGCGACACAAGCAGCCTTTTATTCACTCCCCTTAAAAATAAAGTCATTTAATTTTAACTCCTAACTCTAAAATTTATTTTTAACTTCCAACCATCACATTAAATTTATATTTTAAATTTAACGAATTTAACTTCTTAATTTTAAAATTTTTAAAAAAAACTTAGTAAAAGGTCAAATATAAATTTAACACCCATAAAAAATTCTTTTAATTTTAACTTCTAACTCTAAAATTTATTTATAAATTCCAACCATCACATTAAATTTAGATTTTGGATTTACCGAATTTAACTTCTTAATTTTAAAATTATATAAAAAACTTAGAATAAAAGGTCAAATAAAGTTGGTCCAACGAGAAATCTCACCTAAATGTGTTCAACAACGGATCTGCACAAGAAGGGAAATCGGATCCGCACAAGAAGGTAGATCTGACTGTGGTGCAGGGGGTGGACAAATGTGACGGACGGCGGTTATGGTGGTGAAAGACCGGCGGCGATGGAGACGAAAACGAAGCCCGATTCGGCAGCAAACGAAATCGACGACAGCGGCTCCTGTCGTCTTCTCCGAGTCCACTGTTGACAACGCCTGGTTGTGGAACAGGCGGCGACAAGCTTCCGGTGGCGTGGCGGCGAGACTGACAGCGTCGCAGACTCCGCGACAGCAAGCGGTGAGTTCCGCCACAAACGATAGTCCTCCCTTGGCGCCGGAATCCACGGTCGAGTGTCCTGGCGGTGTGACGACGGCGGAACTGCTGCCGTTTGGTGGTCCTTCTGGTCGGCGGCCGTAGCGTCGGGCGAAACAAAAGAGGTTTGAGGGGAGAGGGTGAGTTACTGGAAAGAGAGAGAGATAAGTTAGGGTTAAGGGATCACTTCGGGGAGAGAGAAAAAGAATGATAGAAGAGAGGGGAAAGGATAGAAATAAAAGGCAGAATTATAAATCGGGTTCTTACGGAATTTTACGGATCGGTTAAATGAAATCTCGAGCCGTCAGATCAGATGAAATCAAATAAAATACGACCTTACAAATAAATGTCCTATTATATGAATTTTAATCATAAAAGTTATCATAATATTTTACTTTATTATATATATATATATATATATATATATTTTTTTTTATTTATATTATATAAGTTTCTTATTTCGAATATTTTTTTTAACCTATTACGATTTTAAAATTATAATTAATTATCTTATTTTGTTTATTTATGTTATAAATTTTAATCATCTTAATATATCATATTTTATGTTTTACGTTTTTTTATATATTTATTTTTACATTATATTTTCATATTCCGATTATAAATTTTTAACGAATTTCAATTTTGAAGTTGTTATTTTTATCTTATATTGATTATTTCTTGCATAAAAATAATCATCATAATATATCATATTTTATACCATTTCACCCTTATAATATTTAACTTATTTCGATATAAAGTTGTAATTACTTATCTTATTTGAATTATTTATTTTATAATTTTTTTTTTGAAAACCAACCATCTTATATAACCTCATCATCCATTACAAGCAAAGACATTAACCTTTCCGGTAACCCACCATTCGGATTGAAATCTTTAGGCGACACAGGAAAAAAAGATGTCAAAAACTCGACGGGTTTACACCTTCACTTTATGACATTTAAGGTGACAATTTAGGTTGTCTTTTAGCTACAATTTACTACCTAGACTAGTATAAATAGAGGTGGTAGACTTGTGTTAGAATCATGTCATTTACATCCAAAAACTTCTCTTTCTTGTTATTTGCTTTGAAGTCTTATATGTAGTGCTAAGGTCCTCTAGTTACATTTGGTCGATTGAAGCTTTCACACAGCTGGTTGTAAGTTTTCTATAATTGAAGTTTAAATTTAAGTCATTTGTGTTATATTCCTTGTTCCTAACTTTGTTTGTTTCTTGCTTTCTACCTAGTTTTATCACTTAAATAGTTGAGTTTTATACAAAGTGTTAAGAATTGTTGGTTCCGGGTTCGGGTCACTCTTCCAGTAGCAAAACATAATAACATAAGCGGGTTGCAAGTGTCATTGTGAGGAAAATATAACCATATTACACGACTAAAGGGTTGTTTATCTTTTATATGTCTCTTTATCATTGTTTGAATGTTAACATTCTATTTGATCTTATAGGTTTATAGATTGGATATGATGTTAAGTTATATTAGGGTTGGTTGAACTAATAACTACATATGATCGGGATGAGGACAAATGCTTGAATGCTTCAAAGAGAACTGAGATCAACCAACTTGAATTGGAAGTGGATAACCAACCAAGTGTAGTTGTTCTCTCTAAATTGATAGCATCATCTTTACTATCTACATATTTTTGTTTTGTCACCTTAAACAACAACAAATTTGTAACACCCAAAATTCTGAGAACTCGAAGCGTTACGGACTAGGACCTTACAAAAGGTCCCGACCCTCAGAGTAGCAACGACACGACGGATCTTACAACAAGACACAAATAAATGAAAACTAAAACTTATAATAAAATCAAAGGTAAAACAAAGGGAAGCGTCAAGACTCGCAACCGAGTTCAAAACAACAGAAAAGAAACAACAGAAACTATAAAACTCGATACCGTCTTATAATGTACGGAAACCCCGACTGACTACACCATCTGGATCACTCAGCAACGTCCCTATCCTACAATGCATCTACAACACGACATAAACTGTTAGCTAACATTCTAGATATGAGAAAGAATGCTAAGGCACAAACACACATAAGGTAAAATAAGCATATAGCATGCTTGCACTCAACAAGTTATTATCTTTCATTAAGTCATCCCATTACTAATTCAACTTATGTTGTTACACGAGGATCGTTGCGATCTCGCCTTTGTCCCCATTCAGCAACATGTTTAATTAATCCTTCATTCCAACATTCTATCAAACACAAAGTATCAAAAATGGCCGATTCCAATTCTTTTATTCTATTCTGATTACTGGTTACGGGTTAGGACCTCACAATGGGTCTTGGCCCTAGCCTGACAACAATTTTACCAGATCTTGCAGCAAGATCCAAATAAAAAAGAAAACCGAAATAGATAAAATGTAATAATGTCATGCTCCAAAAACTAAAAATGCAAAAGAAAGACTGAAAATATAGAAACTCACAACCTGTCATATAATGTACTGGAACTCGACTGACTACTTCGTCCAGATCACTCGGTAGCGACCCTATCCTGCAAGACATCTACAACGACGGATAAAACTGTTAGCTAACAACCTACATATTAAAAGAACTATAACAACACACACATCATTGCAAAAATGAAACACGCATCATGCTTACACAGAAGTTGATTTATTATCTTGTATTACGTTATTCACTTCTAATTCAACTTATGGTGTGACACGAGGATCTCCGAAACATCGCCTTTGTCCCCGTATACCAACAAGATAGGGTCCGATGCACCTCACTATGTACTTGTCTGGGCTAGTCGTAGAGAATGTAACACCCCAAATTCTTGGAATTCGGGAAGCTACTGGTTAGGACCTCACAATGGGTCCCGACCTTAGTTTGACAACAACTTTACTAGATCTTACAACAAGAAATTTAATTAAACTCTTTGAAAATATCAAATAATATTTGTATAAATGAATAACATATGACAGCCTTACAAAACATAAATATAATAATAACGTGCATGTAGAACGAAAAACTCCCCCGTCCCCATCTAATGAGTACGTGGACCCGACTGACCATCCACTCCGGATCACGTGGACCCGACTGACCATCCACTCCGGATCTCTCTACAAATGTCTACACCTACAAAGCATCTAACAACACGGATAAACCGTTAGTTGACTAATCATATATATAAGAGAACACATAAGCACAAATACACATAAAGAAGTTAAGTAAATATCAAACATGCTATCACATAATTTGTTTTATTATCTTTCTTAACGTCATACACTCATAATCCAATTACACTTGTGGCACGAGAAGTCTAAGACTCTCGCATCTGTCCCTTTATCCAGCTGGAGTGAATCGGCGCACCTCCCCGTATACCACGTCTGACATGAGTCGCGAAGAACCTCCCAGACTCCCTCGGAAGAATTGAGCAGGTTGCTACCGCCCGTTACACTTGTGTCAATTACACGTCGTCTATACATATTATACACATATAACAAGCAACACTCATATACTCATCCAATATATGAAAACAACTAAGTAAGTCCCAAGGACTTACCTGAACCAGGTCAAGTCTTGTCAACCATAACACTCGATCCCGTCTGAGTATGATCTCGACTGCCCGATCATCACATAAAACTCGTATCAATATACTAATGGACCTCTAGAAGTCCAACTTCTAGGTCAACAACGAAAATCCGAGAAAACGTACTAAACCGACTCTTTTTTGATAAAGATGGTTTTTACCCCTAGGATCTATAAAACTCTAAAGGTTCCCTGAAGTCTCAAGAAATTTTACTAAAAACCCAAACAAGATGTCCAACTCTCAAGTGAAAGGATCTATTGAGTTTGATAGATGAAAAACTGTTCAACTCCCTATCTATTCTAACTAAGGTTCAACTAACACGTTATTCCTAAATTCTAAACATCCGAGAACACTAACTCACATGCAAAGCCATGATTATTCTTATGATATAAATCCATAAAGATACACAAATCTCAAGTTGTCTCCAACAACACTATTCTAAACCTAGTCTAACTCTTTAATAAACAAACTATGCTACTACCTAACTTCGGAACATCACAATTCCGAATCTAACAGTTAGATCGCCCTCCAAACTTAATACATGCTAGTATGCATATCCATAAACAATATATCCAAAATTCCAATCCATCAGAAGTATACTTCCCATACAAATTTGTATCATAAAACTACATCACAAACAGTTTTCTCAACACTTAGAGATAATTCAGTACATCATATAAAACTACATGAGGACTTAACTTTGGAGAACCATATCTCCTAAACCATAACTCGCATTCCTCCTAAATTTCAGTATGTTCTACTATGCAATACCGACTATAACATATCCAAAAACCAGCAACAAAGAAAGAGTCTAACTTACCTAAAATTGGACCCGAAGATGACTGTTTGTCACTTCTAAAAACTCGGAAACACATCAGCTCCTCATCAAGCCATCTTCCAAGACTGCTATGGAAGGTTTAAAGACATGAAAGGGGATCCCATCAGTATAACTACAATGAGGGTAACACAATGAAGGAAGGGGAATTCCTTACTGGACAAGTGAGACTCAATGTGCTCACGTGCACGTGGAAGAAGCAGGAGGGGTGGTCACTGGCATAGGGGCGCACCCGCGGCTCAGTCTTGGCGCGCCAGCGGTTTGGTTGTAGGAAGACGTCGAAGACTCCTTTTGCTACGTTGCTGTTCGTGAGGCTGAACAAGAGAAGGTCCAGATAGGTGCAGTGTCGAACTAGAGGGAAAACGTCACTTGTTCCAGGCTTGCTGCAGCGCCGGGCGAAGGGAAGTAAAGATCGTGCTTCTTCTGCGTATGGAAGGGAAGACGAGAGGCTAGGTTACGGGAACTTCATACCACCTTGTTGTTGTTGACTCGAATGAAGAAGTAGGAGGAGGTAGAGATGGAGATGCAGAGAAGAGGGACAATCGATGATGGTGTTGCTGCGAGAGAGAGTGGAAAGGGTTGTGAGGAAGAGACGGTGTTCGTCGAGGAGTCGAGGGATGGGAATTGCCGGCTACTAGGGTTGTCTGCTGAAGTTACGTAGGGGGGAAGCAGTTTTTGAACTTCAAGGCAGTCTCCTCATGGGCCCGGATGGCCTGTTCATGATGGGCCCGGATGACCTGTCATGACGAGCCCGGATGGCCTGTCATGACGGGCCCGGTACAAGTCCGGTTGACTAGAAAATAATCAGAAATAAAATTTTCGGTTATTACAGAGAACCTTCCAGTCTCATATCAATGTTGGGTAGTGATGTCACTGCCCGTTATTCATACACTTCGACCACATTAAAATAAGGTCGTCCTAATCAGGTTATAGTTAGTAAACACCCAATGCACACACCACTATCATAGTTCATGCTAACACGCAAAAAAATCAACTAAGTAAGCCCAATGGACTTACCTAGTTACATGTATCAAGATAATCCTAGCTAATTAAATACTCTCGACCCCACATGAATAAAGTCCAACGCCTAATAACCTGGATCGATAACCTATCCATCATCTGAAAGTTTCTAATTTCTAGGTCAACCATGACTACCATAAGTCTATTCCAACTACTCATCAACATTCCAAGTCTACAAGCCATCTATCCTTCATAACAAGATCCGAAAACTACATCATAGCAGTTTTCCTACACTTAACGTATCTCATCATCATTCCTAAAAACACCCTAAGGTCTTAAATCCGAAAGATTAACCCTCAACACCACTAACTAAGATTCACTCTAGTTATGCTAGGTTTTTCATCCTAACATGACATTAACAACTAACAACCTTAGACAACAAAAAAGGATCAACGTACCGACACTTGGTACTTTTTGGAGGGATGACACGACCGCGGAAACGAAGAGGCGTGATCGCGGGTAAAAGGTGTAGGCGGGACCGCGGAAAGGTCGAGGCGCGACCGCGGCGACAGGTAGCAGGCGCGACCGCGGCAAGATTAAGGCACGACCGCAACGACAGGTATTAGACACGATCTTTGTCGATTCGCCGTTGTTGTTCTTCGATCCAAACTATGAAACCGTGAGTCCTTGATGATGTTATTGGGAGTTGTTACAAACACATAGGATGCCAGTAAGTACCAAAACCAAGTGTAAGGATGAAAGAGATAAAATCAACTCTTACCCGTCTACAATTCAACAAGAGCGAATCGTGGATGCGTGCAAGAATGGCGAAGGGAGTCGACTGGCTGTTATTGCTTAATCGGCGAGAACGAAGGTGGATCTCACTGCTGAAATCGAGAGAAGAGGATGAAGGAATGGTGGAGAGAAGAATGGGAGGAGAAGAGAGACGTAACTTACATGAAAGAAAGAAGGAGACTATTAGGGTTTCCAAATAGACAAAAAAGAGAAGTTGATAGGGTTTAACAAAGGAGGAAAAGATCGGGTTTCAAGAAAGGAAACGAAATAAAACGGTTACGGTTTGCCCATATGTCACCTCACCGCGAATACGGGTAATATGAGGCGCGACCGCGGTTGATTGCGCGACAACGGCGGCTTTTTCATGGTCAATCACTCTGTTTCCTCTCTTCCTGTGGCGGGTCGCCGAAATGAAAATTTCGGTTGTTACAGTAATTGCACCTTAGGGTAAATAACACAATTACTTAATATCTATGGACTAATTAAAATAATAAAGACCCTCTTTTTAGGGTTCATGTCTATTAGTCTAACGAACACCCCAATGGACGGACCTGTGCCAATAAGTTGAGAGGTAGTGAAGCAAATCTCATGAAGAGGTGAAGATGAATCTTGTGATAATTTCCAGTTAGACAATTACTTAAATGAATTAGTTAATTAATGATTAATGTATTTATTTTATCGTCTTTTTAAAATTTGTTTTAATGTATTATTTATTCAACCATTTTATAATTTTGACTTTAGACGATTAACAAAGAGTGGACAGGATACTTTATATCGAGGGAGATGACATTGGTTATCGCTTTTTTTTAATCATGCTTGTATGTAAGTAATGTAACCTGATTTTTTTGCTTTTGTAAGAATGTTTCATTTGTCAATTTGAGGATTAAGATTTTTGATAGTCTTTTAAGATATTATATTATTAGTTAAAATAAAGTCCTCTATTAGTTTAAAAATTTATATTATTCGTTCGTGTATTATTTTGAACTTATTAAAAATATATAAATTATTATTATAATATAAACAAGTCCGGCTGAATAGTTTTGAGGCCCAGTGTAATTATGATATATAAATCCTTTAATAAATAAAAATATTAAAAATGAGGCTCACATATAGATTATAATTTTTTAAACTGATAAAAAATGAATAAAAGATCGTGCAATGTCTACTTGTAGAGTTGTAAGATCACATTTATCACATTTTTTCTATTTCTTTTTACTTGATATTTTTTAATATAGATATATATATATATTGACAGTAGGCCTCATAATTTAAAAAATGTTGCACAAGATATTGAACCGGACCTGAATATAAAATATTATCATATTAGGACGTCTCACGGGTAATTTTGGTAACTAGGTTTTTTTAAAAAACTAGTCTAGTAACTAGACTTTTTAATGTTTCAATTAAGTAAATATACCCCAACCTTTTGTATTTATTCTCAAACTCTACACACTCTTTTCTCAAGGGTACATTTACTAAACACAAAACTAGAAAAAGCCTAGTAAACCAAATTGTTTCGATTGATTTTATATGAAGTGTGATTTTTTTGTGAAAGAATATGGAGAGTGGTATGTACATATACTATAAAAATATGTTATAAATAAAAATAACAAATTATATTAATTGAATATAAAATACACAGAAGATTGTAATGCAACAAATAATTAACTCTACTATTTCTTGTTTCTCTCATGTCAAAATTACTAGTCTTTTAAACTAAATGTAAATATTCATGCATAATTTTTTTATATAATTCATCTCTACCATAATCTTCTTCCTAGAGTTAAGAGGTTTCATTCTTTGGCCGCTTTTTCTGAAGGATGAATTTCCTCTTAGATATCAGAATGAAGATCTTTGGTCTTGCTCCATTCGTGTAGTGTGTCGCCATTAACGTCATAGAAGGCAAATTTGGCAGCTGTTGCGTTAAACTGAGCCGACAAGAAACCTTGACCACCGTAGATGAACTTCATCTCGTCGGCACTCCATCCTTGCCAATCGCCTCTCCACGCCTTTGATCCTCCACCACTTGTTATGAACTCCGTGTTGCTACATGAACAATAAATTAACTCTATTTTTTGATAGAAAAACTCGTAAATATATGTTTTAGTTATCGTATATATGGGTACCTTTCCATGCTAGTGATTCTTTGTAAACAATGATCATGACCGTTGAAGTAAAAATCAACCTTGTGTTTCTGTAAGACATTTTAGTAAACAATTATATTCGATATTTGTGTGTGTATATATAGGAAGTAAGAATGAATATTTACCCTCAAGATCGGGACGAGATGGATTACGAGCTCTCCCGTGACTCCATGGTGACATGCACTCTTGACTGTGTGATGACCCACTACGATTTTCCATCTTGCATCGGAACTGTTCAATGCTAATGATAAATCCTAGAAAAGATCATAAAAAAAAAACATATATCTAATTAGTTTACGTTGTAAGGAACATTTCATGTCCAACCTAGTTTTACAACTTTCTTCACAATTTTATATATGCTAATGTGACTAGCTTGGAGAACGGTTATAAGAATGTGATTATAGAACCAGATTCAAAACTTGCAACCATTGGCTTAGACAAATCTCTTTCTTGTCTTCATTCTTTAGCTAATCTAGTATGTTGATGTCAAAGTTATATTAGAAGATGTATGATACTAACTTTGTTGCCTATATTTTCTTTTACATTTCAAATATAAAGGGTTAATTAGTGCCTAGTCTAATTTTATTTTTTATGTAGTAATAACACGGTTAGACGTGAGGACGTGTCATCTCCCTTCATAAATAAAATGATAAAGAGATATTTTATTACCGCCAATACAGTAGAAATATATTTTCTACGGGGATAAACACCTCTCCAATCGTATGTATGATCCAATGGGTTGAAGAAGTACTTGTCCACAAATGGAGATGTGTCAATGAAGAAGAAATCCACGGTATCTATCAAGAGATCAAAAGTAAATTGCCAATAATTAAATTTGTTTAACATATGCAATTAATCCCCGAGTTATGAAAATATAATGAAATTATGAATATATACAATTGTTTCAACTCACCTGCATTCAAAATGAAAGATCTCATGCAAATCCATCTCTTATCCTTTTTCTTAAGTGTCTCACTTAGTTGAGCTTGAACATCTCCTCTATAATCATGATTTCCAAGAACTATAACATAAAAAAAATTCATTAGAATATTTCAAAAATATATTTTGTTTCTTTAGTAGTTTTCATTCGAACTTTAAATGTATTTGAATCATCAGGACCCTAGAAGTAGTATACGTACCACTGTACCATTGTGTTTGCAAACTTGAGGCATTGTAGACATTCGTAAACGACTCGGTGAATTGTGGGTCATCTTCACCTTTCAACCCATTATCATAAAAGTTATCACCAGTTGATACAACAAAGTCTATGTCCAATTTCTCTGCGACGGGGTCCATCTGTAAACAAGTTTTTGTAATCAACCAAATTTTTAATCATGCAATCAAAAGTTTACAATGAAAAGAAAACGATAATTAAAAGTATAAATGATTATTGAGATGCGAAATACCACAAAACTATGACTGCTAGATATTATCGGTCATAGTTAGATGATAAAGAAGTTTTGATAATTTAATAACATGAAATATAAATTACCTGATTAGCAACAAGAGATTGATTGTAGGTTCCTTTTCTTCCCCAATCTCCAATCACTAAAAAATTGAGACTTCCATCATCATGCTTTGGTGAATGTTTCAGACGTTTAAACTCTGCGTTTGAACCTTTGAAGCATGCAAATACAAGGAACAAAGCCACACAAAATATGTTTTGATTTTTCATTGTTATCCCAAATTTTATTTCTATCTTATATTTTTTTTCTCTAAATTTCTTAGTAAAAATTACAAAGAAATAAAAAAAAATCGACAAGGAAGAAGCCTTTATTTGGCGTTGGATATAAGGAGCTTCTTCCCCTTATTATTATTTTTTATTATACTCAACTCACTTTGTCCCTTTTTTTTATTGAATGCGAATGATTTGATACTAGTTTTGAAGTGCTTTTATAGGTAGGATTATGTCTAATAAAAAAAAAATTATTTCAATTCAATATTTCCTCTTAGTAAGGGCGTCCTCTTATTTTTTTGGACTTAATCCTCACCATTAATGGATTTTAGGAGGAATAAGTCTATTTTGGATTGTTATTTTTACATTTATGGATAATATCCATGACCTAACTTGAGTTAAAGATTTGTCATTTAAATGTTATAGATTACTAAGATTTAGAATCTTTAAATTAATAATAAAATTAAGGGAATTTGATAGGGTAAATATGAGTATTGTCGGCTTATATAACATTTAAAAAAAATCACATATAACACAAAATTTATACTTTTATAAACAATAAACCTTATATACAATATGGTATTATAACATAAACAACAATAAAAACTTTTTATAAATTTGTAATTTTTAGGAATATATAAACTTTTTTAGGAATATATAAAAAATTGGTAATTTTTAGGAATATATAAAACCTTATATATAAAAAATTGGTATTTTTAGGAATATATAACACAAATTTTTTTTTTTCCTCCCCTCCCCCGATTTTCGTCCAAATCGGATTATCGAAGTCCTAATGGATGCGGGTAAAGTTGTTATCCCTACCCTCAACCACGACAACTGAGGTGTTTTGGTCCCATATGAGGCGTCCTCGAAATAGTTAAAAAAGAATTATGAGAATTAAAATATGATAAGAGATTTGTAGGTTTTGATTTTTAAAACGAAAACATACCATGAGTGAGTTCAAAGACATTTTGTGGAAAAGTTGTTTAAAGAGATAATACGACCTAATTCATTAAACATCCAATCATCACTGTTGCCATCGACAAGACCAATTCCTTTCATCTCTATGAAAATCCCAAAATGCTAAATCGGTTATTGATCTTCTTCTTCTTCTTCTTCTTCTTCTTCTTCTTCTTCTTCTTCTTCTTCTTCTTCTTCTTCTTCTTCTTCTTCTTCTTCTTCTTCTTCTTCAATCCTGTTATCAATAGAGTTTAAAGGTATATAGATATAAAGGGTGTAGAAGATTCATAGCTTGAAATTTCGTTAATATAGCATATGTACAATGGAATAATACCATAGATTCCAAAGGAATATTATATGCTACCTATTTACTTGTTTATTTTGGTTGCCTTATCAATTGCCATTTGTCACCTCTATTGAATTTACTTATGTTTTTATTTTTGTGAGAAAGAACTAGATCCAAACAAATTTAGATTCGAGTCGGATAATTTGACCTTTTTTTTTTGGTCTTTTTTTTACAAATTGGATCTAGTTCGTGCTTAAGGTCTTATTCATATACATCCGAGCTGGACTTTCAGACAAGCTTCATGTCCCGAGTTTTTTTTTATTTATTTTAAAAACAAAAACAAAATCAGATTAATTTAAAAAACAAAAACGTTACACAAACAAAATAGTCCAATTATTGTTCAAACTTATAGTTTATTGAACCTTACTTTAATTTCAAGTTCGAGAAAGAACATATGTTTTAAGAAATGAATGTTATTGTTATATTTTTGGTAGAAAAGTTGTGGTGGGCCTGCATGATTAGGCAGTTTAAGCTCCTTTAGGAACTTTAAGGAATGGATGTTGTTCTTACATTTTTCGGTAATATGAAGTATTTTAAACTCCTTTTGTCACCTTTAGCTTAGTTTGTTGTTGGTTGGATAATTTTTGTAGTGTTTATAAAAGATCAAAATCTAATTAAAAAACTTAATGAGTGTTTGGTTATAAAAAAATTGGGTAAAACTATCAAAAATGACACATTCTATAAGTATAATAAAAACCTTCAAAAAAATATTTTGAAAAAGCTTCTAAAAAAGTTATTTCTAATGAAAAAACTTTTTTCCAAACACTGCATAATGTTCTAAAAACACAAAGCTTCATCAAAATCTACCAAAAAAGCTACACCGAACACACTTTAGAGTAACACTGATAAAATAAAAAACATAATAGTGGTAAAGAAACCAAATGTCGTCCCATGACATCAACCATAAAGGTTTCAAAAATAAACATACAACAGGGTCAATCTCGAGACCAACAACAGGGTTTAAAAATACATTTCACCACCCAAAATACATAAGACAAAAGTTGGGTCAAGTCTTAGAGGAAAAAAAAGACCACCAAGCTCATCCAAAGCATAAACTTCCACTAGGCACCCCGACATCAATGCTCCTGAATTGATCCCGAACCTGATTATGAAAACATCCCACCGTGGTGGGGTTAGTCTTCCACTACACTAAGCCGGTACATAAGCAATGTAATATATGAACTAGACAAGTATAAAATCATACATAATATCACATGATTACTTATAAAAATACTCAAAAGAGTTCAACAATAATCAGCGTGTTTCAAATGTGCTCATAATCATGTCAAAGCGATATGTTGATGTAACCAAATGTCAATTGACCGTAATGTGATAAGAAGGTAAAACTTGTTTCCTTTCTCAAATCCGTCACCAAGAATCCGTATTCAAAATAGTATGAAAACATGCTCTAGCATTCTTTATTTTAGAAACGGTGAATACCAAGAGCAAAATCAATACATCCAAACATGTTCAATCTATATTGAACACGAAGGTACCTCCTGAACTCCAACCATGGGACGAGCACGGTAATCACGGATCAGGTGAATCCTTGCCATCCTTAATGGTCGGACACAACCTCGGTCTGCACAAACCATGATTTTACCACTAGTAAACATGACCCGCCTAAATCGAGGAGCGAAAAATCTCAAAAACAAATCAATGTGGGCATATTCGCCCATTGCGGTCAAAGAACAAATCTCCACTCTGATAACAATGTTGGTAAATTGCCCGTCGAGGTCAAAGACTGAATCACCACTCAAATACTCGACACCAATAATATGATTCTTTTTAAAAATATCATAAATGTAAGGTAAAACATATCAACATCAAAGTTGGCAAAATGCCACTCAAATCAAAAGACAATATCAAAAGCTTTCATGATCAACAACAATAAACTCATTTCCATTAAATTACCACGAATGTATAATTCATAAATGCCAAAATCAACATCTTTCAAAGCATCAAATCACATATGTAACGTAATAAATGACAATAAACTTAGTTGTAAGACCCGAGTCTTTAAGGGACGCTATCCTCATGCCAACCATGTTCGTGCAGAAACTTCTTATGAGGTCATCCATCCTGAAATTGCTCCCGCCTGAGCAAGCTTAACTCTAGAGTTCTTTGTCCTCACTCAACCACTAGAAAAAAGAATTCTTGTTGACATGGGTAGCAACCCCATCCTTATAAGTTAATCATAAATCTCCATTCAAATGATGCAATATGATAATTTTACGGGGTTTTACAATCCTCTACTTAAACTCCTGACGTCCACGTCAGGCACAAGGACCGTCCAGCGAGCCGAGTGATCACCTACAAGGAAAATCACACTTGTAAACTCAAGGCTACCTCTGGTACTATGTGTAAGACAGAGACTGTGTCCCCATGCCAACCATGCTTACGCCGAAACTTCCTAGAAAGTCACCCATCCAAAAATTGCTCCCATCCGAGCACGCTTAACTCAAAATTTCATTGTCTTCACTCGACCACTAGGAAAGAAGAATTATCTTTGACATGAGTAGCAACCCATCCTTATAACTTAATCATAAATCTCCATTTAAATGATTGAGGTGATAATTTTTACGGGATTTTACATTAATCGTGCTCAAATAAAAGCCCACAAGTACTTGCCTCAATAGTTTTACTCAAATGCACATAATTATTCTAAAGCGACAATCGGTCAATCAATCATCAAAAGTTGTCAATCCTCAAAACAACCCAAACAAGCAAATATTCTACAATAACTTATATGTTATTACCATCATCACAAAACACCATCTAATACGTGTAGAAGTGACTTACTTAATCCCAACTCGAAAGAGGGTTGTACTCCACTTAGGGTTTGCCATTACCATTTCATTTAAATAATCAAGTACCTAGAATATCCAACTAGGTATGTTATCAATCATTACACCTGAATCCCACAACTTATAACATGTAACACCCGTTGTCACGTAGCGAGGCCAAAACGAAAGTCGACCGACACTTGTCGAACTTCGACTTGAGCTAAAACCTTATCCGAAGGTGCTTCCAAAGAACATGAAACCTAAACAACACCAATTATACAAGTTTAACTCCCTTTGCTAAACCTGGGACATATATTGTAGTTTACAAAAATATAGGTTAAAACTCGTAATTATTAACTTGGTCAAAACTATAATTATCATTTACGGGGCAAAAAGTACAAATCCTAGAAGTTTAGACCCTTTTTATAAGTATAAAATCTGGCAATTTTCTATAAATACTTTTCCATGGAACGTTTGCAAAATCTGTAAATATGATTCATTTACGTAAATTAAAAGTTTGGCAAAATTCTGTTAATAACCAAACGATGGCAGAATTACAAAATCAAAAAAACTGGGTCATTAACGTAATAACAAAACGTGGGAGGCATTTTGTAATTATACCAAAATGAAGGGCCCCGATTTGAAATACGTTTGATGCGGCCGGAGCTTCCCACCGTTCCCGGCGACGGTGCATGAGGCAGGCGGCGACTCCGGCGGCAGGCTCCGTCTCCTGATTACGACGATGAGGGTTCGACAGCAACAGAAGTGCATTGGCTCCCTCTGGTTTCCGGAAGAATAGAGACGGAGTTGTGCTCTCTTGGCTCCGGAGATGGCTCACTGCAGGCGCCAACAAGAAGATGAAGGAGGTTGCAACTAAACTCGAGGGTCCGGTGGTGCTCGAGATGAGGTAAAGGGCAACAAGGAGAAGTGAAGCTCGAGGTTAGGAGTTGCAGGGGGGTGAGGGCAGCAGAAGAGAGGGCGGTACTGGGTTCCATTGTTATAATAGTATTTCATAATTAAGGAGAATAAAATTATATTGATTGAATCTATAATACATAGACGAGTCGTAATGCAACAAGCAATTACCATTGTACTTTCTTTAAACTAACTTCAAATATTCATGTATAACTTTCAATACTATAAGTCATCTCTACCATAATCTTCTTCCTATAGTTAGAAGCTTCAGTTTTTGCCTCTTTTTCTGAAGAGTTGATTTCCATTTAGATATCAGAACGAAGATCCTTAGTCTTGCTCCATTTGTGTAGTGTGTCGCCATTAACGTCATAAAATGCGAAATTGGCAACTGTTGCGTTAAATTGAGCCGACAAAAAACCTTGACCACCATAGATATACTTTAACTCGTCGGCATTCCATCCTTGCCAATCGCCTCTCCACGCCTTTGATCCTCCACCACTTGTTATAAATTCCGTATTGCTACACATACAATAGATTAACTCTATTTTTCGTTGGAAAAAAAAATCATGAATATATGTTTTAGTTATTGTTTATATGTACCTTTCCATGCTAGTGATTCTCTGTAAACAATGATCATGACCGTTGAAGTAAAAATCAACCTTATATTCCTGTTTAGACATTTGAGTAAACAATTATATTTTATATCTATATCTGTAGATATATATATAACTAGTGAAATAAGAACAATATTTACCCTCAAGATTGGGACAAGATGGACTACGAGCTCGCCTGTGACTCCATGGTGACATGCACTCTTGATTGTGTGATGACCCACTACGATTTTCCATCTTGCATCAGAATTACTCAATGCTAATGATAAATCCTATAAAAGATCGTTAAGAAATAAAATATATGATTAGTTTACGTTGTATGGAACCTTTCATGTCCAAGCTAAATTTTCATCTTTCTTAACATATTTATATATGCATTAATCTATATTAAGACGTGATATTTCTTAGAAGGCTTTAAAGTGACTAGATTGGAGAATGGTTATCTGAATGTGTTTTGGAACTGGAACCGAAACTTGCAACCATTCGCTTAGAGATATATCTATTTTGTTCCATTCTTTCGCTAACATAGTATGTCGATGTTAAAGTTATATTAGAAGATATGTTGTGAAGGGATATTTTATTACCGCCAATACAGTAGAAATGTATTTTCTACGGGGATAGACGTCTCTCCAATCGTAAGTATGATCCAATGGGTTGAAGAAGTACTTGTCCACAAATGGAGATGTGTCGATGAAGAAGAAATCCACGGTATCTATCAAGAGATTAAAAATTGGAATTACCAATAATATAATTTGTGTAACATATTCAATTAATCCTCGAGTGATGAAGATATAATGAAATTATGAACATATACAATGATTTTAACTAACCTGCATTTAAAACGAAAGATCTCATGCAAATCCATCTCTTATCCTTTTTCTTAAGTGTCTCACTTAATTGGGCTTGGACGTCTCCTCTATAATCATGATTTCCGAGAACTGCAACATAAAAAATATATTAGATTCTTCCAAGAATATGCTTTGTTTCTTCAATAGTTTCCATTCGAACTTTAAAGTATACTTGACTCATAAGGACCTTAAAAGTAGTATACGTACCACTATACCATTGTGTTTGCAAACTCGAGGCATTGTAGACATTCGTAAACGACTCGGTGAATTGTGGGTCGTCTTCACCTTTCAACCCATTATCATAAAAGTTATCACCAGTTGACACAACAAAGTCTATGTCCAATTTCTCTGCAACGGGTTCCATCTACAAACAAGTTTTGGTAATCAACCAAAATTTTATCAATGCAATCAAAAGTTTACAATGAAAAAAATATTATAAAGGATTATTAAGATGCAAAATATCACAAAACTATGACTGATATATATTATTGCTTACAACTAATGATAAAGAAGTGTAGGTAATTTAATAACATAAAAAAATATAAATTTACCTGATTAGCAACAAGAGATTGATTGTAGGTTCCTTTTCTTCCCCAATCTCCAATCACTAAAAAATTGAGACTTCCGTCATCATGTTTTGGTGAATGTTTCAAATGTTTAAACTCTGCGTTTGAAACTTTGAAGCATGCAATTACAAGAATCAAAGTTACAAAAATTATGTTTTGATTTTTCATTGTTATCTCAAATGTTTTTTGTAGTTTTTTTTATTTCTAAATTTCTTGATAAAAATGACATAGAAATAAGAAAACAACAAGGAAGAAGCTTGGCCTTGAATATAACGAGCTTCTTCCCTTTATTATTTTAATTATTCTCAATTCACTTTTTTTATTGAATGTGAATGATTTGATACTTATTTTGAAGTGATTTTTATAGATTTGATCATGTCCAAATAAGGAAAAAAGATTATTTTGACGGTATATTTTCCTATAAATAATGGTGTCCTCTTTTTTTTTGGACTTAAGTCTCGACATTAATGGATTTGAGAAGGAATAAGTTTGTTTGAGATTGTTATTTTTACATTCATAGATAATATCACGAAAATCATTATTTGTATTGTGAACAAAAGTTCAATAAAAAAGAAAACAAAACAATTCATATAAATAAAACCGAATTTTTTTTCTTTCAAAAAGACATTATATATTCATGACCGGAAATGAGTGAAATATATGATACTTAATTGTTATAGATTATAAATATTTTAGAATCTTTAAATTAATAATAAAACCGAGGCGGAAAGTTGATAAGGTAAATATAAATTAGATATTTAACCTTTCAACTTTTGACTTAAAGTAGTTTTTTTTTTTTGAAATAACACATCTTCTTGCTTGTTAGCTCTATGGTTTTTTTCTTGGGCAATGCTTATTTAAGTAATAGGTGGATGAATGATTTTTTCACCATATAAAATTTATCAAGTACCTTCACCCATCACCGGTTGGGTGATCAGGTTTAATCCAATTTTAATTTTATTTGTTCTTATATAATTTTGTTTGTGTTTTATAAACAAATAATACAAATAAATAAGAAATAAACCTTATATACAATATGGTATTATAACATAAACAATGCTAGAAACTTTATAAATTTTGTAATAGGAGTATATAAAAATATTAGGTATTTCAAATGTACCGGGTGGATTTTCCGACTTCTGAAATTTTTATCTATTTTTTTGAAACGTATGATAAAGCTAATCTTGGGTGCGGGTAAAATTGTTATCTATATCCCCACCCACCATCTTCCACGACAATTGAGGTGCTTTGGCTCTAAACCAAGCGTCCTCAAGATAGTTCAAAACAAAATGGAAAGGATTATGAGAACAAAAATACCATAAGAGATTTGTAGGTTTTGATTTTGAAACAAAAAACATACCATGAGAGAGTTCAAGAACATTTTGTGAAACAATTGTTTGAAGAGATCAGTACAAACCAATTCATTTAACATCCAATTATCACTATTGGCATCGATAATGACCTTCTTGACGTGGGAATTGAAACCACAACAATCCCTTCATCTCTATGCAATTCCCAAAATGCTAAATTGGTCGTATGTTCTCCTCTTCTTCCTTGTTTATTGGGTTCGGTTGTCATTAGTGTTTGAAGGTATATAGATATATAGGGTGTTGAAGTTTCGTAGCTTGATTTCTCGTTATATAGCTTGCAGAAAGTGAAATAATACCTTAGATTCCAAAGGAATATTACCTCAGATTCCAAAGGAATATTAGTGCCTTCAATATATGCTATCTATTTACTTGTTTATTTTGTTTGCCTTATCAATTGCCACTTGTCTCCTCTATTTGGTTCACTTAAGGTTTTTTTTTTTTTTTGCTTGTGAGAAAGAATTAGATTCGAGTACAGTTGAATTTGAGTAGGATATTTTGATTTTTTTTTTGTCTATATTTACAAATTGGATTCGGATCGAGCTCAAAGTTCGTGCTTGAGGTCTTACTCATCCGACTTGGACTTTCAGACAAGCTTCGTGTCTCAAATTTTTTTATTTAAAAAAAATAAAATAAATTCATATTAAATCAAAGAATAAAAATGTTACACTAAACAATTTCAAGTTCGAGAAAGAACATAAGAATCAAGGAGTGGATGCCATTGTTACGTTTTTTGTAAGGAAAATTGTGGTTGAGACTGCATGATTTAGTATTTTAAGCTTTTTTTTTTGTGAGACGGGATATTTGGATGATACGTCATTATGTTTTTTTGGTAAGATGAGATTTTTTTGGTATTTCGAACTCCTTTTGTTACCTTTAGCTTATTTTGTAGTTGGTTGGGTAAAATATTTGTAGAGTTGTATAAAATAAGAAAAATTAATAAAAAAACTAATTGAGTGTTCTGTAAACGAAATTTTTTGAGGTAAAATTCTCAAAAATGACATATTATATAAATATAATAAAAACCTTCCATAAATATTTTTAAAAAGCTTCCGAAAAACCTAAATCTAATTTAAAAAAAAACTATTATGCTCGTTATATTATTCTAGTGATTATGAGTTATTTGTTTGATGAAATCTGATGACATGTGGGTTCAAAATTTGCCTGCGGACGAAACGTTATTCTAGTGAAAGTTAATTAATTAATTAAATTGGGATTAGAATTGAGATTGATGAATGTTAATTAGATGATACCTTGAGAGGTTTTAGGAATTGTGAGATGTTGAGTTTATGGATTGATTGTTATGATCTTTGAGGATTTATAAGACTATCTTCTAGCATGTGTTCCAATGATTGATGTTTATGCCTTGTTTATCAGGCGTGTTGATTATTCCTACGAGAATTTGAGGTTGATCAATTGTTGTGGATATTTGGATTCAGGTAAGTCTGTAGGACTTACTTAGCTGCATTCCTATATTGAATGTTTACATGAGTGATGATTGTTATGTGTTTTATAGCATGCGATATTGATTATAACCGACGTATGATTGACCCCCTTGAAGCGGGCGGTGATGACCTTTCTGATTTTTCCTGTAAGGAGTCAGAGAGGTTCTATGAGGTTAGGCCAGACCTGATATACGTGTAGGGTACTTCACCACTCAGACGTATACGGGGAGTGTGCCTGCATGTTTTCCAATCTAGATGGCTATGGTACCCAAAGGCGAGAATGATATACTTCTCGTGTCCCAACCAATAAATATGGTTTTGAGTGTATAACGTTATAAAGATAATAAAATGGAAAATGTGTGATAGCATGTTTGGTGTTTATCGTTATTCTGATGTGTGTATGTGCTTATGCATGATCTTATATATGAATTGTTAGTTAACGGTTTCATACCTTGTTGTAGATCATTTGCAGGATAAGAGGATTGCAAAGTGATCTGGATGAGTGATCAGCCGAGGACTTCCGTACATCTAGGATTTTATGAGATTTTGGGTTATGTATATATACGATGATGTTGTTTTATACTCGGTTGTGGGGTTTTTTATGTATTACGATACTTGTTATTTCAATTTTATAAAGGTTGTTTTATATTTATTTGTGTCTTATTGTAAGATCTAGTAAACTTGTTGTCAGGCTAGGGTCAGGACCCATTGTGAGGTCCTATCCCATAGCACTCCGAGTCCTATAGATTTAAGGTGTTACAACCATTAGGATAAGACATCCCCCACCTTCGGCATAACCATCAATAGGGGAGAAGTCTAATTAGGGAAGGTATCTGATGAAGGATCATCCGAGCTAACTCCATCTTCAACACCTCAAGGGGCTCTAACGAAAGCTCAAGCTAAACACCAAGTTGAGATGGACGCTCTTTTCCTAACAATGGTTCATGAAGCTCAACCAAGTCCACTGATAGGTGATGAAATCACTATTGTTTCTAGGTAGTTTTAGAGTCTTTTAGTTGTACCGTGTTGTAATGTATAAATCCAAATGAAGAAGTGCACAATGAAGTAAACAAAGGATCTATCAACACTTGGGAGAAGAAGATCGACGAAGACAACTTTCTGGTGCCACATCGCCCCCGCGGTTGAGGTCACCACCCCTGCGGTGACCGATGCCTCCGACGCTGCACCCAACGCCCCGAGAGCAAGGATGTCACCGCCCCGCTGCACTCCAAGGCCGCCCCTGTGGTGACACCCCGTGAATACCAATGTCGGCGCCCCTGCACCCATGCCAGCGGTGTAACACCCCAAATCTGCGGGACTTGGAGTGTCACATTGGGCTAGGATCTCACAATGGATCCTGACCCTAGCCTGACAACAAGTTCAGTGGATCTTACAACAAGGCACAGGTAGATTAAAATCAAATACATAAAAGCTGAGTATGATACATCAAAAGAGTTTACAAACTCATAGCTGAGTACAAAACAACAACATAAACCACAACCACAAAAGATCCCCCACATCCCACGCATCCTAATGTACAGAATTTCTCGGCTTGTCACATCATCTGGCTCACTATGCAGTATTCCTAACCTGCTGAACACTACAACACGGTATGAAACCGTTAGCTAAAGCAATGAAAAATATGAAGGTAATAGCACAACCACACATCAACATCTCAAACATGCAATGCCACACACATTCATTTATTATCTTTCATTACGTTATTCCATTGCTAATTCAACTTCTTTTGTAACACGAGGAGCCTGAAGAACCTCGTCCCATCCAATGTAACATAGGAGTTTTGCATGGGGGTAACCTTCACTCGTCCCCTCCTGTGAGATCATCTTCAGGGCACCTCCTCCTAACCAGCTGGCGGAGACCGGCGGTTACCGCCCGTTATAATACACTTGGGCCAAATAAATGTAATGAATGGTCATCCTAGTCCGGTTTAGGTTATAAATGCACAATCATATGAACACACACAACCATCACAATCATACAATCCACAACTGCACGCTAAGTAAGTCCTATGGACTTACCTAATATACTCGTAACCTGTACCATGTCACAGCTTCCCCTTGGGGAAGTAATCAACGCCTGCAATAGCAAGGCACACACCATCACATACTGAAAAGGTTAGGAGACTCATCTCACTAACCACAACCAACCTATATCTCAAATCTAAACCTCAGATCCTCAACACATTCATAGATGCCTAAGGCATATCCTCAACATAACATCTCATCATACTTGTACACATACTAAACCTTAAAGCCATAACCGATATCCATAACATCATCATGATCCTCAACTCATTCTGACACCTAGCATGCATCTAATCAGTATTCCTCAATCTCAAATTTAATCCTAATTTAATTAATTAACCTTTAATTAATTAATTAAATTTCACCAGAATAACATTTTGCCCGCAGTCCATTTCTAAACCCACATGTCATCAGATTTCATCAAACAAACAACCCGTAAACACCATAATAATATAATGATCATAATAGAATTTCTAGTTATCCATTTTGAAAAGCCTAAGGTCAATTTAGGCCAAATCGCAATACGAAAAACGAATAAATTCATAACTTATTCGTTACTAACCCGATTGACGATGTGAAAGAAGATTCGGAATCACAACGACGCAGACTACGCATGTACAACATCAAATTCACCGGAATCTGAGCGACGGAACTGTCCTGGTGACATATATGCTCGACCAGGTCCTTATCTGCTCGGAAATGTAGAAACTCGGTACCGATAT